>CM061151.1:23687393-23999893 GCA_030710495.1 Labroides dimidiatus | reverse complement strand
GACAGCGGTTGGCGGCTGTCGAATAACGCTCCGCTGCTCGTAGGAGAGCGGTTCGGGCCTGCATCCAGGTCCGGCGGCAACGGCGAATGAAGGCCTCCACTGATAGGCAGACTGTCTCCTTCTCCTGCGCAGGAAACAGGGGAGGTTGGTAGCCATAGGCGCATTGGAATGGGGACAGCCCAGTGGCAGAGCTGATGAGGGTGTTGTGGGCATATTCCACCCACAGCAGTTGCGTGGACCAGGAGGCAGGGTGTCTGGAAGCCATGCAGCAGAGCGCCGTCTCCATCTCCTGATTCATCCTCTTGGACTGGCCATTGGATTGGGGATGAAACCCGCAGGACAGGCTGGTGGCGGCTCCCAGAAGGCAGCAGAACTCTCTCCAGAATGCTGAGGTGAACTGGGGGCCTCGGTCGGAGACCACGTCGGACGGGAGGCCATGGAGCCGGAACATATGCTGCAGGACCAGTTCAGCAATTTCTTTAGCCAGGGGAAGCTTGGCCAGGGGCACGAAGTGAGCCATCTTGGGGAACCGGTCTACTACTGTCAGGATGGTGGTGTAGACTCCTGACAGTGGCAGGCCGGTGACAAAGTCTAACGAGATGTGTGACCAGGGTCGGTGAGGCACAGGCAGAGGGTGCAGGTGCCCGGAGGGAGCCTGTCGCGGAGCCTTGTTCTGGTTGCAGACAGGGCAAGCGTTCACAAAGCCTCTGGTATTGTCATCCATTGAGGCCCACCAGAACCGCCGCTGCAGGACCTCCTTGGTGTGGAGAATCATGGGCCCACTGCAGAACCTCCCACCTTAACTCCTGGGGGAAGAATAGGCGGTCTTGGGGGCAAGAGCTGGGCCCCGGCTGGTCCTCCAATGCAGCTCTCACCTGCTCTTTCACCTCCCAGGTGAGAATGGCAACCAGACAAGAAGCGGGGAGGATGTTGTCTGGACTGGAGGGGCTCTCTTCCCTGACCATGAATTATCGGGACAGGGCATCAGGTTTTACATTGCGGGAGCCTGGCCGATAGGAGAGGGTAAAGCTGAATCTGGTGAAGAACAGAGCCCACCGGGCCTGACGAGAGTTCAGTCTCTTATCTGAGCGGATGTACTCCAGATTCTTGTGATCGGTCCAGACGAGAAAGGGGGTTTTGGTTCCCACCAACCAGTGGCGCCTCTCCTCCAGTGCCAGCTTCACCGCCAACAGTTCCCGGTTCCCAATGTCATAGTTTCTCTCCGCTGGAGACAGACGCCTGGAGAAGAAGGTGCAGGGGTGTAGTTTTTGATCCTTGGCAGAACACTAAGAGAGGACGGCCCCCACCCCCACAACGAACTGTCTCTTGGGGTCAGGGATCAGGAGAATGGGGGCTGAGGTGAAACGCCCCTTCAGAAGCTGGAACGCCTCCTCAGCGGCCGAAAACCAGCGGAAGGAGACCTTGGAGGAGGCGAGGGTGGTGAGGGGTGCTGCCACCGTGCTGTAGCCCCGGATGAACTTCCTGCAGAAGTTGGAGAACCCCAAGAAGCGTTGCAGCTGCTTGCGAGAGTCAGGGACAGGCCAGGAGGAGACGGCTGAGACCTTAGCAGGGTCCATCTCCATGCGGTCTTGGCTGATGATGTATCCCAGGAAGGAGACAGAGGAGGCGTGGAACTCACACTTCTCGGCCTTGACAAACAGGGAGTTCTCCAGCAGGCGTTGCAGCACCGTCTGAACATGGTGGATATGTTCCTGTTTGGAATGGGAGAAGATTAGGATATCATCTAGGTAGACGAACACAAACTTGTTGAGCATGTCTCTCAGTACGTCGTTGATGAGGGTTTGGAACACAGACGGGGCATTGGTGAGCCCAAACGGCATCACTCATAATGTCCTGTGGGGGTGTTGAAGGCCGTCTTCCACTCATTTCCCTCTCGGATCCACACCAGATGGTAGGCGTTGCGGAGGTCCAACTTGGTGTAGATGGTGGCCCCTTGGAGTAGCTCAAAAGCTGAGGCGATGAGGGGGAGAGGATAGCGGTTCTTTACCATGATGTCATTTAGCCCCCGGTAGTCGATGCAAGGCCTCAGGGACCCATCCTTCTTGTCGACAAAGAAGAACCCCGCCCCAGCAGGCGACGTGGAGGGTCGAATTATACCTGCAGCCAGGGCTTCGTTGATGTAGGTCTCAATGGCCTCCCTTTCAGGTGCGGACAGAGAGTAGAGACGACCCTTGGGTGGTGCAGAGCCGGGAAGGAGGTCGATGGTGCAGTCGTAGGACCGATGGGGGGGCAGAGAGGTGGCCCTTGCCTTGCTGAACACCTCCCGGAACACCTCTGGGGTGGAGCAGGGGCTGGAGGCTGACGTGGGGGCCACCTCTGGTCTGAGGCAGATCTGTTGACAGGAGGGGCTCCATCCCAGAATGGACCCCATAGACCAGTCTATATGGGGATTATGGCAAGAAGCCCGGGGTAGCCGAGGATAAGGGGAAGGTTGGGAGACCTCAGGATATGGAACCAGATGGTTTCCTGGTGTGTGCTGGACATGAGCATCAAGACGGGGGCGGTCTGATTAGTGACCGTTCCCAGGAGATTACCATCCAGAGCGCTGGCCGGTATGAGGTGAGGGAGTGGATCTCAGCCGATGTCCAGCTGACGGGGGAGTTTCTCGTCCATCAGATTGATGTCTGCCCCAGAGTCAGTAAAGAGTCTGGCCCCTCCGTGCATGGGAGTTTGTTCTTCGGGCTGATAGCCCTTACACAGTCTCTGAGGCTCAGACGAGGGAAAGAGAAGCGGCTGGGATCAGCCGCGGAACCGAGGGAAAGCTCTCGAGCCCCCGGTTCCAAACTGTTCAATTCTCTTTCGATGTGGGAGGCAGAGATGTAGCTTACTTTAGCAGAAGGTGACGAGGAGGACGCTCTGTGGTCTAGAGAGCTGGCGGCTCATGCTGTGAATCTGACGGGGAGCAGTGGCAGGCGGGGAGGTTGAAGCCAGATGAGCAGCCAGTGAAGGCAGGGAGACCGTTGAGGAGCAGGCAGGAGAGAAGACGTAGCCAGGCGGAGGAGTCGTAACCAGACGAGCAGAGGCGGGTGGGTTTCCAAGGAGGCAGGTGAGGAGAGCAGGTCAGGAACAGGCGGAGTCGACAACAGGAGATCAGGCAGGCAAAAATGCTGGAAAGTCTTGCATGACGCTGAAGAACAAAAGAACAATCTGGCAGTGAGTGAAGGTGCTGGAGAGGCTTATGTGCAGGGCTGATGACAATGAGCTGCAGCTGAGTAGGCAGGTGAGCAGAGTTGGGCTGATGAGGTGGGCGTGGCTGGCAGGTAGAGTGGAGCAGAGGGAGGGAGTGTGGAAAAATACTGCAGCAGTGTGACAGGAGGGGAATGAGAGGCAGGACTGTGACAAATTAACCCTTTTGAAGACCTTGACATATTTTGTAGTGCATACTTATTATTTTGGTGCACTCTTGTGAAGAAAGAGAATAGCAGAGTAAAGACAATGAGAATAGAGATGAAAGGCCAGTGTTGACCATGACGGCTGGTCTGCACGGCACTGTGGTTTCTGATGGGTGCCCTGGACTCTCATGCAAATGAGCTCCCATCTTATCTGCTCTCCTTGACACCCACATCCAAATAACGAATCCTCGGCCATAGTGGTCGGGTGCGTCTGATTTGGTTTCTCTGGCTCATTGAAACCTCTCGAATGAAAAGCACTTAGCTGTAGCAGCAATGAGAGTCAGGCTTAATGAAGTGTGTGTAACATCGAATGAAAAGATGTCATCTTTGTGCATGAGGATTCTGCAAATATCTTTTTTTTCACAATAGTGTCAGTTTTACTTTCTTGAATTTGAAATTGTAATGGGATTATGCAAAAGCTGCAACATGGTCATACAAAAATACTAACAGCACAGCACTGAATTTATATGAACTGGTTATTTTTGCTGCCTGAGTTTTTCCATCTGTAAATGTGATGATGATGAAAAGCAGATTCTGCACAGATTCACATCTGCTCTGCTAAAGCTACTAATACCTTTTCACACAAGTGTTATTCTTAAATAAAGAGTATCGGTCATGGTTAATGTTGGTTATCGTAGATGTTGAAGTAGATTTTAGATCACAGTTGTTAAAAGGATTCGTAAGAATTTGTTTACTTCGACAAATTCTGCACATGCTTGCAGTAGGTCTGTTTTGTTACCCTTTTTGTCATTTCTTTTTTCTTTTTTAAATAGTCACAACATTCACATGTAATTTAGTTCCATGTAAGTATGTCCCTGCTTTTAAATTAAAGTTGTAAGCCAAACTTTGTATCACAGCATATTTTCCTTCCAGGCAGTGGAAAGAGACATCAGATTGGTGTCATTAAAAATTAAAATGATATATTAATACAGACATTTTCATCAGCAGTATGGACACAGTGTGGAGCAGTACCTCTCAGATGGGCTGATGAAGACTCTGTAGTTCCCATAAACATCCTCTGCTGTGCTCTTTATATTCTTGTCTTTTCTTCTACAGTCATCCCTTATCCTCCTGGCAATCATTTAACCTTAACCTTATCTTGAGATCACATTGATTTTCCCTCTGTGTTATTGCTATTAAAACACCTACGTGAGGAGACTAAATCAATGTCAGCGCCGTTTTCACTTTGAGAGGATGCCGTGTGTTTCCCCTCCCAGACGACTCTTTTCCTGTGACATTATCCAAACTAAGGAGTTTGTTTACTCACAGAAAATGCATGGGTTTTTTTTGGTTTTTTTGTTTTTTTTTTAAATGACTGAGTCATTGCTTTGCCCTGCTGATGAAGTGAGCAGATTGGAAATAGGAAGGTTAATGAGATTTTCACAAAGTGTCCGTCTAGCGGTTTGAACTCAGATTAAATTGACACACTCTGATTAAAATTAATTGACCTGTGAAATGAGTGTGTCCCTCAACAGTTAAGGATTGATGGATATCGCAGAGGGGTCGAGAGGGAAGAAGACAGCGATGGTATAAAAAAGAGAAGATGAACTTAGGTTAGATGGAAGTGAGGGAGCGATATAGAAAGAGACAGCTCATAGTCCTCACTAATGATTAAACAGGAGAGTACTGAAATGAAGTCCTGTGCTGACGTACCATCATTTTTTTCAATTTGACTTTAACATAAAGAATCTGAGCTGTCAAATGACTGATTTTTAATACTGCCATAAATCACAGAATATCAATGGAGAATCAGGATTACTTGTATTTTAAACCACGTTTAAAATTTAATAACTTTACATTTCAAAACTGTTTTAATGTCCAAGTTCCAATGTCAGGCAGTCCTTACCAGTGTCTTCATCTGGGAATCAACTGAATGCAATGATGGGCCCATAATCTTGTTTGTTTGTTTTTCCAGATGTATAATCTAAAAAAAAAGCTTTACTGCTACCTGTGTCCTGTGTGGTTGGAAATCCTGAGACTGCTTCGAGTGCTTACTCTGTGAAAAAACGTGTTCATTTTTGTGTTTGTTTTTCTGAGGATAACATTTTCTTAGGGCTGAAATATGCTGGAGAGCATGTACAAACTGTCCAGGTTTGTACCTGTCTAAGGTAATTCAATGACTCAAAGACATCCAGTGATCCTGGTAAATGCAGCATTTGCACTTTCAGGAGTTTTGGTTTGGTTGCTTTTCTTTTCTTTGTACAGGTCCTTCATGTGTGAAACTATTGTCCACTGGGTGGTCAGGCGTTTTATAGCATGCCAACTTAAGGACATCATTTAGATCAGAGTTTTCCATAGCATTCATTCTCCTGTTGTCCGTTTCCATCCTGTTTACTTCTTCAGTTTATTTTCATCCACTGTGATGATTCAAACATTCAAAACTGCTGGCTCTTTTTTTTGTGATTGTGCTGCCATGCCTGTATGCTGAGCTCACAAATGGCAGTTCCACTCAAAGCTCAGACTCTAATTTGGTCAAAATTTAATTCTATCTGACAAACTAAGTCAGGCGTCATCATATGATGGACTACGGTCCAGACCCAGACCCAGACACCATCCTATCAATTGACAAGACACTTCTCTTTTCACTGGTGCAGCTTTTAAAGCATTTACAGTATTGGTTAAGCAAAGCTGGAAACATACAGACCAAGTGCATTTAAATTATGCCATCCCATGTGACCTTTCTCAGCCAATAAAGTCTATGCATTTCAGGCTTTAAATATTGCCGCTCTGCATGCGGACAAATGTAGCATGTGCACATGCTACATGAAGATTTGAAGAGGGACAGACAAAGGGATATAGAAAGAGAATGACAGAGTTAACGTTTCTGTTTACTTAAATATTAGGTGACCATACATTTTGTCAAATATATAACTAGTGCTTAACAAATTTATTGGACCACCTGTCATGAGAACTGTCATGGGACCTTTGATTCAATACATTTTCTCTGACAGCACCTTTTTTTTAATTTAGTTGAATAACCCTGCACGAATTGTTACATTGCTTTTGATGTGTACACTGAGCCACCTGGGTGTTGTTTAGAATGAAATGTGCCATAAAAAAAACAAAGTAATGCTGTTATTTTCCATCACAGGGACAGCAGGAAGACACAACACCATGACGGTTAAGCTAAGTTGTCCTGAAGTGACCTCAATCATATTTAGAGTAATAAATTAATTCTAACAGTCTGATGAAGGTTTTACACCCTTACAATCTTGTTCATGGGATTCTGAGTTAGCATCTGTTGGATGCCGCCCCCAGGCTCAGCAAGACTGTAAACAAGATATAGCCACGACAACATGACAATAAAAGCTCTGATAAAAGATGTTGGGTCTCATTTTCACAGTCAGTGAGAAATCCATGGGAGAGGTAATACTGTTGCTGAATTACATTTAAGCTTAGAGAGCCTGATGTTGACTGTTCCTCTGCTTCAGGACTTTCACCTCTGTACATGGCCACCCAATCGCAAGGCCAAACCATGGCCACATTAATTAACCTCTGCTCTTGAAGCACTCACATACAGTATTTACATGAATCTCTCATAATTTAGTTTATGTGATGATAAAACAGCCTAACCTCTTCATATCACTGTAGCAGCACGATAATATCATTCCCAAAGTAAAAGCCATTTCACACCCTGAATGACCCTCTTTGTATAAAGACTTGACTGCAGTTCATAGACGACATCGTTGGGCTAATTCACTCTCACTTCAAAGTGATGGAAACTCTAATTGGACAACCATTAGGACAGTAATGAGAAAGCCACTCAAGGAAATTAACTGAACAGAAACAGAGCTGGATATTTAGTCTGTGAAGGGGAGGCAGTTTATCCCACTGCTGATCAAATGTTTATCAGGACCATCTTAACTGCTTAATTACTATATTCACTCAAAGATATTTCCCTGGTGAAGACACAAGGCCACTTAAAAGGACTAAAGATGCTACAAACCTGTCTGAGAGCAGGGGCATAAAAATCAATGTTCCTCACATTTGGTAAGCCCATGCTTCAGAAACATAACAAGGATGCTGATGGTTGTAGTGACAGTCCAATGAGCGGGCATTATAGCTGCAAGGCCATAACTGTTTTCTTGTGGATGGATGGCAGTACAGAGAGAATGTCATGCTTGAAAAGACTTTATTGTGTTTTGCTGAAAGGATGTACTGCTTGACTAGCAAAGGGTCAGACAGGTTGACACAGCAGAGATGTGACTGAAATGTCCCAGTACAAACCCCGACTGCTGGCTTTGACTTTTTTTCTGTCCACACTGAGTCTGCTGTGTTTAGCTTTTTCTTTTTATGCTATCCTAAATCTTTGGCCTTTTGACGTAACCAATTATTTGCTCTTTTTACCTCTTTAATTAGATATTTGGTGTTTGATTAATTTCATTAATGGTGGTTGTCTCTGGGGCACCAGTATAGCCCAGTGGTCCAGGTTGCATGCCCCATGAAGCAAGCCCTCATGTGGGATTTGAATCTAGCCTGAGGCACCTTTCCTGCATGTCCTATCATCTCTGGTTAAAGGCATTGAAAGCCCAAAACAATAATACTGAAAAACAAAACAAAAAACCCCAACAGTGAAATAAAACATTAATATTAAATATCAGTTATTTGAAACATACAAATTTTAATTTGCCTCTGATTGGTCAAAACCCCTGAACAACGGTATTCATTTTTACACGCGAAACAGACACCAGGGGTGACTTTTTAAATCAATCTGCTAAAAGGAGCCCAGCACATTTCCTCCCTGTCAGTTAAAACTGGTAGAAACATTAGTGTATGTCTCAGGCTGACCTCAGAGTGGGGAAATAAAGGCAGTTAGTGGCACAGATGTGATATCAGCCTGAGGAGCTATTGGACAGACATGTCCCATATCTTCTGGGGAAAAATGGAACAATGTCCTGTCCTGCAATCCAGACAATGACAGCAGAGCTGGTGAGAGTTGCTGTTCTCTACAAAGTTGCTTCAACCATCAGAGGTAGAGATACCTCTGAACAATGTTCAGAAGGACATTTGCATCACTTGTGTTAAAATGTGTGTTGATTGTAAAGCGAGCTGCACAGTGGTGCAGTGGTAAGAACTGTTGCTTCACAGCATGAAGGTTCATGGTTAATTTCCCCATCCGGCACAGATTCCCTTCGGTGTGGAGTTTGCAGGTTATCACTGTACATGTTTTGGTTTTCTCCAGGAACTCTGGCATCCTCCCACCATCCAAAAACATGCTCATCAGGTTCACTCTGGTCACTCAGGGGCTGTTTACAGACAACTTTCCCCCAAAAACACAAAAAAATGCAGTGAAAAAATTTGTATTTACACGGAAACCCTGAGAGACGTTATAACTGTAAAGACACAACCCACGTGACAACGACCCATTACTCCACAGACTGGAAGAAGTCAAGCCAGCTGCTTATAAACTAATAAATAACAAAGCGGTGCAACAGACACAGATTCAGCAGCACAAGCACAACACAGTAGTCCACCATTGTTACTGTTGTTGTTGTCTGGTTCACACGTCATTTTAAATTGCCACAATGAAAGTGTAATGTGCATACGCAAAGCGGGGTATGACACCAGCGTTGCCATTGAAAGCTGCTGTTTACACGGCAACAGTGGCTGCAGCGTTTCAGAAAAATTCAGTTTTTAAGGTCTGTTTCCTTGTAAACGAATGTGTCTACATTGTCTATAGTTGTGTGTGTGTGTGTGTGTGTGTGTGTGTGTGTGTGTGTGTGTGTGTGTGTGTGTGTGTGTGTGTGTGTGTGTGTGTGAATTGTTGTCCGTCTCTCTGTGATAAGAGTGATAAGGTGTTGCCCCCTCTTGAGCCCGATGACCCAACCCATAAGTGAAAGCAGTAAAGATGATGGATAAATGACTGAAAAAGTCTTAAAAAGAGCTGAATGAAGAAAGGTTCAATTTGATAAAATCTATCTATCTAACAAATAAGCAGGTTATCACTTGACATTGAACAAAAACACCAAGGTCAGCTTTAATTTGCTCTACAAGGAGTCTGATAAGAATCTGTGGGAGGTGCTAACAACCAGCTCTATCGATAAAACATCTTTAGTACAATATTTTGTGTCATCTTAAGAGATAAAAAGAAAAAATAAACAAGCAGCTTTAAGACACTTTATACCTAATTATATAAACAGAAAAGTAAGGCTGACAATTTGTGAGAATTTCACTTTCTGGAGGACTATTTGTTGGTGATGCCTTTGGATCGGGTGTGTTTGGAGTTTGCAGCTCTGGTAAAGATATCTTCATTGTTAAGAAAATGAAAAAAGAGTCACCTTGAAAATGTCAGTTGTTTCCAAGGTAACATTAAAGTCAACAGATGTTTGTTTTTTCCCTCTAAACTCTCATTTCCCCCTCTGCTTAACTAATGCAAGTTAAATCCTCCCTCACACAGCTACACCGCAGGGACAGTCATCCACGAACAGTTATTTTATATACACATTCTATTATCCAGCATTACGCCGCCATTACCCACCATGTAACTTGTTAATATGCAGATCACCTTCCTCCTCTTGCTCGGTTGTGACACTGCATAAAGGGAAACGTAGCATGAAAATACAATTACCATGCAAATAAGTCATTTAAATGACACCATCGTAGGAACCTGCAGTCTCTATCGCTGCTGTCTGATCTCATGAGCAGGAATCACTTCAGGGGAGTGGATGATCATAAATCCAAGTGAGTGTTTTAAACTCTGTCCGAACTTATATTACTGAAGCAGTTTGAAGTTTTATCTTTGAATGAAACCGAGTGCTAAATTGATCCATCTGGTGTGTTCAATGAAGAAGACTGGAAGACTTTTTGTCAATACGTCTTTCTTTTTACCCCTTCAGTCCTCTTGTCTTCTGTATCTCACCATCATTTCTTCCCTCACTTCTGTACCTGCCTCTCTTTTTTATCTGTATGCCCTCTTTGTGGTTATCTAATGCCCTCTTTATCTGCTTTCTTTCCTCTCATAATCGTCTTCCTCACATCTCCACACATCAATTTCATTTTTTTTCAGTTCAAAGGCTGTGTTGACTATCTGTCTCCTTATTTGTCCTTCCTTACCCAAGTCGTCCCTTCTACCCTGTACCCCTCCCTTTTTCCTTCTTTCTTTTTCTCTTTTGTCTCTTTTCTTCCCTTCATCCCTCCAGGTGTGACGGATGTTGTATCCAGGTGAGGTGGATGGACTGCGGGTGAGGGATGGCCCCTGCCAGCCTCTGACATTGGGCCACATTCAGGTCTGGGAAATGATGGATGTTAAATCTAATTTTAAACACCCCCAGTTTAACTCTGGCTGACAGACGGGGTGGAGACCAGCGTCTGGCGACACAGCTGGGGCAACCTGATAAGACCTACAGTGCAAGTCTACCTGCCGGTGAGTTTGTATGCACACGTGTTTGTGTTTTTGACTTACTCAAACAGCTTCCTTGACACAGAGGCCAGCACCCGAAAGCGACTTTCTCTTTGAAGAAATGTACCTCATAGAGTAAAGTGAAGATTTCAAAAACTCAGTGCGAAATACTGTCCAATCAAATAACAGAGAAACTTTGAAGTGCTGTTATTAAAAAAGTCTCTTGATGATGCTGCAAATTCTTCCAGTCAACACAAAGGTCTAAAGATTATTTAATGGCCCTTGAAATGTGTTTTTCATATAAATCTGTCTTGACTGACTCTGCATTTTTCAATCAACCCAGGCAAGATTTCATATAAACTAAACTCTGGATATGATATTCATATTCTTCACCTGAGAAACTGTCAAGAGGCGAAGTGTGAAACCCAAGAGCTTGATGGGTGAGCTAATTTGGTGGCTTGCATGCTGTATGCCTGGGAACCACCCTTATTGTCAGAAGGCCCATTAGTCAGAAAATCAGAAGGACTATTAGTCAGAAAATAATAGATATCAGCTAAATCCAAACTGATTTTCTGAGTAAAAGGCCTTCTGAGAAAAGAGTGTACGTCTGTTGTATGAAATATCAAGTTTTTTAAGTTATTTAAGTTTTTAAACTTTGTTACACTTGTCTCTGCTGTGGAACACTGGGGCCGTCATTAGAGGTACTAAAGCCACGTCCAGACACAGGAGGCAAGCCACCTCCGTGTACTGTACAAGGACATTACCTACTGTAACAATGGAAGCTAGCACTAGCAGCGTGATGGGACGGAGCCAGCCCTACCTGTTTGAGCCATCAGAGCCAGAAACTGGCTCTGACTCAGACACTGATAGAGCTCAGCCCAGAATGAGCGCTCGCATGCACAATATCTCTGTCCGCACAAGCAATACGGTGGACCCTGAACACACTCAGAATCATTGCACTCCTGTTCGAATGTTAAGTTATCTGCTCATTTGAATTTTTTACATGTGCACACGGCTCCTCTGCAGTCGTGGGCATGGGTCTCATACTTGCTCTCAAATTTTGGCAGTAAAATGCCATCATACAAAATAAGTGTTACCCTTAAAAAGTGCTAAGGTAAAGCTACAGTTCAGATTGTCATTGGCTAGCTAACTAGTTGATACAGAAATTCCACTTGGTCGTCACATTTTCTTTGGGGTTGGTTGTCACATATATATGTATATTTTATATACATAGACTGTAAAAAAAATGGATGTCATCTTGCTTGGCCCCCTGGTGGCTGGCTGCAGTACAAGTTAAAAACTTTGCCTCTCTGGGATGTGGTCAAATTTTTAAAAAATTATTACACCTCTTAGAAATGTTTCTCACATCCATATGCTGTGGTGAAATTTAGATATTAGTGGGCTGCATTGTGCTCAGGTCCCCTTTTTTCTGAAATGTTTCTTTTCATTAGTTATTAGACGATAAAAACATGGTTTTACATCTCATTTAACGATGATCGACGTTGCCTATATATTTTATAATTTATGCTGTTCTTGTGTAGTTTTTCCAGGAATAATAAAATACATCAGGAAGGAGAGTTAAGAAGAGATTAGACTGTCGAAAGAAAAAATATATATATTTTTGTCACCCACTTCCAGTCAGATTTTCCTCTGACTGGAAGTGGGAAGTGAGTTCCTCTCTACCGCACAGACTTAGGCTGCACAATGGCGGCCAATGGCGGCTCCCGTGATGGAGATTTTTTGGCTTCAAAACCGTGCAGTGATAAAAGGAAGAGCCACACTGTCCATTCTATATACACTCTATGGTTCTATACAGTAGGCTGGTCTAAAGATGTGTTTCCTGTTCATGTTCCTTGTTCATTTTTTTTTTCAAATTTAGTTCTTCTTGCCTCCTTTAAAAAATGTTTCCCTTTAAAAAACGTTGACAAACAACCCCAGAGTGTGTGACGTTCATCCCTGTAAAGGGGTTGGTGGTCACAGTGTGTCAGAGTGTCTCTGATAGTTAATTACCTCTTTGTTACAATGAGCTGGAAAATGAGAGAGATACACATTTCAAGCAAACACCTGAAGCTTCATTTTAACGTGAGAATGATTATTGACAGGTGTTTTGATGAAGAGCAGTTCAGACTAGAGTAAAAAGTGTGACAACCAACCCCATTCTCCCCTATTTATATTGTTGGGGAAACTGTATGGAGATTGCAGAACTTGATGAATATGGTTAACTTTGATGATTTGATTAAAATCTACTTCATGCTTGGGTTAAGGGAGATTCTGCTGTTGCTGAGCAGTGTGGATGTGTATGCGTACACTAAGACAGATTTTAAAATGCATTGGGCTCTACAGAGGGAAAAATTAGTCTGACCCACTTGAGGTAGCTTCATTTATCATCAACACACTGGAGGGGCACTGAAGGTTCTGATGGATGCAAGTTGCACCAGTCCAACGCCACCAAAAACATATAATGTAATAACATGGTACTGATGTTTTTTGCATTTATTAATTTAGATTTTCAGGCACAGCAGCATTACACTCCCATAGATTTTTGATCCTTGCAAGACAAGCAACTAAACATTTCCAATAGTCACATGAGAAAGACTTCTGCAGAAACATTTCTGATGACATTTCTGTCTCCATTCAGCTCTCCTGCTTCATCTTTAATGACTGTAAGAGTTAAAACTTTTAACATCGTTGCTGTTATCACTACCTCTTCTGGTCTAAGTGACTTTAAAAGATCAGCAGCTTAGAGATTCACTCACCAGCTCTGCTATCAAGTTTTCAAGCCCACAAGCCCAAACAAACATTTACCAAATATTTTCAAAAGCTGTTTATTAAATCTAGTTCCCCTAGAAGCACAGTTTAAGTCCTCAGAGTGAACTAAAAACTTTCATGTGGTTTAACCACAACTTTAGGAACAGCACTCACCACACACTGGAGCATGTAATTGTTTTATTCGAAAGACGATTTAGTCTTAAACACCGAAATCACAGCAACAAGCTTTTCCGTCAACAGCAGTGACGTGAGTTCTGCTGTTTGTCTGTGTTTCTCCTTTAAGCTTTTCTAAGTCAGCCTGATGATGATTTATGGCTCGCTGGGCGAGCTGATTAAATCACTGAACAGAACGCCAGGTAGCATTACCACGGCCATCACCACTCTATGGCCGTCGCATAGCAACCACTTTCTGCCTGTCTGCGGTCTCAGCTGCCTGACTGTCTCACACACCTCCCTGCTTGTTTTTTATTGCACTCACTCTCTTTCACTGCCTTTTTCTTTCTCGACAGACCTACTGAGAGGAGAAATTAATCTCCATGGATACAGCTACAGAGCTGCATGTTTTTAAATCGTATTCTTTCATTTTTCAGCCCAACAAAAGAGCGCAATGATGTGTGAGGGGTTTTAATGAGGTTTAATTTCACCCACATACATAAATATTGTTCCTTTAAACGGGGAAATTTTGAGCTGCTCAAATTAACAAAGTTACCTTAATTTTTCTGCCTCTGCTTGTTGTTTTCAGTAAAAAAATAAAGCCAACTTGCAACCCAAAACCTTGGCTTGAGAGTTACACCTCAAACTGTTTGCATTTCTAGATCCAGGCTCAAAGCTTTGAACCTCTCTGCTACACATTTAATCTCCATCAGTTTAATCCACCCAGGTCCCAAAAGGCAGCGTGTCAGCAAACAGACGAGGGACTGCAGGTTGGATGTGGTTAATATGCGACTGTGCAAATGCAATGACTCTCAGTGCTAAAGGTGTTCCTGGTATGTTGCACTCTTTGTGACTTAAACGGGGCCTATACCTGCTGTAAATGCTCTGTCATGTCAGACACCTAATATACCGGTTAAACAGCCTCCCAGAAGCCCCAGCAGTTGATGGCCTGTAAATTGTTGATCAGTGGCTTGGCACAGGGGGGGTAAATTGATTCCAGGAGAATCCACCAGGAGAAAGGCTGTCTCTACAAAGGCCAAATATACAGCCATGCATCAGAATGAGATGGGAGAGAGGAAGGACGAGAGAGGCTGAGTGAAGTTGGAGAGAGAAAGAGAGAGGGAGAAAAAAAACAGAAAGAAAGACTGTTGAAAATGTCAGAGATTCTGTGTGTGTTGGAAAAGAGACACAGGGAGAAAGAGAACGAATAATGGTGGAGAATGAAAGCAATTTAGCATTTGTGTGTGCAAATAAGTGATTGTGTGTGAGTCAGAGGCCTACGAACAAACAATTTAAAAAAGAGCAAAAGCAGACATGGTCTTTCCCATAATGAGGAAATAGCCTAAACTGTGAAGTAAGCTCATCATACCCTGGGTATGTTTTGGTTATCTGTCTTCACGTAGCCTTGCATTTGAGATCAAGCTTGGCGGTCACATGATGCTGTTGACCTTTGTGATGTCCACCTCAGGTTTCTGTTAGTACATACATAAAAGAGTTGTTAGCAGCAAATAACCAAACACAGATATTAACAAATCGCATCACATTTTAGGAAAAACAAATTATAAAAAGTAAAATAAACACAGCATAGACTAAAGCCTGAACTGCAGAGTTTTCAAAATGCAGGAGAAGAACTGGGATAAGATTGCAAATGTACAAACCCTTAACTGTTTATGACCATACCAACCATCGTACCACCAAGTCTGCCAGTATAATGTCATTTTTTGCATATAACTTTTGCTATACATCAACATAACCCTTATATCCCAAACTTTTATAAAATATATAGGCTTATGTCCAGACTGAATGAATAAATTGCTAAAAAGTGCAATAAACCATTTTTTTTAAAAAATCAAGATTTTACGCATAGTTTTCATTCATCTTCTGTACTTCTTATCTTGTTCAGGGTCGCAGGAGGCTGGAGCCTATCCCAGCAGGCTTAAGGTTTGAACTGGTGACCTTCTTGCTGTGAGGCTGCAGCGCTAACTGTTGTTCCACCATGCATCCCCAAAAAAAATTCTAAATACAGAAATGTCATGGCTGAATCCCTCAAAAATGGAAAGGTAAAACATGTGATGATGTGTATCCAACGTAGGGAAGTGATGTGAACAATCGCGACTGGATAGTAATGTTTTTGTTGTTTATGCTCGATACTGGATTTCTACAAACACATTAGTAGAAGGAAACTACAAGCTGGGACATGTAGCAATATGAACGTTTTTTTTCTTATCTGGTGTGAAATCTGCCAACCAAAACTTCATATGTAAATCAAAGCACAGGCGCTATGCTGGGCTCTATAGGGTTAAATTAATGCATACAGTTTATATAAAAGTATGCAGCTGCAGACCTCCAGCAAAACCACACTTTGAGCTTGTCCTTGTCTTGTCTTTTGGTTCCTGGTTCTTGGTGCTTGGTTTTATGAACTGACATGAATCATTGCTGAACAGCACAGGAATGTACATGCAAGAGGAGCATGTGCCAACTCTGCTTGAAACTGAATGGATTATCAGAGCCTTAGACATTAACAGGAGCTGCTCATCATCACAAACTTCCAGGTTCTAAACCAGTCAGTGTCCAGGTTAAGTCATGAGTCTTGATAATCAGGACACAGATCAAGGTCAAAAGTCCTGAGGCCTGTACTACGAAGCTGGATTTTCTCTTAAAGAGGTAACTCCTGGGTTAACTCTGGATTTTCTTTCCTACAAAGCTGGTTCACTTCTTAGCAGGATAAATCACCATGGTAACATGTGCTGAACAGCTAACCTGCTCCAGAGCAGGTTAAGATATCAGCAAGTAGAAAAGCAACACCTCCTGACCAATCAGCTTTCTTGGAAAATACCCTGCCCATTCTTTGAAGATCCTGTCGATGTTGGTGCATGGAGTGCATGGAGAGGAGAGAGAGAGTTTTCAGGGAGATATGCGATCCTTTTCACGTTCACGATGACATCCTGTACAAGAGATTTTCAGATTCAGATTTTCATCAAATGGACTGAACTACATTTGTCAGCTGATGGATCCATAAATAAATAAATTCTGTTGATTTCATCCAAACATCAGAGACAGAGTGAAGAAATAAAGCCTCGTCACTGACCGCTTTGAAGTATGTTTTTGTACTTGTTCCCCAAGTCCATTTAGCTCCGCTGTTTGTATCTGAATGATGTTAATAATAATGGTCACACATGGCAGAACTGTAGAAACAGGAATTTACGGAATGCACAACTATGTGGGAGTTGAGGAATTAATATTAATTTTATTTGAACACATTTGATTTCCAACACAAAACGTGCTCAGATGGGTTGCTGAGCCTTAAAACTCAATGGAAAATATAAACCAATGGTGTAATAAAGTCAAACTGAGTGATCAGAGTGCTGTCTGTTTAAATTGCCTGATGAATTAATGCTGGATAATCTCACGAATAACACATTAACATCCATCCATCCATCCATCCATCCATCCATCCATCCGTACAGTACTGAGGTGAAGTCAGGCTGAGGATATTGTAGTTCACCACAGACTGAAAAACAAAGAGAGAAGCATTAAATGCTCTTTCAGAATAATAACAGGTATTAAACAAACAAATCAACATGTTTCAACATTAATATTAACAAACTTAACAAACAGAGGAAAATAACAGCTGACTGGCAGCACAGCAGCCTATGGGCTGTAGTTTGACCATGCCCGCGTTTAACATCAGACTTGATGATCACTTTTAAAGCAGCTTTTGACTTTTGACAAAACAATATTTTTTCCTTTATGCAGAGCTGAACCCAAACACATCCCAGCTAAGCCCCGTATCCAGCACACAGCCACGAAATTTTCTGTCAATCTGCTTATCTCAGTTTTGGAAAGAAAGCAAGGCAGCGTATTTCTCAAACAGTTGAAAGATTGTGTTTGTTATACAGTTCTGAAAAATATCAGGCAGCGGTGGTGATATGCGTCACTTCTGGATGACATCAAAATCAGATCAGCATTGTCTGGGAATATGTGTGTGGGTGCCAGATGGACGGATGAATGAAAACACGAAGGAGAGACGATCTATTGTCACAGAAGAGAATGGAAACAGACACGGTGAGAGAGAGATAGAGGGGGTGTCCTCACTGTACAGTGTGATATCTGTATCCCTGTGAATATACATCAAATCTATACGTTTGAAATCCATGATCCTCAATGAAGGTACACTTGTGTTAATAAAGTCTGCAAGATTCAGATAAAGCGTCCACTGCTGCTAGTTCTTAAAAGAAAAAGACTTTCACTTAGCCAGACCTCTGCTGCCAAAGCCTTTCCTCTGCTGCTTCCTGGTGATTCGTGTCCGCTGGCCTCTTGCCTTGTTTCTGTGGAGCCCCGAGTCAAGCCTGGCATTAGCTTTCAAAGCCAAATAAGGGAGTTGTGAGAGTGATGGTCCTCCTGTTGACCTTCTGCTGGCTTCAGAAGAATTTGCTGAAACTTGTTTGGGGAATGGTTTGTGATTTTGCAGTATTGGTCTGGTGTTTGCAAGTGTAGAGTATGAGGAAGAATTTTTGTGAGAGTTTCAGAAGAAGGTAATCCTGAGAAGAAAGCAGTGTCACAGTCTTTGATGCTCAACCTTTATATTTTAAAAGGCAGCTTTAGGGTTTCCAATGAAACTTGTGTGTTCAATGCATCAGTTTAAGCAAAATACTGACATCTTCATTTTGCTAATTGTCTTTCACTCAGAAAGCTTTTGCTATGAGAGAAGTAAAAACCTGAACCTCACTACCTGATCACTTAAAAATATAAAAAAAATATTACAAAATTCCAAAAGAAATCCTGGTTAATGCAGCAACAAACATGTGCAATGTCTAATGATCTTTATATATGCCACTGCTTGATGAGCAACTTCTTCCTTTCCCTCAGTTTTCTTTTTCTTTTTCATTTTTAGCTCATCACTTCAGTCATTATTTAAAAAGAAATTTCCAGAGAAGAATGCTGCAAGTATTCATCTCCTATAAACACAATAAGTCTTTGTTCAATACAGGATATCTGTTCTCAAATAAATAAACCAAAAATAAATAACTGACTTTACACTGTGTAACAAGCCAGAGGAAGAGATCTCAGAAATGTCCACACCATCTAAATATCGTCTGGGCAGTGACCCGATAAAACCAAAGCTCAACAAGGATTCCTGGGGAAGATGTCGATCATGTTCAAACTGAAAAACAAGACGTGTTGTCACTGTGACGTGCAGAATGCAGCCAACCAAGACTGCAGACACGCAAGAAAAACAAGAAACAAAAAACAAAACAGGCAAGTCCCCAGAAACATGTTGATTAAGCTCCCAGATGAACACAAATACATGCATGACTACAAAAACACACAAAAAATGAACTTAACAAAAAATAAGTCTGTTTTTTCCCTTGTGTTCAATCAATCAGTCTTTTTATACATAGCGCCAAATCATAACAAATGTTATCACAGGACACGTTTTAAAAACATTTAACAGTGTTAAAGGCACTGTGAATAATTTTTAGTCTTTTGTTGATTCTGTTGACCCCTCTGGATAGTGATTTTTTTGTATTTGTTATGGAGGCAAATGAATTAAAGATCCCCCTTTTTAATCCTAATTTTATTTATTTGATCACCTTTGATCAGGATGCAGAATGACAGGGTGATGTGTTGATTTGTAGCAATGTCAGTTCTTAACTGTAAGATAACAAATAAACATTGTAAACTCTTATTTATTACTGTTGGTTTCAGGGTCCTAATACAAGTCTGAGTAACATAAAAATGTTTGTCTCACTGCCAATTTTACCCGCGTAGTACTGGATACCATCTTGACTTTTTTGAGGAGGCATCAGAACAATTTTTGAGCCATTTGTTGTATTGTGTGTGTGTGTGTGTGTGTGTGTGTGTGTGTGTGTGTGTTCCTGTTCACAGGAGTAAAAAGGGAAAATAAACAAAAGAAAATGTTCCTTGGTGATCTGTTTCATTTATACATGGAAAAATAGGAGGAGGATCCGTCAACTAGCATTATGCCAGCTCACACAAAAAGTGAGCTAGCTCAAAGTTCAGTTAACACCACCTAAAATGAACTAGTTCACGTTCATAGTTCATTTCTGAGAAATGAGCTGTTGTAGATCTGACTTCTGTTGCCAGCACCTCCCCTCACCTCTCAGCACCTCTTAGCTTCGTGAGCTGCCATTCACTGCCCCAGGAGTAAACTTCACTCCCGTTCCCTTTCATGAGTTCTAAACTGAGCGGTCCAGTTCATTGCTTATGGAAAATATGAGCATGTTCAATGAACAGGTTAGTTTTTATTTGTTCATGCACAAAACTGGTGTCAACTGTTAATGTCTGGTTATGAAGCAGCTCAGTGGCTGACAGGATGATTTCGACAAGGAAAATTAAGTCACTATGAATAACATTGTTTCAAAAGTCAATTAAGAACTCCTCACGGTGTCTTTAAGTTAACATATTTCGCACTAAGAGCGTTTTTGGCCAAATGACAGTTGAATGAGCTGCAAAGTAATGTCCATTACCCAGAGGTGAGCGATACTGCTGATCTCAAGAAGAAAGAAAATCCAATATCCACCAAACAGACAAACGGATCAATAGGTAGATGGATGGATGGATGGATGGATGGATGGATGGAAGGACGGACGGACGGACGGACGGACGGACGGACGGACGGACGGACGGACGGACGGACGGACGGACGGATAGATAGATAGATAGATAGATAGATAGATAGATAGATAGATAGATAGATAGATAGATAGATAGATAGATAGATAGATAGATAGATTAGTTAATCAGCGTCAACAACTCCCCCTGTCCTCTGCAAAACCAATCCCAACAAACACACCAATTAAAAGCTCAGAGTTGTGGGACTGCGTTCATTACCTTGCAAAGTTTTGGAACAAAACAGAGACCAAATTCATCAAACAAAAGTTTAGACTGTTATTTCTGCACAGCCAGTGTAATTTATCACGTTTAGGGAAGCTGTCACCAGTTAAGTGGATTGCCAGTAATTGTGGCTGGCCCACCTCTAAGCAGAAGCGACTAAAGCAGCTCATCAGGGACAGACTGGTGAAATGGAGGGAGCGATCTCTTTATCCCTGAGCAGAGAATTGAAGGTGGCAATCTCTCTTTCTCTTAACTTGCCTGATCTTTTCATACGCTGTTTTTCTTTATTCTGCGTCTGCCAGCTTCATGCCTGACAGCTCAAACAGCTCGCTGCCCTAAATGTAAAACAGATGGATTGCTGTGGATTAGTTTGTTTTGAAATTTCTTCACAGTTTTTTTTTCTTAATGCAGATTAATTTCTCTAAAGAAATATCCCCATATGAACTTTCACCACAAGAGCGGCTCATAATGCTGCCAAGTATATCATTAATTCCTCTCCATGCTATACAGTCTATACATTTAACATCAGAGGAGAATATTTTGATTAACTAATCCTACTCCACAAATAAATAAGGCCTGTTCTCAAAATGTCTTTGTTTTGCCTTTTAAGCTAAGCTGTTGATATGAGAAGCTAAATCCTGAATTCTGACATTTCATCAGAGCTCTGTGTTGTCTTCGCATTCACACAGACTCGGGTTGTTTGCATAATTTGGTGAAAAATTATGAACCCAAAGCACGTTGATCTCTTCATACAGCAGCAGGCTCTCAGACAGGCAACCGCAGTGCTTGATTTGTCCTGAACAAGCCCGTTGATGAGGAGCGCCTGGTGCCTGCGTTAAAGCAAACAGACACAGTGCTCCACTCGGGCCAGCTTCAATTACCGTTAATTCAATTCTCTACTTGATTATGAAGCAGCAGGACTGACTACACCACAGAAAAAAAAAGAAAAAAAAAACAAAAACACAAAATTAGTTTGGCCAACAGCTTATAGTAACCAGTGCTAATGTTTATAAAGGCAACAACAATGAGGCAGAGGACAGTATGAAAAGAGAAGTCAATTTGGTCTCCTTCACAGATGTGCATATGATGACCTTTGACGCTGTGAGGACTATCTCCTTGGCGTGTTCGCTGTGACACCTTTGGATGGAATCCATGGTGTTTTTCCAGAATAAAAAGCTGCTCGCCCACATCACATCAAATCAATCACACTTTCCACCAGGAAAGGAAGTGCCCCTAGCACCTAGCTTCAGAAATTGTACTATGAGCCTATTCAGCGTGAGATGGGACTATTGTAATTCATATAAACAGCTTAGCCGGACTGAATATGGACTGAGCAGAGCTCGACAATACCTGGACAATGTGGTTGCTATCAGGCTGTCGTTGGATTCGGTAGTAGATGACCATGATAAATAGGGCCACTGCGCTCATACAGTCTATGGCTCCAACACAAAAACACATATATAAAAGAAAACATTAAGAGCTACAGCTGCACCCATCTCAGCCATCATTGTTGGTATGTTGTTTTATATTTCGATACACACGCAGCTTCACTCATCATAAAAGGACACAGCGCCGCCTATCGAAGCGGAGTGAGATATTCTCAACCAGGTGTCCGATTCTCTTTTCTGCATGTATACACAGACAAGACTAGACGCCCCCCCCACCCCCACCTCATGCTGTGACTTAACAATCAAGCTTACATTGACCTTAGTCAGATCGCTGCGTGCATGTAAATGTACTGACTTAGACTGTGAATGAGTATGAGCATGAGTGTGAATATCTACCAGATGCTGCAGGTGAAATTCACACAGATCAAACAGATTGTTTGTATGCAATATTGGTTTTGCATTTCTACACCAGTCTTACTCATAAAATTCCAGACAGTAACTTCTCTTATTTCCATTATGCAATTAAGGAGCAACTTCTCCAGCCCTGTGCAGACATCCTGTTATGAATATGTTGGTGGAGATAAACCTTATTTGGCTGGAAACTGTGTGCAAGGTTTGTGTCATACATATTCATGCACTGTTTATATTCAATCAACAAATATGAATGAGTTTTCCCTCAACTACCACTTGAAGATACTTTTCTATGAGAGATAAAGACAAATGTGCAGTTTTAGGTAAACAAGTTAGTAACTGGTTGGTGTTACGACTGCTGTCAGGATATCAGTCTTCCACCAGGAGGAATAAAAAGTGTTTTCTCTCTCTGTGTGTGTCCATGAACCGCAGAGTTTTGCAGTGTGTGTTTTGCAGAGCTAGTGTGAGATGATAATACCCAACTGCAGCTCTCTAAAGTGGTTTAATTCCCTGGTGTCGTTACATTGGAATTGTGCGTTGAGTTGCTTTGTCGTGTTTTGTTCTTGTTTTGAGAACTGTTTGTTCATCAGCTTCTCTACAGCCAGTCGTAACAGAAATCTCTGTTTTCTTTGAGTTTGCATGCAAGTGTGGGAGTGTTTGTGTCCCGAACAAAGTTGTACCAGTTCCAGGTCTGAGCAAACTCCAAAGAGAAGGGAAAAAATCACAGTCACTGGCTACAGACTTAAACTTTTATCAACTTCATTATGTAGTAAGAGGTGAGTTGTGTTGGGGTTTATGTGGGCTTACACTCAGTCATAATTTAAAGTTCTGTTCTTGTGCTTTTTAAATTCATAGAAAGAGAGCTAAAGTTTGTGAAATAATGATTCAGTCTTCACATAAAAGTCCCAGTGCACTTCTTTTTTATCTTAAAATTACTCTCCACTTAAAAAAGCTAGATATGCAATCCCATATATTGCCCTCTGTAGATCACAGAGATAAAGAGACGAGAACCGGCTCTCAGTGGACCCAATATAGTTTGATTTACCTGCGCTCGTTCCAAAAGGGGAGCACAATTTTCCCCCTAATGTGAATTGAAAAGCACTGGAGGAGAAAATCATTTCATCACTCTATCTGTGATGGTGTCAGCAGAGGGAGCGAGAATTGACTAATATGTGTGTGTGTGTGTGTGTGTGTGTGTGTGTGTGTGTGTGTGTGTGTGTGTGTATGTGTGTGTGTGTGTGTGTGTGTGTGTGTGTGTGTGTGTGTGTGTGTGTGTGTGCGGCAGACAGTCGTTTCGGTGGATCCACAGAGGATAAATGATTACCTCTGTTAAGATGGAGCTTTGAGCTGAAGAGTCTGTGATGTGATGCAGTGATATTGAAGGCCCGGTGTGAATCCTATCGACCACACTGCATCATCACCCACTCAGGCTGCGTTCATATAGACCTGTTAGCTACACACTCAAGGAAACACAGTCTTGTTATGAGCTTCACTTTCTTGTGCAAAACTAAGTTTTATTTATGCTTTAAAGTCTTTGTATATGCTATTGTTTAAGTTTTCAGAACCAGAATGATGGATTAAAGAATGAATTATCTTTTTAGTCTATTAAATCTGTTAACTTGATATTTTCAAGGCTATGTATTCTGCAGGTGTATGTATTATTTCTGCTTAGAAATAAGTAAGAGAGGTGGTTTCACACCAACCTGACAATAATTCAGTATCCATGTAGGGGGGGAAATGTATCACTGGGATATCTGGTTATGTGAATTGTGTATGTCTATGAGTGCAGAATGTATCACAACTCAGCAGCAAACAAGGCAGCCATATTAGCTGGAGGGGAAAAAGAGGGAGCTACCTCACTTACTGTGACAGAGAAATGCACCCTGAAGCTGTTTCAGTCTCACTACACCACCAAGCTCTGCAGCTAAACTTTCTTTTTCTGCTCAGTTATTTCAAAGTCAGTCTCAAAGGAGTCCCTGTGTCTGCGGGCAAATGAGGACAGGGTTTTGGATTTCAGTGAGGTTCTGGTGGTTTGTATAAACTCCAACAATTAATGTCCACAAGTTTTTCAGTGAGTTTTGATTGTAGAGTGCTTGGTAAATAAATAAAACCACCTGTCATACAAAAGCAGAAAACTATCCAGCATCAAAGAATAATTATGTGCTGCACTATTTTTTCTGCTTTTTTTCTTAACAGAACATTTGAAAATTCATGGATAACAAAAATAATTGTATTTTAGATTTAAAAATATCATTTTGATAAAAGAGCGGGCACATACTGTAGCAAAACGCCACCAGGGGGCGATTGCAATATTTAGGTTTCATATTTGTTTGTGAAGCTGTCCATCACTGTCAGCTGCAGTGTGGTATGTTGGGGAGAACAGCGGCAGGAGAAAGACTTTCTGAATACATCAAAAGCTTAGAAAATGTCACTTTCAAAGAGCCTTCAGCAGAAAGTTTTTGCAGAAAAACTTTAATGAAGAATGGATTGAAAAGTATTGTAACACAGTGGGTGAGTTGTTGATGTTTGTGGTGATGTGTTTTACTGCGAAGATGAGTTACTGTCTGGGAGCAGTTCAGCAACCAACGTTTGTGGGTTGTGTGGGGATGGGGTTAGCTGATTGGATGGGAGTAATTTGTGTTCATGTTGGGGAGCAGGATCAAGAGGTATGTTTTCCTGTATTTTCTATGCATAAGGTTTTGACACATTCATCCAGGAACCATTGAGGGCTTAGTGTATTATTTTTGTGTTGGTTATAGCCCCCAATAGACCCGTTCCAAGTTGACGTCATCATAAAAATGCGCACACATTTTGGCAACGGAAGTAATGCTTTGTACATTCAAGTTATTGTTTTTTAAACACTAAATTCAAACTGTTAGAGCAGCATAGAAATGTCTGGTTGCTCTGTGGTCAGTTGTCAGAAATGATACTACACTATGGAATCAACTTCTATTGAGTTTTGACTTTTACAGAACAAGAGAGAGCAACAGGTGCGTTGCAGCGTGCAACAAGTTTGTGGATATTTTTGATTGAACGCAGGCTTTGGCGCAAGCTACTTTTCAGAGGGCTGATTTTTTTAAAAAAGTGAATAAAGTCACATTGTTTGTTCTCATCACTGGGTTATTTTTAAGTAATATTCTGGGGGATGGAATGAAAGCTCTGGCAGGCTGAATTTGACATTCATTGCTCCATAGACAGATATCTGCATGCATGTGTAGTTCATTATTTGCTCTTAGACTTCATCAGTCTGCTCCAGCTCAAATCTGAACAAACTGGCAACTCATAAAAAAGAGAATAATTTATTGTCATCTGCAAACTAAACCTTTAAAAAACTTCACAGAGGCTTTACAGCAGTAAGACAGGAGTATTGGCTCTAAGGTTGCTCTCAATGGAGCAACATGTTACTTTTAAAAAATAAACTCTACACACTTTTGTTCAGCATGAATGACTTTTGATGGAAGTCAGGGATGAGGAAATGAAATCACAATGCCAACCAGGATACTGTTAGTGGGTTGTTTTTGTTTTTTTGTTTTTTGTAACAGTTTTTAGGTCTAATGTTATCTGACACCCACCCCAAAACAACGACCCAGGCATTACTCAACCAGTGAAGGATACAGCTGATGAATAAAACATGATTTTTTTTTTTTATATCTGGATGTAAAAAATGACCAGGTACTGGCTCAGAGGAAACCTGGTCTGGTGACAGTAGTTACGGCATTAAACAGAAGAACAGTCAGTCTTCTAACTGAGGGTCTGTTCATTTTCTTATATCTTTATTTGTAGGATACACTGATGCGTCAGTAAAATAGAGGCTTCTAAGTTACTTAAGGCATAACTATAAATACCTAATGTAAAAAAGATAATATTTGAAAAAAAATGCTGTAAAAGAAATCAATATTTCATTCCAGACATCCTCAGATAAACTCGGAGCTGTCTTTTTCTCTGCTATGCGTCTGATGGGGAACACCTTGTAGTCCATATCTGTAGTCTGCACTCTCATCTCCTGCAGGAAAGAGCCTCAGGAGACAATCGTTTCAAAAGGGCAGTGACCAAACAAGATGCTGTATGTATTCCTCTACGCGTGTTACTATAGCAACCTTGACTTCTGTAGATCCTGTGCATCCCTTTGTGTGTGGCACTAACAGAGGTACACATATGCTCTGTCTGTTTTATCCATGTAAGCCTATGATGTTAATGTAACGTGTCTGGTAGAATGAAATTTATGTATGATATGCCAGGTGGCAGCGTCAGTGTAATGCTACTGTTTGCCAGCAAAGACTCTTTGAGCCTAAACCAGTGAAAAAAAAGGTGAGTGATACTGCCCCAATACCCACATGGGCTACTGTCATGATCTTTGACCCTACCCCATTATCTCCCTGCATAGTTGTCTTGTTTAGGAACTCAAAAAAAATGTGACTAGAAAGCACACCTGTACAAGCCCCAGTGGCCTAATGGATAAGGCACTGGCCTCCTAAGCCAGGGATTGTGGGTTCGAGTCCCATCTGGGGTGATTTGCAGCAGAGTGGCGCAGCGGAAGCGTGCTGGGCCCATAACCCAGTGGTCGATAGATCGAAACCATCCTCTGCTAGCACGGTTTTCCCTGTATGCACCAGGTTAGGCTACTTATGTTCCACACATAACCTCCAGACAGGCACTGCCCACACATCAAGCTTCTTCCAGCAAGCAGTTGGCTTCTGCTCAAGGGGGTCTTCTTGCCAGGAGACTATACATAAAGCTAGACAACTAGGCAGGCCATCCATTGTTTGAGAAAAGACCCAATAACCTTAGGCATGCTCCTGCGCTTTTCTGCACCAGATAAAAGGGGATACACACATAATGATTGTTGGGCTGTTTTTGTCCTGATTTTCCTCCTTCCCAACCAAGGACAGACAACGCTCAATTATCTTATGTCTTATAAGATTATTTTACAAGATTGTTCCGTGGTCTGAGGTGTGTTAAGATTGAATTTGTCCCCATATTTGTGTCCAAAACGATTCAGGGCTGACAATGGTAAATATCTAACCTGTTAAGTATTTATGACCAAGTATCTTTATGTGTGTGGGGGAAAGCTGACAACTCCTGAGTTACGTGACGTAGAATGCAATATTGCCAATCAAGAGGTGAGCTGACTGAGAAATGAGGAAGCAAATGTAGACAAATCAAGCATGGCTGACCTGACACAGAAAGTTTGGTGGATCTCAGAAATGGAGGACAAACTCGTTGAGCTGTGAGAAGCCCAAAATTGTCTTTTCTATGTTTCTGCCAAGTTGTACCACAACTGAAACCACAAGGAAAAGAGTTGGCAAGAAATTACAAGTGCCATAGAGATATCAGGTAAGCTATATGATTTATAATTATATAGGTGGGGTTTAGGAGTGTGTGTTTGTGAGTGTTAGATCGGTGGCGGGACAGATTCACTATGTGTGTGTTGAGCTGTGTTCTGAGCACACCACACAATACGATTTTTTATCTTCATGTGGAGTCTCTAGCAGGTAAAAACAATTGCTTTAAATTATTAAAATCATTAGGTGTGTACCCCCCTTAAGACTCTCCAGCCCTAAAAAAGCCCATGAGGGTACTGGACTAGTGTCCAGTACCCTCATGGGCTACTTTGACCCCACCCATTATCTCCCTGCATAGTTGTTTTGTTTAGGAACTCAAAAGAAAATATGACTAGAAAGCACTCCTGCACAAGTCCCAGTGGCCTAATGGATAAGGCACTGGCCTCCTAAGCCAGGGATTGTGGGTTCGAGTCCCATCTGGGGTGATTTGCAGCAGAGTGGCGCAGAGGAAGCGTGCTGGGCCCATAACCCAGAGGTCGATGGATCGAAACCATCCTCTGCTAGCACAGTTTTACTCTGCACACTAGCTTCACTGGTTACATGTTGAAAGGCCCCTGTTCCACACATCCTCTCCACACAGGCACTGCCCACACACAGTTCCATGCAGCAAGCGGTCTCCCAGATGCTCAGGCGATGTCTTGCCAGTAGCAGACTTACAAACATAGACAGCCTAGCAGGCTTTGCCCAGGTACGCCATAGGCCCAACAACCTATAGAAGGCTGCCCTCCTTTGTGTGCCCACATCAGCCTGCTGTGTACCAGGGATGCCTATTTGAACATCCTAATCAAACTTAACTCCTTCTGCCCCAATACCCTCATGGGCTCCATTCATGTACTTCTACAACACCCATTTTCTCTGTGCATTGTTGAAAAGTTCATATTGGAAGCGGACGCCCTAATAAATATATAATATACGACACATCTTCTCTATAAGGACACCAACAGAAACTAAAAGGGAAGGACTGAATTGCTACAGTTCTGGGAGGGCCAGGTAACTTTAACATACTAGCTATTTATCATGAAAGTAGTTGTCATGGGTGTGATTCCTGCGGGAACATGTGGCTCTCCTGTTATCTTGTGATCTCTTGTGGATCCAAACAAACTGGACATTAGGGCTGAAGCGTGCTTTGGCACAGTACATTTGGCTAGAGTGACTGCACCCTCACTTGACTGGTTACGTGTAGAAAGACTCCTGTTTCACGCATAATCTCCAGACAGGCACTGCCCACACAGAGCTCTGTTCAGAAAGCAGCCTCACATAAGTTGGGGGATTTTTTTTGCCAGTTGCAGACTTAAAAATATGGACGGCTGAGCAGTTGGGCAAGTTGTAGCAAAGGCCCAACAACCTATAGAGGGCTGCCCTCCTTTGTGTGCCCACATCAGCCTACTATGTACCAGAGAAGCCTATCAAAGCAAGCTAACAAAATGTAACTGTTACTGTCCCAATACCCTCATGGGCTCCTTTCATGTACTTTGACACCACCCATTGTCGTCCTGCATAGTTGTTTTGTTTTAGAACTCAAGCATTGTGACCACAGAGCAACCTGCACAAGCCCCAGTGGCCTAATGGACAAGGCACTGGCCTCCTAAGCCAGGGATTGTGGGTTCGAGTCCCATCTGGGGTGATTTGCAGCAGAGTGGCGCAGAGGAAGCGTGCTGGGCCCATAACCCAGAGGTCGATGGATCGAAACCATCCTCTGCTAGCACAGTTTTACTCTGCACACTAGCTTGACTGGTTACATGTTGAAAGGCCCCTGTTCCACACATCCTCTCCACACAGGCACTGCCCACACACAGTTCCATGCAGCAAGCGGTCTCCCAGATGCTCAGGCGATGTCTTGCCAGTAGCAGACTTACAAACATAGACAGCCTAGCAGGCTTTGCCCAGGTACGCCATAGGCCCAACAACCTATAGAAGGCTGCCCTCCTTTGTGTGCCCACATCAGCCTGCTGTGTACCAGGGATGCCTATTTGAACATCCTAATCAAACTTAACTCCTTCTGCCCCAATACCCTCATGGGCTCCATTCATGTACTTCTACAACACCCATTTTCTCTGTGCATTGTTGAAAAGTTCATATTGGAAGCGGACGCCCTAATAAATATATAATATACGACACATCTTCTCTATAAGGACACCAACAGAAACTAAAAGGGAAGGACTGAATTGCTACAGTTCTGGGAGGGCCAGGTAACTTTAACATACTAGCTATTTATCATGAAAGTAGTTGTCATGGGTGTGATTCCTGCGGGAACATGTGGCTCTCCTGTTATCTTGTGATCTCTTGTGGATCCAAACAAACTGGACATTAGGGCTGAAGCGTGCTTTGGCACAGTACATTTGGCTAGAGTGACTGCACCCTCACTTGACTGGTTACGTGTAGAAAGACTCCTGTTTCACGCATAATCTCTAGACAGGCACTGCCCACACAGAGCTCTGTTCAGAAAGCAGCCTCACATAGGCTCAGGGGATTTTTTTTGCCAGTTGCAGACTTAAAAATATGGACGGCTGAGCAGTTGGGCAAGTTGTAGCAAAGGCCCAACAACCTATAGAGGGCTGCCCTCCTTTGTGTGCCCACATCAGCCTACTATGTACCAGAGAAGCCTATCAAAGCAAGCTAACAAAATGTAACTGTTACTGTCCCAATACCCTCATGGGCTCCTTTCATGTACTTTGACACCACCCATTGTCGGCCTGCATAGTTGTTTTGTTTTAGAACTCAAGCATTGTGACCACAACCATCCTGCACAAGCCCCAGTGGCCTAATGGACAAGGCACTGGCCTCCTAAGCCAGGGATTATGGGTTCGAGTCCCATCTGGGGTGATTTGCAGCAGAGTGGCGCAGCGGAAGCGTGCTGGGCCCATAACCCAGAGGTCGATGGATCGAAACCATCCTCTGCTAGCACAGTTTTCCCTGCATGGACCAGGTTAGGCTACTTATGTTCCACACATAACCTCCAGACAGGCACTGCACACACATCAAGCTTCTTCCAGCAAGGAATTGGCTTCTGCTCAAGGGGCCATCCACTGGTTGAGCAAAGACCCAACAACCTTCAAGTCCCATCTGAGGTGACATAGCAAAAGTATAATGGGCCCACCACTTTGAGGTTGAATGATTGAAACCGTCCTCTGCTAGCACACTTTGCCTGCCTAGACCAGTTATATTTTGAAGTCCCGTGTTTCACATGCACTGCTCACATGGAGCTCCTTTCAGCATTGTTTCTTTCATTGCTCAAACTGTCTGAGAAAAACCGAATTAATTGCAGTGCATAGGTCAGCCATTCATTGACTGAAAGCTTTCTTTTAGTCTTGGTTAAGTGTTTGAGCTTCCCCTGTGTTTCCCTGTAGAATCAAATACTTAGTGAATTTAAAAGAAGTGACAGTCATTGAATAACTGGTGCCACAGGTGGTTAAAATGCTGAAAATGACTCTTGCTTGCAATAATAAACTGATAAGTCAATGTCTGAATCTTCCATGTCGTAAAACTTGTCTTTAATTTCAAGCCTGCTGAATGATCATGTTTGGTACATAGGTACCCTTGCAGCTCTATTAGCTCTAATATTTAAAAAGTGACAGGTCAATGAAAACAGGATCAGACAGGGGACGTTGGATGAAGACGACACAGAGGAGAGGTGACATTTGTGTATATGTGTGAATTATCTCTGCTGTAATTGCTTTCTCACTTGTGCATGTAGAACATGTTTCTTCATGCTGGTCTTGGTTTATAAAGCCATCCATCATTGTCCTGCATGTCATCGCAGTTTGTAGCTAATATTAAATTTCAAAATGAGGCTGCAGTGAAGATAGATCCACATTTTATTCTGATGGCTACATTTTCCTCCTTCGTGTATCAGGATTGAAAACCCAGTTTTGGGTATATGTCTGAATCAATTCTGTGCTTGATGTCTTCAGAAAGAAAAATCTAGCTGTGAAGTTAAAAAGCTAATCATGTAAACATGCAGCTCTGATGTTGCCTTTCATATTATTGCATCATTTTTGAGAAGTAAAAGCAAGTTAAAATACAAAGAAGCAAAAGTAATTGTTGAAGAAAAGAAAAATGACAGGATTTAGCTTTAATAAAGTTTATCTGTACACAAAATGTTGCTCTCGCAGCATTGGCATCGGTATACAATCTCATATTTATCTCAAAAATGTTCTATTTTTCCTGAAAGGAAATTGGGCTGCAGTTAAAGAAAAAAAAGTTAAAATGATAGAAGCATGTAAAGAATTAAAGAATATATCTCCTTGTTGTCTGAAAACATAGAATGGACATTTAGGAATCTGGACCACAACTAAAAACAGGCAGTGCATTCCAGTGGAACAGGTGACGACAGAAGTGTTTCAAGGGGACACTCAAAGTGATGAATACATTTGGGAAATACATGCGTGTTGTCACCTTGTTATGTAAATTTGGCTTTTCATTAGTAGTTTTGAGATCATTTAAACCTCGTAAGCTGTTTCACCCAGCGCCCCTACAGGTCTTCAGAAATTGTTTGGGCAGTTGCCCATTATCTGATTGTTGCAGCATTATGAGGAAACACCCCATGAACTTTCACTGGTATGCCTCACATACACCAGATGTGCCTGCAGTCCAGCTCCGCTCCGTTGCATGTTCAGGACTGACAGGAGTTGCGAGACCAAGGAGTCCCCGCGCTTCCCACTCCATTAATAAGCCTCTCTTCATTCATGTTGAACTGTAAAACCTTAAACCGGTTGACTTCTGACATGTCTCAATCTGACATTTTGTTGCATTGGTAGAGCTAAATACAATCTGGTTTTGACAGTTCATTTTATTTTGAAAGTCTCAGGCTCTTTTTAGGTAGTTTCCGTGCATTACTTCCTGTCCCACTTGATGTGTCTCAGCTCCAGTACCTGGCAAAAATAGGAGGGCTGCTGATTAGCTGTGACCTGCTGGACCAGCCATGCAGCCGGACCGCAGAGGAGCATATCCAGTGTGAGCTAACACATTGACTTGAATCTTAAAGAGCTCATCGTGCCGTATTATCCGTCTAGGTCGCTGCTTTCCCAGCATGCAGGCCTGCTCTTCATACCTAGGGTCTCTAAGAGTAGTATGGGAGGTCAAGCCTTTAGTTATCAGGCTCCTCTTCTCTGGAATCATTTATCAGTTAAGGTCTGGAGGGCGGACACCCTCTTTACTTTTAGATAAAGCTAAAAGTTAGAACTGGTTCAGGTCTGGTCCAGTCCTTAGTTATGTCACATGGACAGAGAGAGACACAGACAGAGAGTCCGTAGTTTGGCATTGTAACCTATTCATTAGAAAGAGCAAATGATGATTGGGCTACATCTATATATAAGTATTTAAACTATGTACTTCATCTTTAAGTTTTCCTTAAGTGCTGCTTTGAGTGCATGTTTGAGAGAGTATATGTGTGTGTGTGTGTGTGTGTGTGTGTGTGTGTGTGTGTGTGTGTGTGTGTGTGTGTGTGTGTGTGAGACTTCTACAGCTTGCTTGTGTCTTCATTAAGTACATCCATCTCCCACGCAGAGCAGCACAGCGGTGACTCAGCTATTACTGTGGAGCAAGCTTTCTGTTCAGCCATCATCTTGAGAGATTTTTTAAAAGTTCATCAGCCTTTTTAAACTAACATGGAAATTGACAAGGCTGACTTTTCGTCATGTAAGACCTTTCCAAAGACCCACTTTTCTGCCTACCTGTGAACATCTGTCACCACTGACAGGCTGTAAGGCCACAAAGTGCCCTTTCGTGGGTGTTGTCATCATGGTGTGACAGCAAGAATTGGATCTCAACAAGGCCAGACCAGTCCAAGTTTTCAAGTTTGAACCCTGACTTTGCGTGTCGCTCTTGGAATAAGCTACCAATGAGAAATGTCCTAATGGATGAGACACTAGTCTTCCAAACCAGCAATAGTGGATTCGAGTCCCGTCTGAGGTGATGCATGCAACGAAGTGGTGCAGTAAAAGTGTGCTGGGACAGCACCTCTGGTGTTGATACCAGTTACAATCTTACTGTCCTCCCTCTTAATAGCCTCATTTATGCCTCACTGTCTGTTTAATTAAAGTAATGAGACAAAAATAAACCACAACTCTATAATAGTTTGTGCTGTATGGTAAAACATGTCCCTGCAGGTCTCTTATGAAGTCTGCAGGCTCTGTAAAAAAAACACCTCATGATGATACGGAAAAGCAGGCGGCATCCAGAGGTACTAAGAGTCAGTGGTGATATATGTTCCATATTATTACAGCAGCAAAATTAACAAGTAGGTTTTGGAAGAACTACTACAAAATAAATGAATTGATAAATGAATTATTAAAAACATGGTATTTTCCTACAAAGCTCAACTTTAAATGGAACAGTACAACATGAAAACAGCACCACCGATGACTTTTTTTTCCTTCTTTCGTCTATTCATACATTATTATACCTCTGTGGTGGTGTGAACGATGGATGAGCCGAGGTGTTAAATGATGACATTATGTATCCACAGCTCAGCCCACATGATAAATGAGCCAATGTTGGCTCACAAAGCTGCTGTTAAAATGGCATTCGTTCAAAAACAGTCAACTTGAACCATAACAAGCTAAAAGATGGCTTCCTATATGGAGGCAATGAAGTTTGTACGTAAAAATGTAGTTTTCTGCCAAAAAAAGAATCTAGAATCAAACCGAGCAAAGTCACATTCAGAGGTTTAATGTCAGATGAGTGTGAAGGAGGCCAATGGAGTAGTTTGTGCCACCAAGGTTTTCACTTCACTGATACAAGTTCATGTCTTTCATTTATCAAAGTTATAAATCACTGATGTTGCCATAAAATAATTTTAAATCTCATCTGCAAATACGGGTTAACGGATTAATTCAGGTGTCGGGTCAGCTCTCAGTATCTGTGATGCACTTTTTCAGGATTAGGGTTAATAGTTCAGCTCATCCTTACTGGTACGGCTAGCGGCTAATAAAATAGCATTCCCTTTAAATGCAAATGAAAAAAACATGGATCTTCTGAGGAGCAGCAGTATTTTCCTAATTCACAGACAAACGTTTGCCGAACAATACTAAGTGGATAATTCCTCCATGAAGAAAAATGAGTGTAAAAGTGTTTCCGTCTCCTTTGGACCAACTCCAACCTCATCAGTGGGGCAAATTCATTTTGCAGTCAGAAATGCATTGGCTTTAATTTCACGCTGCACGCATTTCGATACCAGCAAGAGGGTGGAAAAAAAGTCACAGTAAGGGAGACAAAGAGGAAGAGAGAGAAAATATGAAGTTTAATTTTCTGCCAAAAGTCACCACTGCAAAGAGAATTAAAGTCGATACACTGACAAACAATGAAGAGGAGAGGGGAGAGAAGATAACGGGACAGGAGCAGTGGATTATATCAAGGTTATGTAAATAGATTGGAGGTAATTGGAGTTTTGTTTGGGAAAAAAAATGTCATTTTTTTTTCTTTGTGCCTCTGAACATGAAGAGAGCTTATAAGATTTTTTCATTTCATTTCTGGGAGCTAAATCAAAGTAAGGTTATAAACTAAGTGAAACGGCTGCTGATGTTTTGGTCCTCCAGTTTAAAAAGAGCAGCAGTGAAAGAACTGGACATAAAATGGGAATGAAATGCTAACCTCCAGGTTCTTTTGTCTTGAACACTGCATAGAATTAATTCACTCAAAGCAATCCATGGAGTGGTACTGTTTGAACGCCATCTGCAGCTCTGAATAGAGGATCCAAATCTATCTTTTTAAACACATCTTGAGTCCCAGTATTTTACTTTTGGCTTCCTTTAGCCTCTGTTTACCTTCAAACCTGGTCAGAGCTTCTGGATCTGCTGGGAAACTGAGACTATTTGACCAATCTGAAGCAGGCATGATTCCAAAACAATAATTCAAATTAAGTCATTGGAGTTTACATAAACCCAGCTTAAACAATAAATATATCATGCACAGATGAACAGGGTCTCTAATTTACAGTAAACATGTTTGATTTGGTTGTTACAGCAACTAAATATACAATCAGATTAAAAAGATTGATGCTTGAATCAATGGAGTGAATAAAACAGACTGTGTGTGCTTGTTAAATTTGTTCTGAAGAGTTACTCTGAATCTCAGCATGACAGCATGAGTCAGCCCATGGTGGCGTTGATAACTGAGTTACATACACATGTGACCACTTTGCCAAAAGCAGCACCAGCATCCTCCACTGGTCACTTGTTGTCTTGAACTAAAGTCTTTTCCGTCAACAATTCACAGTTGTTTTCTTCAAATGCATAACTATAATCCACTTTTTCTGCAAGATTTGTGCATCCTCTGGGTAAAGTACCATAACACAGCAGAAAGCTTGTCCCTGCATTATGCAGCTGTTGTCTAAAGGATTTTAGAAGACAAAAAGCTGCACAAAATGTACCTTATATACTACTTTTTTGAAAGCACCAATGCTAGTGATACCTAGTTCTTTGTGTTTCTACTGACGAAGCACCAACTTCAGGTGCTAAAACCTGGTGCTTAGCAAGCACCAACTCTTTACTGAGCCAGAGCAAAGCACCGACTACATCAGGGGCCGGGGCCAGGGTTACCATGACGAACGATCAGCTATTGAAAACAGCCGTTTAAAAAAAGTAATGCTGCTGAGCAAATTGTCTAATGTTTTGTTGGAGTTTCTCATTCAGAATTTCCAGTTTTGATGTTAATTATAACCACATCAAACTCAACAGCTCTGATCTGTGTAACTCTCGTACAAATTCGTCCCATAACTCTTAGCAGAAAAACACACACAACACACAGACGTTGGCTGCTGAACTGCCCATCGCTGGTGATGCATTCACTGGGGATGTTTTGTAATTCTCAAGCGCATAATAACGCATCTTATCAGTAACACATCCCCATTATCTAACCCTAACAACCCACCAAGTCTGTTACAATGTTCAGTGACATACTGACTTTTTACAGTGACACAATGATGTGAATCCAACTGGAATCCTTGTCAATGGAACGTGATGCTAGAGATGCTAACATACTAAGCTTTTCAAATTGACAGAGGCGTCACATTGTGTTTCACTGTCCAAGAGTTACAAGGCTTCTTTTTGCCTCAAAATACATTGGTGCTACATTCATTTCATATGAACAGTCTTTGCTAGAAACACCTGATCTGATTCACATAAAAAGATCGTGTTTGGTGCAGAGAGTCTGTCTAAAATTCAAGGACACACTCTGTCAAATTCCCAACCACACAGGGTGCTTTTTGATGCGCTCCTTCAGCGCTCTCACGAAGGTGTAAAAGGAATGAGTGGGAGTGTTTTTACTCTTCTGACAGAAAATATCTTTTTGTTGTTGTGATAAAGTAAACAGTGTTTTGCATGCCGTGTCTGAACTGAGAGCCTCAGTATGACTGCAGAATATCAACAGGATGTTTGGGTGTTGAAGTTTTCTGGGAGCTTTTAGGAGAATTGGGACAGCTTTAATCCAAAATCATTCTTTACGCTCTCATCCTGAAATGATGACAGCTCACACTGGGGAGCAGAGGATGCAATTTCAGCACTGTATGCAATAAGTTACTGTTTGAAAGGTATGAGAGCTGGGGAGAAAGTTCCGGTATAATACATTTAAGATATTGAATTTCAGGATTGCTTCCTCTGAGCTGGCTTTAACAATCGATCAGTTTTGAGAAGTCTGATAGCGACTTTTAAAGCAGGAGCTGAATGATGATATATCCTGGTGTAGAGATAACTGAAGATGGAGCTGAGAGGAAATTAAAATGACTGTATCTCAGAATATTGATTATAAAAACCTACAATTTTCCTGCACTTAAGAGCCGCTCATCCTTTTGAAAGTGATGAAGAAGAGGAGTGTGAAGATTCACAGCCAGTACCTTTGTCTTCATTACTTTGATCCTGAAAGCCTCCAGGGGAATCTTTATTGTTCAGTTGGCAAATATCTGTCTTTGAACTCTTTCCTTCTCCAATCATTCAGAAAATCATCCTCAGATCGTCCCCCTCAGAGGCTGAGAGTCAGGAGCACATTTAGAACCTGGCTTCATTTCCCCTTTAATCTTTGATGATTATGACTCACGCAGCTTCGCTCCAGCTCTCTGATGATTATTCACTCAGCCGCCCATTTCTGTCTTGGCTGAGGTTGCTCCCTGTCCAGTCGTATTAATCAACCGTTACTGTAATTGACTGATTAAGGCATGTCTTAGAATGCCAAAATGGCTGACTGAATCATTAAACTGTGACACTGATTCTGTTTCCAAAATGGCTGACTGAACTCTCCTAACTCTCTCTCTTCCTCTGATATCTTTTTTTTTTCTGTGTGTGTTGTTCAGATTTGATAGCAAACACAGGAGGTGACAGCAGAGCGTCCTCTGTGCACCTCACATTTTCACACTTCAATATTAAAACTGAGACTGTAACATTTTATGACTGTCACTTTAACACAATGCGCCAGCAAAACCAAAGGCTGTGTATAGAATGGACAGTGTGGCTCTGCCTTTTAACATTGTGCAGTTTTGAAGTCAAAATACCCCCGTCACAGGCACCAACATTGTCATAGTCAGCGTCTGTGCAGAAGAGGTTATGAGTGGAGCCAGGTGACACATATAACCTTTTTTTCTTCCCCTTTCTCTTCTTAACTCTCCTTCCTGATGTATATTACTATCCCTGAAAAAAATACACAAGAACAGCAGCTGTCAATCATTGTGAAACGTGACATGTAACCCTATTTTTACCATCTAATGAAAGGAACTTTTTAGAAAAAAGAGGACTTCAACACAGTGCAGCCTAATAATATTTTAATATCACCACAGCATACGGATGTGAGAAATATTTCTACAAGGTGTATTAATGACCACAGCTCATTAAGAATGAATGGGGAGAGTGTTTGACCTATACTGCAGCCAGCCACCAGGGGGAGCAGTTTTTGTAGCGACCTCAGTTTGAACCAGGTGAGATGGGGTCCATTTCTATAAATCTATGAGCAAATTTGGATAGTTCTGATGAAGTCATATGCTCAGCCCTGTACTACGGGTCTTAAACATTTATATCTAAGACAGGAACAAGTCTTCAAACCTTACTGAAGATAAAAGAACAGAATCTGAAACTTATTAATAAAACAGTTCCACAAAAATGATTTATTTTATTTCATACACTGCAGTAAATGCAATACAGTTCTAGAGATTAATTAAATGATGTAAGTAAAAAGTTTAATCATGTGGAAAATACAAGAAAATTATAGGAAACATGAGAAGCTTTTAACCCTTAATTGCCAAAGGTATCACATTTGTTAGTAAGACTAACATCTTAATTATTACTCTTTTTTTAAATAAATAAATAAATAAATAAATAAATAAATAAATAAATAAATAAATAAGTACTTCCTGCATTGAAACAATACAAATTTACTAAAAACTTTACTAAAAAGCCAAAACCACCTAGTTTATCAACTGTGATACAAAAAGTAAATCATAAACAAAACGATAGAGAAACTTCTTAGTGGATTTTGTTAAAAAGGGTCAACAAACACCTCAGTTCAAAATAAATTTTTGGGCTATTTTTTGATGGGTCTGGCTTTTAAGGATTAAATAAGAGGCATCTGAAGACCTAAATGGCCCCATTACAACAAGATGTTACTGTTTACATAATAAGAGGTTTCTGTGCAATGTTGGAAATAAAAACTTGATGATCATCTTCAAAAGATTCCTCAATCAATTTAACCTAATAAGAAGAAGAAGAAGAAGGAGGAGGAGGAGATTTACAGAGAATAAATGACAGTGAAACCATCATCAGGTCAAAATTTCACTTCATTCAGAAAATATGGTGGTTACACACCTCGTCTGCACAACAGGTATATTTAACAGGTATATTTGTAGTTCTTCATTCCATCAGCACATTTTAAGGGAAGAGAAGACTTGGTGGTGAAATTTCAAGGGTTACAAGAGAGCACAGAAAACACAAGAGCAGCACACGGTGCACACAGAGAACAGTAATTAAGATGGAACAAGTATTACACAAGTGTTGTTGCACATAAATAATGTAGTTGCACACAGTGATACAAATTCATTTTACAGCTAGTGTGTGAGATGTTAAGTTCTGAATGCAGCAGGAAGGAAGGAAGGAAGGAAGGAAGGAAGGAAGGAAGGAAGGAAGAAAGGAAGGAAGGAAAGGTGGTATCTCTTCTTCATACACTGCAGGTGAAGCTGTCACTGAAGCAGCTGCACACTGCTGTAACAAAGCCATGCAGGGGTTGAGAAATGTTCTCCATGAGAGGTGAGAGCTTTCTTCATAAATCCCCTTGCTCCTCAGGGCCGTGAGAGCAACCTGGAACAGAGAGGGCCCCATGTGGGCCCCATATGAGCCCCATTCACCCGAGAAGTCCAGAAAAATGTCTTATTTCATGGTGTTAAATTCATGTATGACCGAAAATTCACATCAAAAGTTTCTTGAAATAAAAATGGTTTCTTTGTACAAGACACTAAATCACTAACCTTTTCATAATCAATTTGCAGATTTTTTACTCTTTATACGCTTTATACAGTTCTTTTTTTTTCTTTTAATATCTCAAAATAAGAGATTTTTCTTAACTTTTCAGGTGAATTTGAATATTTGTGATTTTCTTTGTGAATATTTTTTTTATCTGTGAATATTTTATTTTCGGTTACAGGCTGCAGTACAGAAAGATATGTATTTGAACACATATGCACATACGTGCCTCCACTGAAGGTTTTCTCAAAAAGAAATCTGATAAATTCTGCAACCAAATGTTGCTCATATGAAGTCTATTTTTACAATTTCTACTTAAAACAAGTAAAAAAAATAAGTGAGACTATTTACCTAAAAACTCACTCCAAATACTATTTTTAATGTGCATGAACTTTGCTTATGTGCTATAATGTATTTGAACAGCTTATTTGCACTGGGTGAAACTGCTTTCTGTAATTTAGCATTTGATGATTACCTGAGACCTGTAGACGCTGTGTGTTGCTTATTTAGCTGAACATAATTGCTGTTGACATCGTAAGTTTCCCATCTGCATGATCAGTATCTTACCTCATTTCATCATAGTTCTGCTCTTTATGTTTGGTTATATCTCTGTATCTAATGTCAATGTAAAGTGGTATGTCTGCGTCATAAAGTGCACATAAAGTGCGTCATGAATAGTTCTTCCCTGCATATTTCTAGTCCCTCATCAACATTTAATCACTGAGTGAAAATGTTTTATTTCCTGCAGGTACCCAGCAACAAAGTTCATGATTTGTGTCAGATCCAGAGAAATAACCATCAGACCTGACAGGGTTATGTTCATAAATTTATTACCGTTCACAAGATTTTTGTTTCACCCCTGCTTCTTCTTCTCAGTAAATAAAAAATGAGCAGTGTTTCTGAGGTAAAATTATCAATATGTTTCTGTGGGCTTTAGTCCCAGAGTGAGGAGGAATTTGTCATATGGTCCCAGGCTGAAAAATAAGGCCTGCATTAGAGGGAAAATATGTTATCGCTGAGCTGCCAAGTGCCTGTGCAAGAACCTGCTGGGGCCAATTCATTTATATTAGGATGCCCCATAGGCAGCGATAGCAGGAGTTTGTCTAAGGGAAAAAGCAGTGACATCCATCTGCACTGAGCTAATGAGGCAGGCCTGGGTTGGTGAGTATTGGCCATATTGGAACACACTCACACACTTACTTTCCTTTGCACTCTCGAACATAAACACTTACACACAGAAGGCAGAGAATGGCCAATGGTATCGATGCTCTGAAGTGCAAAACTAAACTATTTCACCCAAAGTTCTTAGCCTTTTTTATTGTTTGTACATTCCAAATGACTGTTTTCTTGGGTTTTCTCAGTTTTAATGAAATCTGCTTTATTACCAAAGAATTGGAAAAAAGGGGGGAAAAAATCATTGTGGTTGCTGAAACAACCACAACAACTGGAAAATTCCCGTCTAACACTAATGTTTAACCCTTTAAGTCCTGGCCTCTTTTTTGGACGACTTGTGAAATTTGTTAAGCGGTGTCATTATTGGTAATAACTCAAGTATTACTCAAACAAACAGAAGTGAGTTGTAGGTGAGTTTCTCCTGTTTGATCTGATGTGCGCCATGACTGTATTTAAAAGTGATAAGTGCTTGGTTTTATGCCAATTGTGTGCAAGACCTCAAAGTTCCCCAGTTGGGGGACCTTAGGGCTTAAAGGGACTTGAGGAAAAATGTTTACTTTTGACCAATTTAACATTTATTTTTCTAACAGTATCTAGACATCTTCTAAACTTTAGAAAGTGTTTACTTAATCCTCATTTTCTGATTTTTCTTAAGTATCATATTTTTAAAACATTGACATTTACACAAAGGCTCAGGAATGTTCCTTCCTTTAGCGTCTCATTTTTGGGTAATGTGGGGATAGTTGTGCACATGTATGAAGACATGTTCACAACTCAACACATGTTACAAGAAAATAAAACTGCACATGCAAACATATAACAGTTCATTTCATGCACTGTAACATGGTTTTAATGGACAGACCTGCATTCAAACTACATGATGATCGTGATATAGCTTCAGATATTTGACAGAGAACAGGATTTCAATACAGCAGCTGTATCCTGCAAAACTTTTCACCAGCTGTAAAACACCATACTGACGACAGACCTAACTCACTCTGATCAAACCAAGTGGCAGTACCTCTGGTCTAAAAACATGAGGCAATGCAGAACTGCTAAAAACCAGTGCTGGGAATTGTTTTCCAGTCAGGGGTAATCTCATGAGTTGCAGACAGTGAAATGTGGCGCGTTATTATGCACTGATATCTAACAGCTGTTATCAGACCTCACTCAGCCAGGCACATGACAGGAACTGCAAAGAAAATGTTTCCTTTATTTTTTTTTAATTGTCCCTGTGTGGTGAGAGGGGGGGGGGGGGGGGGGGGGGGGGGGGGGCAGACACATAGGTAATAATGATTGGCTAAAGGTAGAGTACAGTTGCATGGTAAGCCAATCAGAGCCAGAGTTCAGGTAGGTGGGTGTTATTGTTATAAACCTCAATGCAACGCAAACAGCCACACGAGAGAACCAGATGCATCAGTGACAAGTCCGGAGCGGTCTGTTCAGTTAAAACTGGGGTTTTCAGGACGGAGGAACAGGCAGTGCTTCAACGTCATCTTTGTAAAAGGAAATAACTCACATGTGACGTATACATTATGTCCCAAAGCAAAACCTGCTCAAAAAAAAAAAATTCTTTGCATATTTGAAGGTTTTTCAAAAAAGTAATACAATCATTCATTCATTCATTCATTCATTCATTCATTCATTCATTCATTCATTCAACTTGGCAGTTTAGAAGAGGCACAGCTCAGCTGACTGACCAGCACCCTGTGGCTGTGAGTAAGGACGCCCATCCCTTTTCCAATATGGCTGCCACCTGTGATTTTCTTCAAATACTCTGTGTCAGAAACTGACAGGTTGTGTCCACTCTATGGATCATACACAAAATAGCCTCATCTCTTTCACAAGAGAAAGAAAAAAAAAAAAAAACGGGGCACTTTTGGTGATGATATTTGGTACTGCAGCCATCGCTTGCTCAAGTTTCCACTCTAATTACCCAAAATATGGTTTAAACTGGGTTAGTCAAATGTTATCTGCATAGAGAACCTTTGCATACATATGTGAAAAGTCCTCATCACCAACAGCTTCAGCACACGGCTACAGAAAGATGAAAGTGTTGGCAAATGTTTGCAATCAGTGTCATGCTTTTTGATTAAAAGTTTGCATCTATTTGCAAAGAGAATTTATATGTTCTAAAAAATTCTGGATATAGGGGGGGGTGGTTTCAGTTTGTTCATGCGACTGAATGCAAAATAAATTTATCACAATATAAGCACTCGTGAAAGCTCTGTGTTTCCTTCAGCACTTTAATCATACTGATGCAGATGCTGGTATCAAATCCTAGACAGCACAGAGCCCCTCGTTTATTATAGAAGACACACGTGTTTTCACACACAGACACACAGCTCTATTGTCCCTCAGTGGTAATGAAACCTGCACAGATCAATTGTGAAAGACAGAAAAGTCAAGCAGCAATTCAAGTGCAACACAAAACAAATAGCCCGCCTGACCAGTGCACCTCGGGCTATTGTGGGCTACCTCACGGAGCAGCATTAGCCCGCTTTGCTAATGAGCTATTAATGCAGTGACCTTGGGGACAAACTCATTACCAGGTGACAATAGACGGCAGACAGAAGCTAGATTCATTATCATAATTATCAGCGCCGCCTTTATCGCAGCTCGCTGGGGTTTCTGGTCGAGGTGCTTGCTTGTGTGTGTTTGTGTAATGAAAGCAGGAAATGGAGAGCGGTACACGCACTTACAGGCCATCACAACACTGTGAGGAAATATTTCATTACCTATATGACAGCTTGGAGGAGTCTGGTGGAGTTTTTGCAATTTTTCTGCTGAAACCAAAGACGCCTGATCTTTAAATAACATGTGAGAGTCCATTTCCTCAAAGAATCTTCAGTGAATCTTTTTCTTAAGATATCTTTGTTGAAGCTTTCACTCTGGATCTGATGAATAGACCCATTGCTGCTCCTGTCTCAGTTTGCACACTCGTGTTTGAGGATGAACGGCCACTTCGGGGCTTTGCAGCTGTTCCATCTGTTCAGTGGGATCCATCAAACACCCATCTATCAATCTGCTCCCTCTCTGCTTGCGCTCTTGTCGACTTGCTGCAGAAAGTTTACAAACTTCCGCTTGTAGGGCTGCAGAACAGGAGAAACAGGAGAAAGCCATTAGCAGCACTCAGCGTGTTAAAATTTAAAGCCTGTTTTGCCACCAAGTTGGTCAAGTGTGGTTCAAAACTTCTCAACAGTGCACCACAGATTTTTGTTTCACTGTGTCCTTATGGCTGTGTATATAAAAATGGACGACACTTCCCTTCCTCCTTTGTTACAAAGTGAAGTCAAAATACCCCCCCTGATAACAACCATCTGATGAAACAGCAACGATACCTCAGGTCAGTACAGCTGCAGCAGCTCCATTATGCTTATGTTTTTGTCTGTCATACTTTTCTTCTTTTCTTTGTGCTGGCCAGGTGCAAGCTTTGGCTTCATATTTGGAAGCTGATGCAGCTAACAAATCTTCATCAAGAAAAACGTGTTACAAATTCAGTTACATGGAAAAGTCCAAAAGCAATGCAATGGTGGAAATATGCTGCAAACAACAAATATGGATACCAAAAGATAAAACAATGCATTATTCATAAATGGTCCCAAACTAGAAACATATAAATATATAAACTCCTGCAAAATAGAGACGTAAATCAATACATGACAAGTCAAGGCAATGCAGCTTTATTTATATAACATATTTCATACATTCATACATTTTCAACATATGGCTGCTCATCCTTGGATGTTAGATGAAGCTCCAGGATATTTGCTCAGGGCATAATATTGAGCTTCCAGAATCTCCAGTATTACCCATGAAACGGTTTCACTGCCAACATAGCTGCCGACAGGAGCGATTCAGAGGACAAAAAAGACAAATGTGGTCCAGTTGTGGTCTCTTCAGACAGTATATGAAGGGTTAAAGAGAGGAGGCAGAGAGAAAACTGAGAAGACACCTGAGAAAAAGAAGGGTTAAAAGGAGAGGTGAGGGATGTAAAGAGGGATGAGGGATGTCCAGAAGAGAAAGAGTGATCAAGAATCAGGAGGGAAGAGCAGCTGTATGGGAGGAATGGAAAACAGTGAAGTCAGAAAGGAGTGAGGGAAACTGTAAGGAAGACTAAACAGACGAAAAGAGGGGATGGAAAGAGTAGATGTCGATGCATAATATGAAGGAAGGAAGGAAAGAAAAGAAGGAGGAAAAGTATGAGGAAGGAAAACAAAGTAAAGGAGAAGTTTGAGTACCACAGAGGAGCCAGGAGCGAGAGATGGATGGAGAACAGGATGGTTGAAAAGAGCGAGGGATGAAGGGAGGGAGGCCGTGACGGGGAGCCATTAATAATTTATGATAGCCTCAGCTTTTCAAAGCAGCCCAGCGGTCCCGCTCTCTGCTTTCCCCTGACGTTTAATTTGTCTGAAAATCAGCGAGCGTGGAGTCTGATTATCGTCTCCGTCTGCCAACGCCTCCGCCTCAATCTCCCTGACACCGAGGTGAGATCACAAGCTGTTCGGTACACACATGTCAGCCTACCTTAGGTGAAAACAGTCCTTGTCTATAAGCTGTATCTGTGCAGACATAAATGATATGTGTAAAGCATCTTTGGACCTTTTAGAGCAACCATAGATTAAATGTCCTGACACAGACCTCAGAGCCACATTACATCTTTTATAGACGTTCTGTAAGGTACCTTCTCTTAGCTCACTCTGTATGGTTTTACAGGCCATCTGATGGACCAGGGTCTGAATGAAGAACAACTTTTACTGTCATTTTACAGTTTAAAAGCCTCTCTTGCAGTTTTCTTTTGCAGCTGCTCATACACCTCAGAGGCGTAGATTTTAGAAAAGCATCCTAGTAAAATCTACTCTCCATCACACTAAAAGGATTGCACTTACACAGCGCTTTACACTCTGTTGCATTACCCTGTTCACACACTGATGCTGAGAACACTTCACAAAGTGACCATCAGAACTGACTCATCCTATTCACACACTGCTGGCTATAAGACCTGGGACTGAAGCACCGGTCCTCTGATCTACAGACAACTGACATCACTGCTGTGACACAGCTCAGACCCTTTGCTGCACATATTCCCTTTCTCATTTCACCTGTTCTACCTAAGACAAGGAAAAAGAACCTAACGTTCTATAATCATGAACACTGAAACAAAGCTCCTTAAAGTGAAGTCAGTTTCATCCAAATCACAGTGTTTCCCTAATATACCAGACTGTTTGCACAAACCTACACTGCAAAAACTGAGATTCAAGCAAGTGGGTGTCTTTTTTTTATTTTTTAATTTATTCATTTTTTAAAAAAAAAAATTGGTAAAGGTTATCTTATAAGGCTTAACATGAGGCACATTCACTTAGCAAGTCCAGCAAAAAAAAAAAAAAACTCTTATTTGAAGATATCAAAACTCAAAAATGGCATCCGGATTGTTTTTGTAAAGTAAAAAAATGTATTTATCAAGTTACTTGAAATTAAAAAAAAAATCTTTATACGAGAAACTATACAGGTACATCCCCCCCCCCTTTTTTTATTAATTCTTCCATTGATAAATATAATAAATAAAGTCCATTAAGACAATTTCTGCTTAAAAAAAAAATTAAAACATCTCCTTAAGTTTTTGCAGTTTAAACAGAGCTCAACTTCAGAAGTGCTTAATTTTTGTCAGCCTTTATCATAACATGCTTAGTTATCATCATCATGAGAAGGTTGACACTTGAACTCTGAAGGTGCTTGTTTTAAAATGTGCTGCAATGGAAAAACAAAGTTACTCTGCTTTTAACTCTCAAGCTATGTCTGCCTCAGTTAATTCATCTTGATTTTCTTTTTCGACGAGCTGTTGTACTTTCAGTGCTTTCATTCATCATAGTTTTAAGATAAAGTTCTTTAACACAGAAGGATCTGAACAATATTAAACAGTAACTTAATATTAAAAACATTGTGCTCATTTGATAGACTTGGTAAATTTGTGTTTTCCGATCATCAGCTTTAGACTAAAGTAACCTTCTTATCCTGAAAGCAGAGAGAGGGAGAGGCAAAAAAATAGGACTAATAGAACACCTGCACCTGCTCTTCTGCTTGACAAGAAAGGCTTCTTTATTTTATGAGACTAAACCTCTTTTTTTACTGGCAGGCAGAGCTGAATAAACAAGACAAGGAATGAACATTTCAGATACAAAAAGAAATATTTATATTTTCTTACTTATACTCTGAGTCATAAATCTCAGAGAGAAAACATCAGTCATAGACAAGAGGAAGCACTGATGCTGCCATCTAGTGGTGTGTTGTTGTTTTTTTACAGAAATGCAGCACGATCATCATCATCTGTAAAAACACGGAATCCAGCAACTGTTTCTTAAACACACAAAATTTACACTGCCTTACATCAGGTGAGAGCTCATTGAGTGTTATAGTCACAAAGCTGGAGGCTGAAACTCATAAAACTATAACTGTGTTTCCTTTTAACAGTCAAATGAACCTTTGAGTGAAAATACTGGCTTTGGAAAATATAAAAAGGTTTTTTTATGACCCCTCTCACATTTTACAAACAAACAAAAAAAAAACATCCTGAATTTTTCAGTCATGTTGCTGAAGATCCTGTTGCCTTTTATAGGTCACATAAGAAACACCAGTTTATTTTATTTTATTTTAAAACCAGTTAAAACTCCTGAGCTGCTTTAACATAAAAGAGTATATATTTTTTTTAATAAATAAGCAGAAATGGTTTAGATCTTCCTCTTAAATATAGAAGTAGAATACAATAGAACAGATATCTTGTTGTTAAAAGCTTTGGGAGAACAGACTCTTCAGTGTCACACTGCAATGACGGACACTGTGTGGAAGCTTCTGGAAACAACACTGGGACAGGTGCTGTGTGAGAAAGTAGCCATCAGGACTTTAGTACCAGGTGAAGAAGCCATGATGGACACCTGCGTCTCTATCTGCGCACCGGGCTTTAGAAAAAACAGTCTGAAAGAGAAAGAAAAGAAACACAAGTCTTCAAAACCTCAGCTGCAGAAAATGGTTAAAAGAAGCAATCTCCAGGAGCAAAGAGTTAAAAAAGCATCTGAGTTTCTGTTGTTGATGGGTATTGATTCATATCACTGATAATCTGAAGTGCATAAAATATTACTGGTATCCTTGGTTTCAGCAATCATGATGGTGCCACTGTCACACATAAACCTTTTTTCTGTCTGTTCTCCGGCCAAAGAAGCTGATGTCAAAGTATTTCACATGGAAATGGAGCAGGAGCATGTTTGTACTAAAACAAGCCAAGACAGGAATAAGGTTGAAATCATGCTAATTCCTCTTCCAGGTGAAAGTTCTTCTCCTCTTTTGCATTTGATGATTTTGAGGCAATTTTCGACATTACTTTATATTTCAGATTTAATTCATCCTCCTGCATAGTTCCTGCATAGTACTTCTAGTTTTCTGGCTTCGTTCAGAGGTATGATGTCAAAAATGAAGCATTTTGGGGGTTCGCTTGCAAACAATGGGTCTCAAATTTGCCAAAATCATCAGCGTGATTCAGAAGTTTTGATCAAGTCAAGAGTGGAGAAGAAAACAACTCTTAAAGTGTTTGTCTCATCAACAGCTCAGATTTTAGAGACAACTGAATCATGTTGGTCTGCTTTTGCTGTGGTGATTTGTGTGTTTTCCCTGCCTGCTTGGTGCTGACTCTCTTGAGTTTAAGTATCTTCAAGTGAATATTCTCGTGTTGCCTATTTTCACCGGGTCTAACCTCCCATGCCTCCTCAAGCTTCCTGCACCTCGCCCAAGCTCTTGCCCCGACCCCCACCTGCACTCTCCTCTGCCTGCTTTGGGTCCTGCATCACACCTGGTTAAGTACAGATTTGGACATGGCTCATTGTAACAGAAAGGCATCTAACATGAGATCTGTCATGCAAGTTGCAGAAGGAAACCCAACACGTCTATGTCTTATTAACAATCTTCTAACTAAGAGGAAAAAGTAATTGTTGGATCTGTCAGGAAAGACTGTCACAACTTTTACGACAACAACCTGAAACACTCTCAGACTTAAATACAATTCAGTATCTGATGGAAGAAAAATCTGATAGTATCTATCTTTGGGTGAGCTGTACGGAGGGATGTCTTTAGGTCGGCTGTAGAGTTAAGACTGGTTTATATTTAACTCTTGGAGTCTGAATGGGTCTGCTTTGACCCGTGTCGCCCATGCAAAGGACTCCACTGATGAAACAACAGCCGAGTTCTTCCTGTTGAAGAAAAAAACATGCCTGGCAGCATTCCTGGACCACATTCCTCGGACACTTTTATCTGAACAACAAAGTGTCCCCTCTCCCCAGCCGAACATGGGTGCATGTGAACACCTGACACATTTTCTCTTTTCCTCTCAAACCTGTCAGGTCTTCAGTGAGTAACAACCAGCCGTATGATTTAGAGCGATGATTTATCAGACTCACCTGGCCTCGTGTTTTCCCTCCAACAAACCAGATCCCTCCACAGTCAACACAGCTCCACTTAGAGTCTGAGGAAACATGTTGGTGAAGGAAACTTGGGCTGTGTGCTCCTCGTTTTGCTTGATGGTGTCTCCTCCTTCAATCTGTGGAGATATAACATGTGACGAAGCAGATATAAAGCTTTTCTCTTCAGATAATCAACCACTGCTCAATTATCTACTGGGGTTCAGCCACCTATAGTGAATGTTTAAGGGACGTGTTCAAGGGTTGGTTGCTAAGCAGAAATGATACGATCTGCTCAAAAAGAGGAAATTCAACCACACCATCCTTCTTCTTTAAATATTATTCAAACAAATATGTGGCTTGAGATCCTTTCATGTGTTTCTCTTCACCTGAAAAGAAGCTTTATCCTCTTGTCATGTGTGATTGAAATGGATAACAGAGATCAAAGTGAACCGAGAGGAGGATGAAGAGAAAAACCATTAAGAACGTGTTCACGAGCTGTCTTACCTCGACTGTTATCCGTGGTGAGCTCATGCTGAACTCCTGAGCAGCCAGGACTCTTTTGTTAGTTCTCGTGTCTTTTATCACTACTGCCACGTTCACAATGTCATCACCTGCCAGAAACGCCTCATACTCATAGGGAGGGATGGTGTGGGTAATCATCAGAACTGCAGAGAACATGCAGGAAGTAAATGAACATGTATAAACATACAAACAGAGACTCATAGATCGTCTCTGGTGTTTGTATTGAGGTTTAGGGTTTGTGACTCCTCACCTTCACCTGCCTTTATGTGCACCTTTCTGCGTGTTTTCCAGAAGCTCTTCTTTGGGCCGCTGTCAAACTCTTTGAACTGAGCGTTGAGGTATTCTACCAGGACTTTGGAGCTGTTCGACTGGTTTGTGACCCTCACACACAAGATGATGCTGTCACCCACCGCTGGCACCCCGTCTATGTCCAGAGACACCTCCAAACTTTGTGTTTGCTCTTTTTAGAGAAGAGAGATGTGAGATTGGTCTGAAATAACTTCTGGATCGTCTCATGAACAAAAGAATGTTTTGACAAGTAAAAGATAAATTACTGCCAATTTATGTACCTGACAGTTTTACCCTTCCACATTATTGAATGGTGAAAGCAGCTGCCTCACATATTAGCTCAAACAGTTCCAGCTTGAGTTCAGTTTTTTATGCAAAGGAAAAGATCACCATCATGGGTCCTGTTTTTAATCCATGTAATTTTGTCCCGTCATGTTGTAAAGGCTTCGATTGTTAAATGTCCCTGTAGAGAGCTGAAGAGGGGCATGACATCAACTGTACACAGCAAATTATTCAGCATTTGCCAAGATTTAAATTCTTAGATTTAGATATGTTAGATATTTAACCTTATTTTATTATTTTTTTATTTGATTTTTACCTTTGAGTTTCTGGTATTACCTTAAATTGAGCATGATTTTTTTTTTGGCTTTGTATCATTTGTAAATTTTCAGTATTAAACTGTTAGTTTAATTCTGAATTCCAACCAAAATCATATTTTCAGATTAAACTGATGTATGTAATTCTTTTGAGTTTTAACTGATATCGCCTCAGCTGTTTGATGCCAAGAAATCACATTTTTTTATCTATTTGGGGGGGGGGGCTTCAATGTGAGAGGACGGGACAGTGGATAGAGAAGCAAACAGGGAAAGACATCACAGGCTGGACTTGAACCCAGGCTGCCTCCTGAAAGGCTTTCACAGTATGGAGCATTTCTGGATTCAAAAACAACCGGAAATACTCAAAATAAAAGACTTCATGGCTCAGTAAATGTCAGTGACAACCAGGCCTGTACAAACAAAACACCAAAATTAAATTTCTTTACTTTGATAAATTACATTTAATATCCTAAAATGTATCACAGCAAAAGTAATGTGGGCCTTAACATTTTTTGTTTTAGCAGTTTATAATTCAAAACTAAAACCAAGACAGGACTAAAGTGTGGTGTTAGAAAATACCTTGAATTAAAATAAATTTAAACCTTAGATAATTCTAGTGTCACTTCTTTTGCACTGTTAAAAACTAAATATAACAAGTGTTTGAGTGAGAAACGGTGAGAGAACTGAAGCTTACCTGCTCCACCTACTATCACTGGACTGGACGGTGACTGGGTGCTACATGAGGAGCTGAGCTCAGCTGTGTGTATCAGAAAGACGTCATGACAAAAAAAAAGACATGGTCAGACTAATTGGGACAAACTGACAGATTTCTAAAAAGACAAAGATTTTATGACTGAAAAGAAAAACAAAACAAAACAACAAAACAGACATTGCTGGGATACAAACTGTGAACTTATTAGACCTGAAATGGTCCTGGCTTTGCTGCTCGATCGACTGAAATGTCTCATTCATTCTGTTACTCTAAATGTGAGCTCTCCAGAACAGCTGAGAAATGTTTGCTGCTTGTGTAACAAAGGAAACAAAGTCCAAGCAAACACGACAAATGAAATAACGTTTGCTTCAACAAAATGTGTTCATGCCATGCATACACGAGACAGAAGAAGTGTAAAACTGAGGGATGAATCTCAAAGTTGACACAAAACTCGAGCAGCAGTTTGCAGCAGAATATCAATACATAAAGTGTGGTTAGGGTTATGTTTGTGTTCACATTCCTACTCTGGTTCTTTGTCCTTCAGTTTCCTGGGTGTGTTCTTGTTATCTACAGATCAATGAAATGAGAGGAAGCTGTGGACGAGGAATGTGTCGGGCATTAACCAAGTAACCTCTAACAAAGATGTTTAAACAGCTCTGCCACAGGTCAGGAAGTCCACAAGGGACCTTCTTCTGATGTATTTCTGCATGTGTGTAAGCGCGCATGAGTATAGCAGTGTGAAAATACTGACCAAATTCTTTCATCATCACCATCATGGGCTGCTGTCCTGTAACACAGCAGAAAACAGGAGAGTCACTTAAAAACACTCATGGAGGGATGAGCAGTGAGCTGAGATCCCCTGAGAGTCTCACACTGACCTCTGCGAGCTGAGACTCTGACAGGACCTGCAGGTTGGTTCCCTGAAGGAGGAGGGATGATAGAAATCATCATCACACAGATAAAGTCCACACATAACATGTCTCACTTATAGTTACACATTTTATACCTGTACCATGATGATGTCACTGTAGTAAACCTTTGAACACTGAACTCAGACCTGTCTTCTTACATGTGGTAAATGTGCACAAAGCCTCACAGGCAGAGAGGACTGTCTTACTTTTCTTGCATTTATAAGCGGGGGTCAGATTCTCTGGTCTGTCTGAGCCGATGCTCTTTGTGTAGATCAGCTGTCCCACTGCCTGAGTGTCCACCATCCTCCCCACCACCAGTCCATCCCGCACAACCAGCCGTACGATGTCAGCATCGACTGAAGCGTAGACGAACGAGGCGTCAAAGGGGGCATTGAGGCATCGCTGCTGGACGGCAGTGACCGGGCACGGGCCACAGCAGAAAATCCCTGCAGAGAATGATTCATTCATTCTAACACACTCAGTTGTTCATTAACAGAAACTGTTATTTACATTTCATTTCTTGTGATTTTAAGGACCAACCTGCACTTCTCTCCTGAGGGGTTGGGTCCACCACCTGCCAGCCATCAAACCCAGAGCCGAGGTCTGGTCTCCTCATCCAACACTCCACCCAGACATGGAAGTTCCTGTGAGAAGACGTACATGTTAATGCTGCACACACATCAAATACAGTCAACCCATGAGCTAACATTGACGACAACAAAATACTTCACTGAATTCTGATTTTAAAAAATTATCTGAGGAGAATGAAACCAACCAAATGCTGTCCTTTGAGATGTTGAGCTTTTCCCCTGTGCTCGAGTAATATTCTTCTATTTTCACACTTCCATCTCCATCATGGGCGGCGTTAAAAACTGTCACAACCCTGGAGGGAACCCCCAGGACTCTCATTACTGAAAAAAACAGGGCGGTACACGGCAATCATATTATGGGACATCATACATGATTTTGAACTCATTCAGTGATACCTTGAGCCCTCTACAGAAACATCTTTTTTCGAAAACAGCCTCCATTTTTCTACAACTTTTCCACCAGGTTATACTTCTCAAGCATCTTTAGAATTAACAAATAGCATCTGTTTAAAGAATGACCTGAAGGCCAATGCATGTAATAGTTTAAAACATCCTATGAGGGAAAAAAAAAAACTAAAAGAAATTCAATGAAGTGTTGGAGATTGTCCAAATAACATCAGTCATTGTTGGTCATCCTTCGCCCTCTTGAGTACCTGTACAGAGAACTGCAGCAAAGACCCAACACTGTCCGTAGCGCACAGGTCTGCAGTTTGAAGAGACCCACTGATGAAGGATGTCAGCACTGCAGCTCCACTCTGTGGGCTTGACACCCTCCTTGTAACTGCCCTGCCATTTTCCCAGCAAAATCCCCAGGTCGTCATTACAGTTCACCTTTAGCAAGAAGAGACACCGCAGGTGTTTTCAAGATTCATTTTTGCATGAAAAGGTTTATAAGTGCACATTTGTCTCTCACCATGGCACAGAGCACCCTGCTGAGGTACACTGGATCTGTTCGTAGAATGAAGTCTTGGTTTTTGTCGCTCAGGTGCTGTGGGCTGACCTGCAGGAGCTTGAGACATGCCTCCAGAACCCCAGACTCATACTGCACCAATTAAACAACAATGAAACCGAAGATTTCTTCACAGTGAATGATGTGGTCAAATATGATCTTTGAATGGTACTCACGTACCTGACCGAACGACCAGGGCCGCCTGCAGATGTTCAGCGGTGTACCCATGTATATCAACCCGTAATCACTCTTCACGTACTCTTCTGTTTGGACTTCAAGTGGCATGTACACTGGGTCATCTGAAGAAATCATTACAACATACAACAACTATTAACGGCAACAAGATCCAACAAAAAACCCGATCCCTGAAAAGAGTCCTGCACATTTCACCTCAGCCTGTTGACACTGTGGCAAAAATGTTATAGATGTTTTCAGTTTTATACCTAATTCACACTCTAAATTTTATTCTGTTGAACTGATTTGACCAGATTGTATCAAAAACACTTCATGGACCCACCTTTTAGCCAAGGGTTGCAGAGCAGGACGAACGTTCCCACCACGTAGCTCTTCCTGTACTGCCTGGTCTCGATGTGGAGAAGGAGTTCATAGAGAGCCACAGAGGACAGAACAGGGGAGCAGATGTGGATGGTGACTGATTTAGGATGGATGTCACTTTGGTTGATCTTTGCTGACCACATCAGGGGGTCAGACCACTCGTTAGAGAACTGGACTCTGATCCTCTCTGACATATCGCCTTTAAAGAAAAAAAAAAACATGATTATGAAAACACAAACTCCAAAGCACAAGGTAAGTTCCCCTTGACCCCCCAGGTTGTTGGACCTCTTTTTGGTTTTGGACATTGTAGTTTTTATGGACTTCCAGTCCTTGTTTGGCTTCTGTTCTCTCTCTGATTTCTTTTCTGGATTTGACTTCCTTCCCTTGGCTTCGGACCTTGTCTGCCTCACCTTAGCTCTCAAACATTTCCTTTTGACAAAGGAATCCACTGCTATTGCTCAACATCTGTCTGCATTTAGGTCCCAATGACATTACAAAACTCTGTCACTACACAATGTTTTATGTCACCTCAGAACATCGCAGAATTGATTTATTGTGAGCAAAATCTAAGAGGCAACAATGTGCTGCAGCTCAGCGGTAGAGTCGATGGTGTCTGAAGCAGAAGGTTTGTGGTGGGTGCAGATTATTTGAATCATTTCCATTTGATGTGGACGTCTCTCTCATTGGCTCTCTCGCTTTCAGGTTTGTAAGTCATAAAGGTTCAGTAGTCTACAAACTTGTTTTCAGTCTCACAAAGACTTGGAGAAAGTCGTGGGAGCAACTTGAGGGTGTCTGCCTCAGGGCCAAAAACTTTCTGACACAATGAGATAACAAGCATTGGACAGCAACCAAGGAGAGGAAGATGTGGACCACTGGAGGGCATTTTTAGGGTTGAAAGCTCCCCAAACCAGTTTTTTAATTCTGCACCATCCAGCTCACACTTACGTAATAAAAACTACTCCATGATGGTCTCTTATTTGATCCTAAACCAAACTTGCTTCAGTGATATTAGAAAGTCGTTGGTAGCACAATTGATGATAACTTCATCACCTGAAACTCTGCCCCTTCTATCGCCATTTAGGGCTGACATTCAGACCTCTCAGAGGAACTTACCTGGTCCACTGGACCTCCATTATCAATGCTTAAACCATTAAGGTAATGCTGAAACCCCTTGGTGTTGGATCAGTTAGGGCAGGTTTAAAGTTTTTGGTCGTTACAGATTAAATATGGCTGCGGAGAAGATGAGCAAGGATGCCATTCATTGTTTTTGAAAGTTTAATTTCAATTTCTAAGACTCAATTTCACTCTCATGAAAAATTGAGTCTATATTTAAGTTTGAGCACACTTGTTCTCATCTTTGATACCTAGCCAAACCTCCAGGACCAGGCTCTCGACGAGAGGATTCCACCAGTTGTCAAACATCAGGGTGATTTTGAACGGTTTTCCTCGACGCACCACCAGATGTGTTTTGCTGAGTCCCTGAGTCTCATGGGAAATGTGGTTCTCATGAGTCTCATAGTTGACCAGCTTCAGTTGGCACTGGTCCCCAGCAGCACCTGGAAAAACAACAACAACAAACACTGCTGTGCAAACAATTTTTAGACAAAAAATTAATAAAAAAGAAAAAAAATCCAAGACAATTCAGAGATGAAATAAGAAAAAGAGAGAGAGAGAGGAAAGTTTCTGAGATTTGGGTTACAGAAAATATTGTTTCTCGCAGGATGCAATGATGAATTCAACATTCGCTAGCTGCTAACAGACTAGAAAACAAAGCAAACACAATATTTAATCCAGAAAATAGAAATCTCTTCACATATTTGTTCACATGTTCACAATCTGTCTTTGTCACAGTCTTCCCCAGACCCTCCTCACATTCTTTCACACACTCATTCCTCTGCAGTCGTGTTATTTACGTTCATAACTGTACAGCCTGTTATTACGTTTTTAGCACCTCAAGAACACATGAGATAAAAATACCTGCTCAACCTAGAAGCAAAACTGCAACGATGTTTATTGCATCTTGACAGAAAAAAAAATCATCATATGAGAAGTGATGGATGTATGTTTCATTTGATCTACAAGAACTAAACTTCTTAAATACAAAACAGCTTATTTAATATAAAAAGATCAGCATCATCACTGTCAAAAAAAACCACAAACCTTAAACCTTCAAATTAATTTTACAGTGAATGAAAGACAGGCCATTACTTTCTCTGGAAAAGTCAAATCTTAACTGAATAAATTGAACTCACCGCAGGTGTTTTGTGTAGTCTGCTGCATGAAGTACATGGTCTGGCACGAGGAATTACAAGAGACTGAAGGAATGAGGTGCAGGCTCCTCCCTCACACTGATAAATATCTCACTCTGCTTCTTTTTTCCTGTTCTCTGGTCATACTTGTCCTTTACAGCAACTGAAGCTGTAAAACTATAATTTATTTACACCTCAGCCCCTTCTCCTCCTAACCTGCCTCATTTCCTCAGCATATTCAAGATTAAATACTCTTAAACCTTACAGTACAGTGTGTGAGTGTTAGTGAGTTAATCCCAACACAGAAAAGGCACCTCAAATTAGATGTTTTTAGACTTTGTCCAAAGGAGGACTTGAATGGTTTCACTTAATTTCATGCACTTTATTGGAAGGTTTAGCGTAAAACCTCTAAAGTGAAAACAACGGCTGTGAGAGAGGAGAGTCAGGGGATGTTCAGGGTCACGAGGGTTCATTGTCTGGTCTCCATGAACAGCAGTGGGAAATTAATCTCAGTGCATCGTCTTATTGTGGAGGTATTTCAGTCTGGATCACACCGTCACAATCTAGAACTCAGCTTCCAACACTGCAGAGACACTGATTTAATAAACATATTAATTTAAACTCAATGGGCACGTGTGTATCCATCACACCCACAAACAGTCTGCTTTCTGGTGGATCAGACGCATCTTTCTCTGGAAGAAAAAAAAAAGTTTAGTTCTTACATTCCACACAAGAAAGTCAGCCAACATGTTGCAATAGCTGACAGCTGACTTTACAGTGTGTCACATCCAGAGCTCCATGATGAAATGATGAATGTCTGGAATGAAGAAATCAACCCTCACTGCAAAAAAAAAACTGAAATACAAACAAGTGCATGTCTTATTTTGAGTAAAAATGTCTTACTGGAATTCAAATGAGCCACAAAATATATTCAAGACATTAAAAGACAACCATAACACCTGAACTGATGAAATTAGAAAAAAAAAAAAAAAGTCAGCCAAATGAGTGAGAAGAATGTATTAATCAAGTTTTTTTTAATAAGAACAATGGCATCATACACGAAACTAAACAAGCACATTTTTCTTATCCTTATGGCAGTTTTTTTTAACACAATTCGAGCAATTTCAAAAGGGAGCACACAGTATATGCCTTTTAAATAAAGAGCCAAAATAAGACATTTTTATTGATTTTGGAGAAATCCAGGTGTCTGGCAAATTAAAGTATATATATTAATAAAATAAAATAAAATAAAATAAAATAAGACTTAAACACACTTCACTTGGTTTTCTTTCTCTGATGTAGTCCAGGTTAAGGTGGGGTCACCTGATGAGCTGTAGCCTTCATCATGAATCCTCCTCTCCTCACAGATCTCAGGCCTCTCATACTCCTCGTCTGAGCACCTGTGGCTGCTGTTCCTTCTCTTTTAGCTCCACACACTCTCAAACATGCAACCATACATGCCAACAGACTGATAACTGACACACTGACTTTTCCATCCTTTCTTAACTTAGTTTTGTAAATAAAGGAAAGCCAGAATTTAAAAAAAAAAAAAAAAAACGTCTTGCATCAACAGAGAGAAGTACCTGGTTTTGTTTTATCCTTCACAGATCCTGAAGGTTGCCTTGGACTTTTTTATGGACATGTTTTTCTAAAGATAGTTAAATTTTTACTGTGAGCCCCCCTCAAGATGAAACATGTTCAGCTGAGTAGGTTTCTTTCTTGCTTGGGGCAAAAATCTCCCAAAGGGCAAATTTTCAGAGAACAGGAAAGAGTTTCGTCACAAACTATTTCTTCAAAATCTTGAATCTGGTTAAAGTTTGTGTTTGACAACTGGAAATAGAAATTTCCCCACAAAAGAGATTTAAAGATTTTAGACTGGATTCCCAGAAATTAACAATCAAAAGATATAAAAAAAAAAGGTAAAACAGATAAGAAGAGAAGTAGACAGCTCTGTAAAATTCCTGTTTACCTTTTCCCTGCGGCTTTCTGTCCTCTTTGTGCAGAGCTGGGTGAAGAGCTCCCCCTAGCTGCTTGAAGAGGTTACACTATTAACTGAAAAAGGTCAAAGTCACTGATACAATTTTTAACTGATCCTAACTTTACACATATTTTCCCTAATATTTTCTAGCAGTAATAACACTAGTCTCAGCTATTTGTTTCCAGTGATGAGTTGTAAGCAAGTGTGCACTTTTTTTTTAATTTACTGATTGAAGAAACAACAACGATGAGGAACATGACTGAGCTGCAAAATGGAACATTTTTCTTCGTCAGCCAACAATCAGTATTTGACGGCTTTAAAAAGTAATATACTCTCACCTCTGAGGCTCTTTCTTTGACATGACATTAAAAATTTTGCTTCACAGGTTTTGTTTCGCATATCAAATATACTGATTGCTCCTTTTTTAAAGTTGTGTAAGAAAATTACTTGTGACGTGGGGTTAAATGGTTAAAGAGAGGGTATTCTGTTTTCCCACATTTCCAACATGGATATAAAGTAACACTTCTGGATGTTCATACTGAGCGCATGCAGATTTTCAAACCTATACATATTAACATGTTGTAGACAACACTGAATCAGTCTGTAAACTGATCAAAACGCTCCTGAAAAAAAAAAAGCACCAGATCTTCACGAGACTTACTGGAGTGATGAGGTCATCACATTATGATCTCCAAACTGTTCATGACAAGTTTGAGGAGTGGGCCTCAAACACAAAGCTCTGCAGTGTTGTGCATGAACGGGTAAAAATGAGCAGCCTGCATGCAAATGAATTGCACTTAGGTTTGTCACTTTTGCCGGTCCCCCCGGATAAAGGAGGAGGATTGATGTTTTGACATGAAGATAAAAAGAAATTTCTTCTTTAGTTGTGAAAACATTTAGTGTTTTTTTTAACATGCTTTCTGTCTCTCCTGGGATGCTATTCCTTTCTTCTTCAGCTTCTACAAAAATTACATGCAATTGACTCATAATGCTCATAGACGATGACATCATTTAGCGACTCCTGGGACAGCCAATAACGACTTTTCTCTCTGAGTAGGCAACACAGCTACCACAGCACTCTCTGTGCATTCAGCATGGCCAGCCTGTTCACACAGTGGTTGTAGCAGCAGCAGCTCATGAGAGACCAGCGGTGGTTTTGAACATTTACTTTGTTTTATGAACAGATCATGATATGAACACAGAGGTTAACAGGAGATAACAGCATACAGGGATCCATTTGTTTTGGTAACTGGCTTTGGGGATAGGGCACATCAAAGCACATACATAGTCATAAACTAAGTTCAAAATGTTCAAAACTGAACTATGAAAGTGAACAAGTTCAATTTAACTGGAGTTAACTGAACTTGGAGCTAGCACAACACTGAAGCTCCACCCCTCCAGGGGGCTGGCCAACCAGAGGGAAGGGGGTTTGCTGAGTGGGGAGCCTTAAAGAGACAGCAGCTTAATGAAGGCTGAAATAAGGGTTTTCTAAAACACCATGAAGAGAAAAACAGATTTCAGCTGTAATCATGTTAAGATACTTCACATCAGCTTTATTTAAATAAATGAGCTCAGAAAATCCCAAACCAATCTGCAACTATTTCTCCTCCTCTGGTTCAAGTGAAAACAGAGATTTAATTCTAATAATAAACGTTAAGCTTCTAATAAGAATAATAATAAAAATTCTAATAATAACTTTAAACTTTCCAGTGCTATTTGTGTTTGTGTGTGAAAGGAGGATGACTCACTTCCAGATAAACAGGTGACGACAACTCTACCTGATCTAACCTGCTGTGAAAGAGACGCTGTAGACAAAAATCAAATCAAAATAGTATTTTTTTTTATTTTTGTCAAAGAACATTTGATACAAAAAGGGGCGTATTTGGGCCCATTAATATCTTATGAGTACAAACCAGTTTATTTTTTCCAGTATGTATTGATAAAAAATAACATTTTGTTAAAGAAAATAACAGATTAACTGTGAGTGATTGTTAAGTGGCTGGATACGTTCATTTAAATGCACTTTGAAAAGCGACTCAGAGTTGGAGTCAATTCACCTTCGATAGTTTAAACCAGAAAATCTTAAACAAAAATAAAAAGAAAAGATTAAACTTTGATTTTCTTTTCCTGTACGACAGGAACTTAAATACATTTTGATACAATTATTTTTTGATATAATAATTTTATACACTTCTAGAGTTTTTTAGTTGTGGAGCTCAAAAAGTGCTCAACTGCTTGTCTCTCCAGATTCTTTGTGGGGTTTTAACTGAAGGTGATTTGACACAACTCTGGTTCAAATGTAAATCTAAACTTTTTTTTTTTTTGCACAAAAACCACACAGACTGTAAAACATTGCATTGTTTCACCATGTCCTGATACCGAACAAAATCCTGATTTGATTATTCATGAAGAATCCAGATTTCAACCTTAGCAAGGCACTGCTTTGTCCTGCTGAGAACCAAAACGAACACAACAACAGCTTGAACGGCTCACACTCTGCATACAACGTCGACTAGACTGAAGTGCAAGTTAAAGAGGAAAACGGAACATGACAGGGGTGATTATACGGGTAATATGGAAGCCGAACACTTGAGCTGCTGTCGGCTGAAAACATTTCAGATGCTGATGAGATGTCAGGCTGGATTTATAAGTTTGTACAGAACTGAAGACAAAGAAAGAATCTGAAAAATAAAAGGTGAACGCTGTTTTTTTAAAACACATTTCAAGGACAGTCTGAGGCACCCAGGTGTTAAACTGTGATACATGTGCAACCTTAAGATTAGCTATGCTGCCTGCAACATCAAATAGTAGTCACAAAAACTCAAATTCAGTGAGAATCAAATGAAGTCTTGAGTTTTGAAAATGTTTTCCAAATTCTTTCTGCACCGTTGGCAGAGGTTAAACATGCACAGAATGTGAGACAGAAAAAAAACAAACTATAATGTAAGAAAAAGTCAGAAAATTAAAGGTGCTACCGAGAAGCTTGATTATAAACATTTATGAATGAGGCGCTTCCTGCCAGAAAACCAATGAAAAAACTTGTACCATTTTTCCATTAAGACCCCCTTTTTTTAAATAAATATAGATTTCAACAAAACACACTTTTCTTCACACACATGCACACATTAAAAAAACTTCAGGAATGCAGAAAAATGTTAGCTTACATAACTTAAAAGGAGAGGAAAAAAATGACGCAGACTTTTCTAGAAACAACAATATATACAAGTAATTACAGGACAGATTTTCCTTTCATACACCGAACACATGATGGGAAAATGTGTGTGTTGTTGCTTATTTCTAAATGAATCAATGAGCCAATAAGCAGCATGTGAAGGAAGAGCTGGTTAAAGGAGACCAGAGAAACTGATCCACATGGGGCCAAGATAAGATATTCCAGGTTCCTACTCTGCACATAGTGAAGGTCGCTGATTTAAGGCATGAACTTTCTGAGCTGATCTGAAGTGCATATATCACGACTCGAAGCCCCTGTTTGGAAATCGCACAGAGCGCCTTAAGCTCACTCAGCTCTGCACTGATTGGTTCAGTCAAACAGAGACGTGTCTGAGCGTTGGGTCAAAACATCTGGTGAACTGAAGCTACGAGTCAGAACCTGCTGAGGAGCTGGAGAGTTTAAGGAGCATTCATTTACAGGCACCTGGTGAACTTCTCTCCCTCAAAGCCTTGGCTGGAAAAGGTGACAGACAAATATAAACACACAACATGCTCTCTACACATGTTAATAAATGTACCAACCTATAAAAGAACCCATGGCATGCTTCTCCAACACTTACACACACACACACACACGTTTGCATCGAAAGTTGATTTAAGACTTTGCTCCAAACACCTGAGACTAAAGCTAACTAACAAAGAACAGATTCAGGATCAGTTCTGACCTGCTAATGCAGACTATTATCACCTCGTTCTACTAACACGTCTAACCCTTTCAAAACGACATTATTCATCTTAACTGTGAACACTTTGCTTTGTCTCTATAATGGCTTTAGAAACATCCAGTGACAGAGGGCCCGTTAGGTTTCCTTTCATTTGAAGAAAGACCAGAATCCAGCTCCCCAAAAGCATCTCTGAGTTTGTTCTCAACACTGACCTGGTGAAGCCCGCTCATTGGTTAGTAAGTTTGGAGGGAGGTTAAAAGATGTACATTTACTTTACTCAGTGAGGTTGAAGCATCTCAACATCTTCTGTACCACTTGGTGGTTTCTAGCTGGTTTTCAGTCGACTGAAAGCTGCTCAGAGGAATTTTTAGTGTTGGTCTAATTGGGCGCCCATTGGACCAATGTACAGGAATTTTCCTACAAAAACAACATATCCTACTTTCTTTGACCGTAAAAATGAACCAGTCACTGCAAGTAAGACCGTTTCTCCAGTATGCTGGTCTGACCTGGCCCATGCCTCCTCAGCTGTTATGGGCAAAAACTGGAATCTAAGCATGTGTCTGTCTTAATTTTAGTAAAAACTGCCTCATTCTACTTGATATGAGACACACTCAACTGACAAATTTTAATTTCAAGATAATGAAAAGACAAAAATGAGGTCTGAACTGCTTGTAACAAGTAAAAGAAATCTGCCAATGGGGTAAGAAAAAAAATGCTCATCAAGTTTCTTGAAATCAAAATAATGTCTTAATACAAGAAACTAAACAAGTCATTTTTTCGTTAGACCATTGGCAGATTTTTTGTTTCTCATTACAAGCAATTCAGACATCCTATTGTCTTTAAATAACTTGAATAAGACATTTTTCTGGACTGGTCTGGTGAAGGTGGCTGAAATTAAGTCTAAAGGGACATTTTTTGCTAATAATAAAACAAACACTTGCTTTGATTTCAGTTTTTGCAGTGTAAAATACAGACTTTAACAGTCTCATAGCAGATAGTTCAATTTGCTTTTGGAGGCTGAAAAAAAGCATCGCAATTGATTTCAATTATAAGTCTGTGGAAAAAATCTCTTACTGTGGCTTTAATTGTTACCAATGGTTAAAAGAGGCAAATGTGTTTCAACTTGAGGTGCAAGTATCCTAGAATTTTTTTTTTTGAAATGTAAGAAAAATAAACAGTCCTGAAAAATCCCTAAAATTATTCGACTCTGATTTTTTGAAAACTTGAAATTAATGTAAACCCAACTCAAAAAGACAACAGCCATAAACTTTCAAACTACTGCAGCAAACAAGGATGGCTACAAGCAGTTGTTACACTTCAGGCGGTTTTACCAGTTTGAAAAACACGGGTTAAGTTTGTGTCGAGTCAGTCTGAATGTTTGGCGTGACCTTGTACTGTCGGTGCTGTAACGGGAAACTAAAATAGTGGTTTTGATGAGCTTTTGGCTGAATTCAAAGAATCTCTGAGGAGAAATGATTTAAATGCATAGTTTCCCACTTTCTATCTCTCCAGGTTTGCTCTGGAGCTTGAGGCATCAACAGATGCTTACTAACAACATATCTACGTCTACTTTGCACAAAAAGTCTACACCTCCTGACGACTCCAATAACTGTGGAAGGTTTGTCAGAGAAACAAGTCGATCATAGTGTCAGAGAACTGAATTATTGAATGAGCCGTCTTTACCTTTGAGACACAGAGCGTGTACACAGAGATGCTTTTGGTCAGCCTGACGTTGAACCCGCTCTTCTCTTATTGCTAGTTTCATAGAAGTGGACTCTGTGGGATGCCAACTTTTCTTCTCTGCAATAAAAGAAAAAAAAACATCTCCACAGAACAACACAGCTGCTCTATGAGACCAGCAGGATGAGCTGTAGCTGTGAGCTAATCAGTGTTTAGGAAAACCAGCCAAACGAGCCCATTTCGCTCTCACACACACATACACATACACACACTCAAAGATACAAACCTGAATGCACAAACCTGCTCTATCCACTTGGATAAAAACCTCATTAATAATAACAAAATAACATTCATATAAATAATTTAAATAGCTGTACTAAAGCTAAATTCTTGGTCTAAAATGTTTCAATGGCCAAAAGAAGTGCTAACAATGTGCTGTACAATTTGGGGATTTTGAGATTTGGGGTTCATTTAGGTAATAATTACACCATCCCTCTCCCACAACCCAGTCTAAACCTGAAGTCTGGGTTTTGACGCAAACATGTCCTGAAATTCCAGCCCTGCTTTAACAAACCCGAACACAAGAAGCCCGTCATCCTCTTCTTTTCTAACTGTCCTGCAAAACTTGTGAAAGGTCCCCGAAGTCACAGTCAAAGAGTTCACTGATGCCTTCGTTGTCCTCGAGTCCAAAGTGGTAGTCGTGACTGGGAGGAGGGGACAGGTTGATGAAGCCGTCCAACGGGAGAGGGAAGCCCTCTCCGTTCAGGAAGTCCGAGGAGGAGAGGGGGGAAAAGTCAAAATCAGGCATGTCTCCGAGGGTGAACGGGTCGCTTCCGAGAAGAGATTCTGTCACAGAAAGACAGATGTTAAAACCGTGTCACCTCAGGGAGCCACCGATTACAGACGAACAATCAATTAAACACAGACCAAAAAAAAAAAACAAAAAACAGTGCAGTGAAAACATTTCTATGATCAAAAACTTTGTATGAGTCAGAAGAACTTCACTTTTCTAAAAAGCAAACTGTAAAACTGTTCAAGGTTTTCAGAGAGATGCTGAAATTAACTGACTGACAGAATTCACAGGAAACTATTCTGAGACGTGCAGATATTTTCTGTTCAATGACTTCCTTCCTGTTTAATAATCTTTACACTCAGCACTCACCCGTGTCTCCGCCTAACACCAGTGATGACGGCTCCTGCTGAGAAGCTGCCGTCACCGTGGACGACGTCGATGCTGGGGATGATAAACCGACATCTGGGATGGTTGTGGATGTTCCAGCTTGTGATTGGTCCGTGGGCTGTGCAGGAGGCAGGAGCATGGTCGGGTTATCGTTGGGTTTTGATGGACTACTTCCAGTCACAGGGCTGCAGACGCCGGAGCTGTCCTCTGGACAGAGGAAGACGTCGATCGGACCCCTTGTGCTCTTCAACGACACCTGGTAACCCTGAGAGCAGAAAACAGGCATGTCATGTAAAAATCTTTAAAGATTATACATTAAAGGCTGAATGACTGAGGTTCGTACCTTGCAGGGCTCTGAAACCTGCATCTGCGTCTCTGGCGGAGCTCTGATCACCATGACCAGCTGGTCCGGGGAATCAAACGACTTTCTCAAGTCCTGGCAGCGCACATAGCCCAGCGTGGAGACCAACAGTTAAGGAATGTAATTCACTGGTACCAGAAAAAAAAATCACTGTAAGCACAGGTTGGTTTTGAACAGGTTTTGGTTTAAGGACATCCATCACTGCTCAAAGGATATTTCTTGTTCTGTGGGTCCTCCGTCAGCAGCCTCAGCTGCAGGTTGCATTTGCTAATGAGCTCATCCAGCTCCTGCTCAGCCTCTGTGAGGTCACACACCTCCCTCTGCAACTCCTTGTGCTGGGCGACCAACGCTGCATCCACTCGATTCCCTCTGCAGGTGGAGAAAATGAAGAACCTCAGATATAGAACATTTCCTGCTGGTCTGCTGTGGATCATCTTTTCAGACATTTCTGTTTCCCTCATTGGTCTCGTAATGTTTTCTGTTACACTTCTCCATGTTTTCCACTAATATCTTAATTTTACTCTACATTTGAGGTTATTTGTGAACCCAGCATCTAAATCACATTTCTGACCATCTGATACTCACAGCCACTGGATGTTGTTCTTGGACTTCTTCGAGATGAGCTGGATTCCCTCCAGGACGTTGGTTATGTCGTAGATGCGTCTCTTTTGGACGTCCAGGACCTGCGAGGCCCAGTTCAAATCCACCACGCCGTCAGCGGACTGGGACAGCAGGTTCAGGAAGCGTTTGGTGGTGAGGTTTAAGGAGGTGTCGTACCGCGACTTCTCGGCTGTGACACGAGGAACTAAAGGCACAGCAGGAAAGGGAACAGAAACCGTTAGAAAACATTTGTCGATTGGACACTGTGATTCACAGATTTCCCTCTGATAGAGAGAGTAGTTGGTCAGCGATCAGGAGGAAATATCTCCAGTATATGATCATTACGTTTATGCCAACAAGTCTGTATGAGCTATTGTACCCATGATGTTTTATTTTGTCACTTACACAATCACCACTTCAAGTACACGGGCAGGCAAATGCTACAAAAGGGACACAGGTGAAGCAGTGATTTGGGGAATTAGGAGAGCACTTAGTTTTTACAGCTCAACTTATCACCACTCAAACCCTCATCAGGCACATCACCCTCGAGGTTACATGTACCGCTGTTTGTTTGTTTTTTTTTGTTTGTCATTGAATCAATATATGGCGATAAATAACTCAATAACCTCAGATTGTACATTGGACTCTTTTAGAAATGTGTCAAAAACACTGCTCTTCCACACCCACACAGCGACAAAAGTCAGGTCAGAATGGTCACTACTATGTCCCCACATCCGTATGCGCTTCCCCGTGTGATGTTTGAAGCAAGGATCCCATTTGAAAGGTGGTCAGGTTCACTGATGTCATGCTAAATTACTCCAATTTCTTCCTTACTTTAAAATCATGATGAGACAAATTATTAAACAGCAAACACCAAAATCAGCCAGGATTCATCTCTGAGGGAACAAGAAATGTTTCTCTATCTTTTCGTAAAATAACCCCCCTCAAAAAAAAAAAAAAAATCACAGGTGATTCCACCTTCCAACAAATATATGAATTCAAAAGATTGAATCTTCATGCATGAAAAATGTTGATGAATCACTTTTAACATTTTAAAATCAGAGTTCATCGAGTTATTCTAATCCACTGTTAGCTAGCTTCAAAATTTCTCATTAACCAAACATTAAAATCTTAAAGTTTTTGGACTGTGTTTCCCACAATTCAGTGACATGTCATTAATTTGTAGCCTGTTCAAAAAACAACAACTAAAACTAAATCTAATGGATTTGCACATTCCAGCTATAACTTGTTTTTCTTGTTTTGAATAAGGAGCTCATGGGCTCAAATATAAAGGGTCAAATAAACATATATTACATACACAAATCTGGGTCAAAGTCAGGAACATGTACAGCTTACATAACGTAACTAATACATAATGGCACACATTTCCCTTCCTGTGTGGTTTATGGTCTCTTTTGTCATTTAAATAGTTTGGGAGTTGAAGTGAGCAGTCAGTGAGGACACAGACATGTTGGCAGGCTGTTGTCTGTGCTCACAAAAGGACAGCTGTTTACAGGACAAAGGGGACAGAGCAAAGGTCACAGTGTGCATGTATGGGTAGCTGGATGTAGGACACGTGTGCAGCTGACGTGTTGCCGCGCCGGCTTTGAGTTTTAGGAAACAATGTGGATCGGTTGACTTGAGTGAGTGTGTTTGTTCATGTGTACCTCTGGGAGGGGCAGGTGTAGAGGGTGGTGCTTGGCCTATGGATGGTCGAGTGGTGCTGACATACTGATGGTCACTGTCCAGGTCCAACTTTCTCTTTACCTAAAGAGATATGAATGTTTTAGAGCAGAAATGTGCAGTAGATAACAAAATAAGAAAACATTTTTCTTGCATTTATGCGCTAAGAGATGGAAACAAAAGTGAAACTTTAACAGCAACAGGCTGGTGGACTTTGAGAAAGTCATTCATATGAGGATTTTAACATACGCCCATTTTATCACTTCCCTTATCTCTCTTTCACTTCTCTCCACACCTTCCCCTCCCTTGTCCTCACCGGCGGCCTTCCAAGCGTTGGTCTTCTCTTGTCATGGATCCCCACATCAGCAGGGCCCTGTGGCGTGGCAAAGAGCAGGATCTCCCCTGTGCTGCTGGGGGCCGTAGCTGTATGGAGTCCCTCATTGCTGGGGCTGGTGATAATCACTATCTGGTGGTCTTGGCCCAGATCAATACTTCCAGAGTTCAGCAGGGTCTCAAAATCAGCCAACAGATCCTCCGATGTCTGCCCTGTTATCAGAGTCTCTGACATGGCAGTGTGTCTCTAAGTACCCCTTGTATTTGATTTGAACTATCCACACTGGGGTGTGACACAATACTGATTCAGTGATATACTTTTGTCCTGGTTTGTGTGATAAAATCATGTATTGCTGGCACAAAGTGTAACGGATATTTATATTTTGCTTCAGATTCACTCAGTAGGTCAGTATTTAAGCACATGGAAACGTTGTGCTTTACCTTTTAGAAGCATTATGCATCCTTCAGATGAAAATGTAGTAAAACGGATCTTATATGATTGTCCTGTAATTTCTCAATAACAACAAAACAGTTGTGACATGGTATTGTAATCATGAGCTATGCAGGTTGCAACCATTATCAACACTAACTGTTGTTTGCTCTGCTTGAAGAATTTAAGGAACAGGGATGTGTCCTTCTTAAAGTCTGCCTGCAGCTATGTTTAGGCAGATTGAGCATTTCTTCAACAGTCCCTTTTCCCCTCTTCTATTAATCTATTCTTGAGCTACATCAACTGCAATTAAAGAACAACTTCTCTCACAGGTCAGCGTACAATTTCTCTAATGTAAACTATGTGCTAATAGTGAAACAGCAGCATAGGACGTTCTGCCAAACAGGAAATTTGGCAAATAAAACTGTAACAAACAAAATACATGCAAATCCTTCGACTTGAGGCACAGATGCCGATGTCTCCAAGGCAAGGGTCCCAAACTATCCGTGGATAATGTAAACACATGAGATTAGCAAGCTAATCTTTTGTTTTCATCTCTCCTGACAGTGAAGTAGAGCCGCGAGGCCTGGCCACACTGTCCTCAACACAGCTACCAACCCTGCTAACGAGCTAACGTGATTCCTACCAACAAAGAAACATACAAGTGAACAAACAACCAGCTGTAGAAGCTAGGTTACCCATACAAGGTTATAAAACTGGATTACACAAACGTATTAATAAATTCGAGCTGGTTATTAAAACTTTACAGGAGCTTTCCAGTAATGGGCTATCGAAACAAATTATCTACCAAGCAAAAAGCATCACTACAGCTAAACCGCACGTGTGAGAGTTTACACAATATAGCCACAATAACATGGACAAAACAGGTAGATATTAGCTTAAATGGGAATATATAGGGCAAATTAGCATGCTAGCGTATTAGCCGTAATTCTTCAACCCCCTCGTTTTGTTGGGGCACGCAGGAAGCAGTCCGACAAAACTGGAAATGTGAGAAAATAAAGCGAAGAATTCGGAGCACTTGCTTTAAAAAAGTATCCGTGAATCCTTCGGTGGATCCCAGCGGGTGCGGTCCTCTCACAAAAGCCTCTTCCGGACCCCGATATCGTCTGTTATTGTTGTTATTGTCCCAGCTGATCTACATCTAAACAAGGATCCGACAGTTTTCGCGCGAAATCTTTTTTGCCGCGAAACAGCCACGTGCACCAGTCCAACCCGTGTGATTGGTGAATATCAGGTTCTTTCCGTTGGGCGGGACCAATAAGGCTCCGGGTGGGACTGAAGAGCTCTGATTGGTGGAAACGACAGTCTGTCAATCAATCGAGAGCAGATTCATCGCTCGGAAGCTATGTTCATGATCAATGAAAAAAACGAAAAAGCCATCCGTTCTGTCAAGACCTTCGTTTTTCTAGCTTGCCGTTCTTACCTAAGTTATCAATCTTTATAAAACTTTCTCATCTTCATCAGTATAAACCCTAATTTTGTTGTACAACCCCAAATACTGGTTTACATAGAAAACTGTTACGCCTACCAACCAAAAATCCTGACCGTTTACTGTTCGTTGCTATTTGCTTGTCCGTGAACGGTGAAAAATAAATGAAAAAAATCCATCTGTTCCTGATTTACTATCAATAAACGATACAACTCTTGGTGTGATATTGAAAACAAATAATGAAGTCTGCTGTAAAATAATCAAATACCTGTCCAAAGGAACTAAAACACAAAATACACCTTAAATAATTTATTGCTGTAATATACTGATTATTCTCTTCCCGTGCTTTATTTTTTTTTTGTATTCATTTCAATAATTCATTTTTTATTTAACTGAACATATCGGTTGTAGTATTGTTCCGGTCGCAATACCGTACTACAAACAGGCAGCCCTAAGTAATCAAACGTCTATCGCGCAGTAGAAGAGTAACAAGATGGCGCAGGCAATATTTGAAGTGCTTGAAGGTAAGAAAAAAATGTGAATTAATGTGTTTCTTGCGCTATAGTGATGTGTCAAAATGAATTTAACACAAAGTCGGATGTAGTCGGATTTTAAATTTTCGGCAAATGCTCTATAAAACGATGTTAAAGCTGTCAAAACACCCCATAGAGATAAGGAGCTACTGTGACTGTAAACAAACAGATTGATTATTCTTTAGATCTTATGTACACTCAATGTCTGAGTGTAGTCATTGATTTGCCGTTTGGCAGTAAAAAATGTAGAATACTAACACCCTTGAACTTCATGCTAATGTTTTGCAGCAGATAAAATGATTGTATTTTTGATGTAGTGCTTGAGAACTAATGAATCTTGATAGTCCTAGAGCATTTCACAGTTAGCTTATGCTTTGTGTATTTTAGGATTATGTGACATTTATCATGATTTTTTCCTTCAGATTAGTTAAAATTCTTCAAAATTTGTATAATTAGAGTCAAAGAGGATGTACTTGTATGAGGTCTGGTTTAAATTCAGTACAAATCTGCTAATCTGAACTTTAATTAGTCACAATATTCATGTGATCATGTCTTTATGTGCAGCCTTCTGGAAAATTACATTTATCATTTGGAAATAAAATCATCGAATTTAGTACAACATACAAGAAAATGTATTGTCTGATTTGTTAAATTGGCTTTAGTTGTATGTGCTGAGTCTATTATGTTTATTTGTAAATGGTTTGGTAAATGTTCACTTGGCATTTGATTCTTTCATCTACTGAACCAGACACTGCTCTCCTTCTCTGGTGATTTCCCAGACCCTTTGGCTGATATAAAAACTAGGGATGCACCGATATGGAAATTTTTGGCAATACCGATATCCAATATTAATATTTCTGTTATTGTTGAGAGCAGATATTTACTGATATCAATATATGTTAAAAAAGTTTCTGAGATAATAAAGTTTTGTACAGACTGAAAATCATGTCTACCTTTATTTTCAAAAGGTGTTTCACTTTCAAATAAGAATATAACAGGGCTACCATGAACACAAGTAACCATCAGTGTTACTGTTTAGCAACGCTAACAACTTGGAGCAAGTGTGTAATTAAATTTTCAACTCACAAAACTCCTGTGAGAAAGTCTGGATCATAAATTTGGAAAAGGATCATGAATAAAAATAATATCCTGACAAAGTTTCCTAAACAAACCTACCAGTATTCATGGCAACCCCCTACCAACACATGCACTAACAGCAACTAGACGGATATAAACATTGGTTGTTGACCCAGTTTTACTCATTGTACCGATACTGATATGTTAAAAATGAGAAACGCCGATATTAATGCCAATATATCTGCATCCCAAAATAAAAACTATTTTTAGATAAGAGATGTAGTCATTAGAGCTCGGGGTTGAGCTGAACTTTGCTCTACATTTCCATTGATCTGCTGCTGCTTCCTCAACAGGCATGGACAACCAGACAGTATTGGCAGTCCAGTCTCTGCTGGACGGCCAAGGAGGAGTTCCTGACCCAAACAGCCAGAATGTCTCTGGGACGTCCACCATCCAGTCTATGGGTTTGTAAAAGCAAATACAGTAAATGACAGCTGTGTGGTTGCAACTAAACCTTCTAATGTTGTGACATTGCAAGTTGTGCTGGTAAAATGAATACCATTTAGCACAGAGGATTTTCTTTTGATCATAATAATGAATTAATTTTCAGTAAAAAACTATTTGTGTTAAAGCTGTTCTGCAAAGATGCTGCCCTGAGGTTCTTGCTGAAACAGTTTGAATGAAAAGCACAACAAGATTACATTAAGGCCTGTACAAAACACATACTTGTATTAACATATAAAATGATCTCAGACAAATCACTTCCTTCTTCAGTTGAAATGTAAACTATATCTTCACATCCTGGAAATTCAAAGTATTTTACTTTTAGGACCTCCAGGAAACCATATTAACATACATAAATGATCAGAATATAAACACTTAAAATATGATGAATGCATACGATTTGATAACATCTCTAGTAGCAAAGTACGTCTCTGTGGAGTATTTTTTTTTCCTCAAATCCTCGTGTTTTGCTCTCTGGCAGATGATGAAGACGTGTTCCTTTGTGGGAAGTGTAAGAAACAGTTCAACTCTCTGCCAGCCTTCATGACACACAAGAGAGAGCAGTGTCAGCCCAGTGCCCCCTCCCTTTCCACAGTGAGTCTTGCTTCCACAAATGCTTACACCCCCGTCCCTTCAATCAGCGCTGGACCACAGACCCCTGCAAACAGACAGGTGAGCCGGACAGGGGTCATTTCTTTCTTTTTTTTTAAATCAATATATACAAGCCGGAGGGTTAGGCCTTTGTTGTTGGTTCATCTGTACAATTACTTTGTTTTATTGACTGATTCAAATAGTGAACACGGAACTCATGAATCTGCAGAAAGTGATCATCTATAAGGAATGTTTTACAAATCTCAGAAACTAAATCCAAGACAAACGTGAAGATGATTGAGGAATATCTGCTCTTGAGAGCTTTGTAAAGGATATTATTAATAAATCTCAAAATTTTGCACACAAGGAATGCCAAAGTTTTCAGTATGACACACAAAGACAGTGTGCCTCATGCAGAGTTCATAAAGACGGGTGCATTCATGCAACTCATGTAAGTCAGATTGAAGAGATCATAATTTAAAGACCATATTCAGCAAAGGAAGAAAGAATCTTTTGTTTGTTTTTTTTACAAAGTCATGCATACCCTCGTGTAACTTTCTTTGTTTTTCCCTCTTCTACATCAGGTCTCAACATATATCACAGTGCCTCCCTCTCCGCTCACACACACTCTAGTCCAGGGTAATGTGTTGGTCAGTGATGATGTTCTCATGTCAGCCATCTCTGCGTTCACCTCCATTGACCAGCCGATGGCCTCCATGCAGGCGCCCATACAGGTAATAAAGGATAACTTAACGCAGCAACACCTCTGTCTGTCCTGATCATGTGAAATGTGATCCAGAAGGTTACCTCAGTGCTTCTGAACACATCTGCTTCTTCTTTCATCCTGCAGAGTAACCTGAGCATGCACACAACCGGGGTGTCGTACCTGCAGCATCACCATCACCACCACCATCATCATCATCATCACCACCAACATCAGCAGCAGCAGCAGCAGCAGCAGCAGTCCTCCCACCCCCTGCCCTCCAATCAGACACAAGCCCACCCCCTCCCAGCTGGACAGCCCCCCCAGCAGCCTCTGTCCTCGCAGGTACCAGCCAGCCACAGTAACTCTGTGGTGCAGGTGTACAGCACGCTGCCTCACATGGCAGGGGGCGGAGGTGCAGAGATTCACACCCTGGGTCCGCAGCCTTTTCATCATGTGCAGGTAAGTTTCTGTGACCTCACAGTGGGTTGAAGGAAAACTTTGACTACACTCTTTGAATAAAAGATGAAGTCATGTGCACACAGCTGAAGCTCTGAGGCAGACGAAGACAAATCACTGTTCTTCATCTTCAGGTGCCCAGTCAGTGTGTGGAGAGCCAGTCATATAACACCCCACCTGTGTACAGCCCAGGGAAACAAGGCACCAAAACAAAGCTCTGCAGCATCACCACCAACCTAACAGAGCTGGGCGACTTTGAGAAGGTCATCATTCCCAAACGGCCGAGGAGCAGCAAAAAAAGTCCAGACGGAGCCACAGGTATGAGAGGAGAGACCGATGAACAATGAAGTCACAAATTCTGTGATGCTCATAGATTCATGGAATTTCTCTCCTGAGCAGAACAGCTGAAAGGAAAAGGTCCGAAGCTAAAGTGTAATTTCTGCGACAAAATCTTCTCCAAAAACTTTGATCTTCAGCAGCACATCAGAAGGTGAGTTACTGTTCGGAGAAGATGAGTCTGCTTTCTCCAAACGGGTGAAGAACACGCCTCTGATCTCCTGATTTCTCACATTCTTCAATCTCACAGCCACACAGGAGAGAAACCGTTCCAGTGCATCGTCTGTGGACGAGCCTTTGCTCAGAAATCCAACGTGAAGAAACACATGCAGACACATAAGGTTTGGAGTAGTTTGTTATTTTTATTATCACACTTATCTGTACAAAACTTTGTCAAAAGCCAACACTGACAGCTTAGATTATGTGATACTCAAATCCTTAGAAATCTGGACTAAATTAAAGATGCAAACCCTTACAAAGGATTTGCATTTGGATGAAATCCTGATTCAAGTCTCTTATTGGCTCATCATTTGATATAAATGCTGTAAAAACTAATAATAAGCTAACAGCAGGTGTTTTCTTCTTGAAGGTGTGGCCTATGGGTGTGGCCAGCACTGTGTCGAGACTACCAATCACAGTGAAGGTGGTACCGGTGTCATCAAATGAAGAGGAGAGGGGTCGAGAGCAGCAGCAGCAGGAGCAAGGTGAACCTGAAGAGGAGGGGTCTGAACACCAGAGCAGCCAATCACAAAGAGAGGAAGAAGCAGCTCAAACAGGTAATATGAAATATGCAGGTGTGGGAGTAAAAGCTTCTTCAAATCCTGTCCAGAGACGTCATGACAACGCTTGGTTACAGAGGCTGCAGGCGAGCTGGAGGAGACTGTGAGCGAGGCTCAGACAAATCCAGAGGGTGGCGGAGGGGAGAACGGGCAGAACGGGCTTCCTCAGGTGGCATCCAACCAGACCCAGCAGTGCCAGGCTCCGACCAAACAAATCGTAGTGATCGACAGTTCCTACCAGTGCCAGTTCTGCGCCTGCAAATTCAAGACCTACTTCCAGCTCAAGTCCCATCTGACCCAGCACAAAGGGGAGCAGGTGAGAACAGGAGTGACAGCAGGATGAGACTTCTCAGAAGTGTCCTCTTGAATCAGGACATTAATAACACCGCCGGCTCCCTCACAGGTTTATAAGTGTGTGCTGAAGTCCTGCTCTCAGACCTTCCACAAGCTGGATCAGTTTCTGGAGCACATCAGGACGCACCAGGAGCAGCTGACCTACCGCTGCCACCTCTGCGGCAAAGTCTTCCCCTCGCTATTTGAACTGGGAGTCCACCAGTACTCCCACTGCTTCTGTCCACAGCAGAACACACGCAAGGAAGCGACGGTCTACAGGTGAGCTCAAACACTTAGATCTGGGTTCAGACTGAAAATGAGAAGGAAAAAAAAACATCATTACAGGTAGTTTCTCTGCTCTGATAATCCTCCCATCTTCAAATGACTGCGGTTTTTCCTCAGCTCTTTCTATGTTCCTGTTTGTCTGCTTTGACAGATAACATTGCTGTTGTTGCTTGTTGGTAAATTCTTTTGATTCCCAACAGTAATCAAAATTTTTCCCTTCAGGTGTGTGAAATGCCAAAGTAGATATTCCACCCAGGAAGCTCTGGAGCAACATCTTCTGACTGCCTCACACAACTATCCCTGCCCACACTGTCAAAAGGTACCAAACACAGCTCTGTGCATGAATATAAACAACGTTCAGCTCCTTCGCTTCGTGTCTTGGCCTGAAAATGTCCAGTTCATAATGTCAAGATATTTTGGGTCCTTGTTTTCAACGTGACTGTTTTTGACCTCAGCGCTGTCTGATCTGCTGTCTTTAAGGTTTTCCCATGTGAGCGATACTTCAGACGTCACCTCCCCACTCATGGCATTGGCGGGAGGTTCAAGTGTCAGATCTGCAAGAAGGCCTTCAAGACAGAGCACTACCTCAAACTGCACACACGGATCCACTCAGGTGAGGAAGAGAACGAGTCTCTCTGTGGTTTTTTTTTCACTGGAGATTCTCCTTCGACCCTTTACTGCTGAACGTATCACATTTGATACATGAGTTTCAAGACCTCTATCTCATCAACATGATTAGTATTTTCATTGAAAACCTCTCAAAAAATGTATTCTCTCCCCTCTTGAGGATTATCATACCACTACACCACTACAAACAAAATGATATATTGATATTTTTGGCAGATTTTTTTGGAAAGGGTTAATAAACATCTCACTTCCAAAAAAGTTAAAATTTCCTGTCGATTCCTTGATGGGTCAGGCTTGAAAGGGTTCAGGATGTTTCAGTGAATGAAATAAGGACTATTTTTATTATTCTGCTGCAAAGAATAACAAAATTTTCTTCCTGTGGAGCAAAATGAGGAACCAATGAAAAGAAGCACTTTTTTAAAATGATGGGAATGCTTAATTTAAAATTAAAGTTGGAGAGAGAAGGATTTCTTTGTTGCTGCTGTTAATGCACACAAAAGTCAGCACCAAAATAACGTTAGTGGAGCTGGAACGTGATGAAAAGATCATCTGGCAGAAGAAATATTAAATCAGTTAAAAAGAGAGATTAAAATGTTCTTTAAACCGACTGAAAGTGTCAGCTCGACACACTGGTGATGAACGATAACTGTATTAATCGACATGTTTTTCTTTGTGGGATATCTCAGCCAATATCTCGATTATTGTGCCGGGTTAACTTCAGGCTTCATGTAAAACAAGCTGATGTTGTTTTATCTCTTGGTAACATTTTGTAAAGATGTGTTTGACGATGTTTTTACCCTTGTTTAGGTGAAAAGCCGTATAAATGCTCCCTCTGTGAGGCCACGTTCAACAGGAAGGACAAAGTGAAGAGACACATGCTCATCCACGAACCCTTCAAGAAATACAAATGTCCTTTCAGGTGAGCTACTCCAGTACATAAAAAACATAATCTCTGTTTCTCTCAGGGCTTTCTTGTTCACATTTGAGCCTTTTTTCACACATCTTCACACTTTTCTTCAAGCTACCTCCTCACATGTACTCTCATGTTCCTCATTTCGTAGTTTTGTTTGTTTTCTTTCACAGGACACATGTTGGCTGCACCAAAGAGTTTAACAGACCAGACAAACTGAAGGCTCACATTCTGTCACATTCTGGTGAGTGAAGATTTATTCCGATGCTTTTTTTTTAACATTTATATGTAAAATAAAAGGTTGTTCTGGTCACATAGGCAGTTTTCCAAACCGCCTACTACATACAACATGTGAATGTCATATGTAGGCACTGCATACCGCCTACTGCTTTGAAATGTAGTTTGTTGTCTGACTGTTCTGTTGGGTCAGTTTTATAGTTTGCTGCTCTGGTATTCAGTGTCAGAACAGGGAATTACAGTAGATGGGAGTTTTTTTGAAATTGTTTAATTTTATTATAAATGTACAAAAAGGGGCGCCGTTTAGCGATCTAGGTCACGCCTCATGAGTTTTGCCCTGGAGCGGGCGGCCCGGGTTTGAGTCCAGCCTGTGGCCAGTTTCCCACATGTCACTCCCCACTCTCACCCTGTTTCATTCTCTATCCACTGTCCTATCATCTCTCATTAAAAAGGCACAAAAAGCTTAAAAATATATTGTTTTAAAAATTACTAAATGAGTAAAAAAAGTATGGATACATCCTGACATTTCAGTTATTGATGTGCAGAGACATTGCCTGATGAAGCATTTTATATAAATCAATCAGCAGTGAAGATACAGAAACAATAAAATAACATTTAAAAAGTTAAATTAAACGTAAAGAAAATATATATGAAAATAAATTAATGGAATTAAGCAAGGGATGAGAATTTATAATATTTCCACAAGGAGTTCTTCTAAGTATTTGTATATTGTGGTTTTTTTTTTTTTTGGTCCTTTCATTATTTTAATGGTTTGAGGAACATTTTGATTCATGTAAAAAACAATAAATTCAAGCAGAGATTTCAGGGTCTTAATGGGAAAAAGTATTAAAATTATATTCCAGCAAAATAATCAGATTTGGTTGTAATCTTACACCAAAAGGTAAATTAATTGAAAAAAATTTGTAAATCAATCTGGAATAGATTGACTTTTTAATTTTACAGCTGATGGAAAAACCACTGCTCTATGATCCACATATGATTTTAAAAAAGTTAAACAGTGGTTTATATGGACTTTACTGAATTTATGGCAGTCATCACCCCTTTTTTAAGACTAGAAGTGAGAAGATTTAACATTCTTTTGCATCACTTCTCTTCTTTCCCACGGACCGTTTAATGCAAGTGTTGTATTGTAGCTGTAATGCCGAGTCATTCCAGGAGGTGGCAGTAATTCACCTGAACCCTGAGTGCCACCAGCAAAGACAAACAGGGTTAGCAGCTTGCATTGTGGGAAACATTATACCATTACCATTATACTAGACTGGTCTGTTGCATACTGAGAGGTTTTCCTGGAACATACTGTCTTCTACATACTGAATTTCAGTAGGCTCTGTTAGTGCAGTAGGCGGTTTGGAAAACTGTTAAAGCTCCCCCTGGTGGCAGGCAACAGGAACATGAAGCCTCTTCTGTGCAAGTGTTTTTTTTCTTTCCTGAGAAAATTTAGTTTGAATAAGTTCTGTGATGTTACAAAAGAGGATGTGCCATCATGATTGACAGCTCCATTGACTTTCTGTACTGGGTTTACAGAGTAAAGAGGAAGAGTTGAAGAAAACATTACTGATTGTTGATTAAGTCTCCATCAGGGCACCTTTAGTAACTTCCTCCTCACAGAGATCTGAAGTCAAAGAGCTGTTTGTTTCACTGGACCTTAAATTGAAAAAGTGACGTAGATCTCTTCTCTCCTCCAGGTATCAAACCCTACAAGTGTCTGTTCTGTCAGAAGGCGTTCAGCCGCAGGGCTCACATGCTGGAGCATCAACAGTCCCACACAGACAACTACCGCTTCAGGTGCTCCACCTGCAACAAGGGATTCACCAGACAGAGTTATTACAGAGATCACAAATGTCCCGCAGCGGGGAACGGGACAGGAGCTGAAGGAGGAGGGACTGAGGAGGAGGAAGAGGAGGAGGGAGACGAGGCTGAGGGAGGAGTGACAGAGGAGGAAAGGGATGAAGAGGACAGAAGAGGACGGTTCACAGGAAAAAGAAAAGAGACAAGTGAGGGTGATGAAGAGGAAGACAGCTCAAAGGATGGACAGGAGGGAGAGGAAACACAGGAGAAGGAAGAGGAAGGAAGGACTGATGAGGGCTGTCAGGCTGCAGCGTCGATCACTAACACTGACGAACAAACAGGAAGAGAGGGAGAGGAGGGCGCTGAGGGGATGAAAAACAGTGATGAAGCACTGGAGCAGATGCAGAGCAGTGAAAACTGTTTGCAGCAGCCATGTTTGTAGTCCTGAGCACCATCTGAAATGTTGCCTGGACATGGAACACAAAATCATTATCACTTAATCATTATTTATAAAGACCGGCAGGTTCGGGAAAATTCTAAATATTTGTTTTAAATTAAAACGTTATTTATTTGTGCTGCTTTTACTTCTTTTGCTACAAGTGAAAATGATTTGGAGAGTTACGTGTTAGCTGTTTAACTTATTTTGCCAAAGTAACCAGTGGACTCTCTTTATGAACTTGAGCACTAGTTCTGGACCGTAAAGCTGCAGTTGTTCATTATTAGCATCATGATGTCAAACCGAATAACAATTTATTTTATTTATGCTGCATAAACTACCTGTTGTATAAGCTCAAACATGTCTGGCAGAATATTTTTGTGCATATTTATAAAGTTTTGCATATTAAAAACTAAACACACCCTCCTTTCACTGCTTTATAAGATTATTCTTGACTTGACCAATGGAAAGAAGAGAGTTTAATGAACAAATCAATCCCATTAAGCTCTCATACCAATATGTATGCTTCCCTGATAAATCACACAGCACACCACGAGGCCCTTAGTGTCCTCCACAACCCAGACAGGAAGAGATGGAGACATGTGCTGGACAAAAGCCAGAAAGTCACCAGAGTTGTTGAACAGGATCCTTTCCTCAATAGAGTTTCTTCATTCGAGGCCAAAACACTGAAAAGTGGTGAAATCTGTTTCTAAAGACTTAAAATATTAAAGATGTGACACAGAAATCACTCTCATATTAGCTCATGGGACAGCTGGAGATGTTTTACCTTATTTTTAGTAAAAACTGTCAATTTGACTTAATATGAGCCACATTCACCTGACAAATCCAGAAAAATGTCTTATTTCAAGACATTAAAAGACAAAAAAAAAGAAAATCTGTTAATGGGGTAAGAAATATTTACTGGTTAAGTTTATTGTATTAAGAATTTTTTTGAAGAAGAAGAAGAAATCCTGGCTTAATTTTTGGCTGTGAGGACTTTCTAAGTGATCATGAAAAAGTCTCTCTTCTAGATATATGCCCGATCCTAATCCACAACTAAAAATGAGATTATCAGCACCAAAATAGGTTATTTCTAAATGCTATTTCTTAGTTTCCATATCAGGTCGGACAGGTCCGGATGATTTATGGCACACCTGCTGACCAGTTTAGTAGTGAGAACAAAGATAGATCTGTGTTTTTCTCAGGTGAAAACCATTTCTGGGATTAATTCATTAGTGATGGTGGAGACTGGAGCTGAACTCTCAGACAGAAAAGGACAGAAGAGCAGAAGAAAGCTAAACAGGAGAATGACAGAGCAGGAGCTAAAGGCTACATTAGCTGAAGACTAAACGTGAGCTAAAGGCTAAAACGTGAACTAAAGGCTAAAGCATGGGCTAAACTTTGTAATAATGTAAAATAATGTATAAATTGTAATGTATAAATTTGATCTGTTGATCTGTTGAACTGTTGATACTTTACCTCATCTCGATGTATCCAGTAAAAAAAGTCATCTTGAACAAAGAAAAGTAGTTAGAAAGAAGATCCAATCTCCATTCATTTCCAAAAAAAACACACGCCTTGTTAAGAATTGTCTTCACGACAGTGTGCGCGTGATTCCAGCCAAAAGGTGTCACTGCAATCCAATTCAAACAGTCCTCACATCCCCTTTAATATCTTGAAATAAGATACAAACACTTGCTCAGATATCGGTTGCTGCACTATAATACATCACCGTGGATGCCATCTGGCTTAAAAAACATGATAAAGTGCAGGCATGTTACAGGGGATTTCAAACCTGCAGGTGAGGTGGCTTCATTTTTAAGGTGGTTTGTCATCATTCATTAAATCCTCTGCCCATGTAACTGATCATCTGAAAAAACAAATACACTGTTAATCGAAGATTTCAGTTCTTGTAATGGGTTTGTTGGAACAGGGTGGAGAATCTCATGGCATTCGTTGGAAAAGTACTCAGTAATAAGTACTTCAATGTTTAATCTGAATATACAATCGTTTTGTTTTTTGCATTTTGTACCTCCATCGGGGGTAATATTACATTTTTTTTGGGTGAGTGCAAAATATACTGATAGAGATGAAAAGAAGAGAACAGTTGTTTTGCAAGTGCAACATATTTAATTTATTGGGCCTGAAAATGAATGAATGACTAGACAACCTTACCAATGAATGTGTTTTTGCTAGGTTTGCAGTGTGGTGAGTTTGTTTGCTCTCCTGTCCTCTGGCTGTCTTATGATACAGGTGTAAAATTTCTGATTTAGAGCTGAAATCATGTCCTTCACACTCACCATCAAACCATGACTGATGGAAATGATGATTTTATAAGATCACAAAAAGTGACACAAACCACTAAACACAAAACATCTTGAGTCTAAATTCAGTACACGCACTGCTACTCGTTTTTGATTTAATTTATTAAGGTGACAATTTCTATATTACACATCTCTCATGTACATCAGAAATTAAACCAGGGAAAAGAAAATATAGTGTTATACCATATACCTCTTATTAAAACCTCTCTTTTACAAAAGAAAATTTGTTATCGACACCATTTACAACTTGTCGTCATGTACAGGAAAGTGACAGTGGTTTAGTTGTACATGGAAAATTCTAGAGCAAAAAAAAAAAACCAGAAAAAAAAACAGGTTGTTTTAATTTGAAATTTACATATTTTCTTATTCACTCCACATCCCCAGAACAAGATTAAAACAGCACTCATCAGCACAGGGTAAAAATCAGAGGCAAAAATGTAAATAGGCAACTTAACCAATCATCTTTTCATCATGATACATTCATTTTTATCAGACTGAAGTTATCTCAGTAGTTATCACTCAGCTGAAGTCACAGTTTTAAACCAAGGTTCATCAGCTCAAGTCTTCTCACTCTGCAACGCTGGTGCAGCTTCTTCAAGAGAACACGTCCAAGTCCTCTGGGTCTGAATACCTGATGTCAGAGGGTCAACATAAGGCTACCTGAAGGCTAATGACAAACATGACAGACCACCGAGATGAGCTCATGGAAACAAAGCTAAAAAGTAGTTTTTCACGTTCCTCAGTAACTACACCGGGCTCTGCAGTGTTTCATTTATCAAGTAAAAAAGACACCCAAGAGAAAGGAACTCCCCCTGATTTTATAATTTAAAGAAAATTCATGTATCTTTTTCTGAAGGGCTATTGTTGTTCAGAAGCTTGGCCTGTATATGAGAAGTGGACATGGCCTCATGGTTTAAAGGTAAGGCTGAGGGTTAAGTGCATTCCTTCTAACAGCCAGCAGGGGGCGACGACTGTGACTGCAGAGGGCAGTCAGAGACTGCATGTTCATGCATGTTTCAAAAAATGACCAAATTTCTTTAATCTATCACTTCAGTAAACATTTTTAGAAGTTTTTTTTCTCTCTAATTTGGAGCTTTCATTGATGCAACAATGAGGCAGGAAGTGTTTGGAAGCACGACTACATTGAGATCGAATTGGCTCAAAATGAACACAGAATGTCTTCGTCAACATCTCGTTTGATTGTGAGTCATTTCCATTTTTCTGTCAGTGCACTTTCTGAAAAAGGTTTTTTTTTTTTCCCTCTGGCCACAGATATATTTTTTATTTTAATTTTCATTCATATAATTATAATTTCATTCAAAGCCAGCTCCTAGCTCAGCAGGCTATTAAAGCTAGAAGCAGTGGTGCCTGAGAACACGTCAACAGCTCTGCAATAACGATCAATTAAGATCAAAACACCTACAGCGACTTTACCCTTCAAACACTGAACCAAAAGCTTGTTTTTGGCTACGTCCACTTCTTATATCCGGTTTAGGATTAGCTGTGGTGTTAAGTCAGACAAAGCAAAACAAAAGATATTATTCCAGAATTAATAACTCAGAAACCATCTTTATGTTGATCAAACACTTCATCTAAATTAGAGAACTATCTTTTTACTTTAACTCTGATGGGTTTGAAGTTTTATCTTTTAATTGTTGTGGAGAAGAAATACTTGAAGGTAAAATTCTTCTTCATATAATTTAATCTTTGCAAGAAGAACTTTAAATTTACAAAATCAGTACTGAATTTATTTTTGTTGTTAAAAAAACAGCAGCTTTGTCGCTCTGTGACTCTTTAATGCTACATTTGTTTGAGGAGCAACGTGCAGCTTGTTTTTTCTCAGAATTTTTGCAAAACATGAATTTAAAGTGTTATTTACTGTTTGACATGATTTCAAAACATGGATTTGTTTCAACTTGCATTTTGTTTTTTATTTTAACAGGGTTTTGTTTGTCTTAAACTTGGGTGCAGCTTTAGTGCTTCAAATGCTTTCCTTTTCCAAACAGAAACACATCATTCCAAGAATTGAAGAGGAAAGAAGGTGTAAAGTGATCGAGATTAAAAAGAATAATTTATCAACTCTCCCAGAATACTTCACTCCCAACATTCAAACTCTAACCCTATAAAACTAGGGTCCATTTAGGTTTCTCTTCCCACCACATTAAATAATGGAGTTTCAACACTTTTCACAATCATGAAGTGATTCACAGATCAAATACTTGCAACCAGAGCTGTCTCAAGTCTCCCAAATCTGTCTAAAGCACAGAGATCGCTGTTAGTAATACGTTTATTTGGAGCACTCATCTTTAATTCATTCAGAATTTATCTTAAAGAGAGAAATCTGAGGATAGGACACAGAGGTGAGTTAAAAACAGATGAAACTCGTTCAAATGCAACAATCTTCGAGCAACGGTTGATTTTTGGTCAATTAACCCTGTTTTAGAAAGATGTCACTCTCTCAGTTCTGAATCTGTTAACCTCGATGTTGATCAGACGCGTCAGTGCAGAGCAGAGGGAGTCAAAGATGCCTCCACAGGACACAGCTGTGAGATTCCGAGTGTAAGCCCTGACCCACCCTGCTGCTTACCATTAAATGATCACAGTAATGGAGGAAGAATCTACTGCATTCCCTTAAATAGATGTCAAAGAGGGTGAGTTTTTCAGGATCTCATGCAAAATGTGTCGCACATTCTGAGAGACAGGAGCAGCTCAGTGTTTTGGTTTTAAGAGTACAAAACTTTCAGACCTGCTGCTCGCAGAAGGAATTAAAACACCAGCTTTCCTTTGCAACAACATGCAGGCAAGAGTCTGATACACAAACCCATAAAGGTACCTTACAGGTGTGTGCATGCATGCATGAGCACAAGCACAACCGACACCCGCCTCGTCTCAACAGGCTCCCTGAATTTAACACTGGTGGTCTTCTTTTTTCTTTTTTTTTTCCTTCAGACTCCTCTCGCTGGCTCAGCTTCTTCTCACTCCTGTCCAAAGCCCTCCGTCTCCTCAATGGCAAACATCAGCTTCTCCTTCAGCTGCTCGTAGCTCTTGTAGGGAGGCAGGTCCAGTCTGTTAAAGCTGGGATGGAAAACAAAGCTTCCGTTTAAAGTTATCTGACGTTTGAAAACAGGAGACAGTTCATGTGGTGGAGGCTAAGAGTTTCTCTACGAATGAACTCACCATGTGTGACTTCTGGGAAGCCAGTTTTCTTTTCCCACCTTCTCAATGCAAAACTTCTGGGGACCATTGCTTCCTGTTAGGGAATAACGAGTGATACTCACATCAGATGTTTGTCATGAATGACAAACTGGTTTGAATTGAGAGAGACTTGGAGGATCATCGGTGCTATTCCATCTGTGTTTGACTTAAATGTGAATTGTTAAAGGTTTTATTTCTGTAATAATTACCCATGAGGTCAGCAAAGCCTCCAACAGGAAGTCGACAGGTTCCAGAGACAAACTGCAGCAGCCTCATCCTCTTCTCGTTGTCCATCTCCTTCACAAACTGTAAACAAAAATGACCCAAGATGCATCAAACACTCAGTTCAGAATAGATGAAGCAACTACAAGAGCTACAAGTTTTACCAAGTGTTTGTCAGTGTGAGATAATTTCTTGCAGTTTCTACATACACTCCTCACAGTAAGTTAGGGATATTGACCCTCATTTATCAATCTTGCGCGGGAATTGGTGAAGATTTGGGTGTAGAAATGAGCTTATGGCAACGTTCACGTGCAATGTATAAAACTTGCGTACCAGGGCCAATCACGGCGTACGCTTGGTCAAGTATTGATAAATCCGGTGGCTGACAACAATCGTCATTTAAATAACAGGCCCCTAAATATTCAAGGCTCAGCCACACAAACTCATACCTGGTGTGGGATTTAAGCGTAACCACCGCCCACGTTAAGATTGATAAATGCCGATCTGTGTCGTACACATGTTTGATAAATGAGGGCCATTGAGAGGTCCTCAGTGGATTTCATACATGAGGTTTTTGTTTCACTTCAGTGATTTTTGGGATAAGGAGGCGATTGTATTAGGGTGATAGACACACCTCATTTTGTGTTTTCCATGAAATGGTCTCACTGTGTACAGTGAACCTTACATATTGGGGCAAATACCAAAAAATACAAAAAAAAAAACAACCTTTTTCAATGTGGCATCAATTTCAACATTCTGGGGTATAAAAAGCTGGTTCTGTCAGTAAGTCATTCCCAGTTCATCATTCATTAATAGTAATATCAAAGGGAACTATAACTTATTTCATTAAAGTTCACACCAACTAAGAAAAGCACTCATGTAAATAACAAAATCTCTAAATTATTTTATTTTTCCCATAAGCACAACCTAATCTCAACCAAACTCCTGACGAAAAAATACCAAAAACCTCAGTCCTCTAAAGTTCATGAGCCTTTTCCATCTAAACAAGATGAAGCAAACAGGTTGCTCACACAAAGCAAAGCTTCTACCGTTAACCAAACTTGTATTGTTCTTCTGACGTCCTTCATCAAAGTAAAGTTTGGTGCAAACAAACCTGCCAGAACCAGAGGATCTGTTTGCTGCTCCTGGCGTAGTGTCTGTAGATAGTGTTTCTCTGCCAGTCTGCAAGATCGATCTCCTGCATACCACACAGCATCACCTGCAGCAACAAACGTGTAGGTCACCCATTCAAACTTGTTACCGTCAAATCAGCTCGTCTGTTTCTGTGTAATATGATAGTCACATGCACTTTAGCTCTGTTTTGTGTATTTGAAGCTCCTCCTCACCTCCAGCTCTTTGGCATCAAAGTACTGCAGGTACTGCTGAGGGAGGACCTCGTTGAAGCCTTCAAAGAACGCCTGCGTCTGCTCCTCCACTCCTCTGGACAACCTCCACTCTGCCACTAACCTGCAGGGGGAGACAAAGATATACACACCGATATTAACACCTCAACAAACTCCACTTTCAGAAAACTCAAAATCTTTAGTCAATCTTTGACATGTTCTATCAAATTAAAGGCACTGTTGGTAATCAGATTTAGATACACTTTTTGTCATTCTGGTTAAAATGATATTTTATTATGTCCCGATGGCAATCAATGCATGACGTGTTTTTAAAATAGAGCAAAAAATATCTGCTGTCTACAGCAGGATTAAACCTGGAAAACACCAACCAATCCTAGCGTTTGGCAGCCAGTTTGTTAAACCAATCAAATCCCATCCTGCCCTTCTGCCCGCCTCCTGCGTGTACATTTTGCCAGCATACACTAGCCCTGATTCAATGCATATAACCACGAGGGATCCAAGTACGCTGGAGAATGGCAGAAAAACTACCTATACCCTGATTACTGGTAACGTAGTGCAAACAAAAACGATGTGCTGAGGACCAGTTTGAGGCTGTGGTTTGAATCAGTCACAATCATATGATCTAGAATCAGTGGCGATCGTGCATGTGAGAGGGGGCGTTGTTTTTGAAGAGCTCCGAGTGTGGGAGGGCGGGGGCTGAACGGAGTCCTGAGGAGATGCGACATCCAGATTCATGCTAGTTTCCCATGACTGCCAACCCTGCCTTTAACAAAAAGTCTGAATTATTTCATAAGTCAACCCACCTGATGTACTCCTCCTTGTTCTCCTCAGTGACCTGAATGTCTCCTCCTCCTGGTTTCAGCTCGTGGGTGGAGATTTCTCCCAGGATCTCTTTGTCAACAGAGAAGAACATCTCCAGCCCACACTCCTCGATGTCGTTATCCCTGAGGGGAAAAACGGACCATCACAGCACATCTAAAAGGACACTTTGTGACTTTAAGGTGAGATGGAAAATCAATAAGGAGGGCTGCACCAGAAGCTAAAGGTTACAGGCTGTCTTTTTTGCAGAGTGTTTTTTTGGTCTCCTTGAGCTGTTTGTTAAGGATTAAAAGCTTCACTGATGGCACAGGATGGGTTCTGACTCAAGGAGAACAAGATCTAAGATCAATATCAACCTAGACTCGACTCTGCTCCACTGTCTCTCCTCTGACAGGCACATGTGTGACCTGAGACATACGACCAGACAGAGGCTAACGAAGGTCAGCAGGGCTGAAACAAACATGTCAAGAGCAGTGCAGAATCCTCTTTACAGGATGGAAACCTTTCAGATGGATCGATGGCGTCGCTTGTAGCTCTGTTGCTATCAGTCTTACTCAGCAGAGTTCAATGACTGTGTCTAACCAGGGACATACAAGTCTCAGGAAACACCTTCAGTCAAGAGCCTCTTTAACTCTGCATGTTCAAGGTGGGGCTGTGACACCTCTGTTACTCTTTTGTTTGTTGTCAGTGAATGTGTGTGAATGTCACTGAGGCAGAAACCATCAAATGGACTACCAACGGCACTATACATCTCTGTGTGTTTACACAGAGCGTGCTGCTTGTTTACACCTGGTGCCTCCGTTATTCACTGGGACACTAAAATTACAACACTGCAGACGTGCAGATACAGAGCGACGACAGACCTACAAGGAGGTGCTGCAGCAGAAACTTTATATACAAGGGGTTAAAGAAAAGTCTGACAACACTGAAATTCAGTCTCTTAATATTCAAGCTCACACTGGAACCTGCTCAAGCAGATCAAGTCTTGAAATTCACACCCTGAGACAAATTTTCCACAACGACATTCAAGACCGATCTGTTGTAGGCTTGTGTTTATTTGTTTGTGTTAGTTTGAAAGAAGTTAACTATTTTCTAAACCAAATTAAAAGTGTTATGAAATGTGGGCTTTAGGTTGCACGCCCCATGAAAGGTAACCTTTCAAATTGGATACATTATCCACTTTAGGCAGCATTGGGGTTACTATTTCCACACTACTCCAAACTGCCATCTTCAAATGTACAAAATGGGAAAAAAAAAAATGTTACCTTTTATGTGCCTTGGTAATCATACTTTTTTGACTTGTGTTGCACTATCATTTTCTTTTCTTTTTTTGCACAAATGTTTTCTTTTCATCCTTTGATATTTTTACATTTGACTTATTCTTTCATACTAGACTCACTTTTTATACTAAATGTTTACCATGGCACTATGGGCCCTTAAGTGTCACAATTTCAATTCTCTGTATGTGTTACACATATTTCAGAATTGTCAAGAAATCTACCTTCAATACATCTACCTTCAATCCAACCTGTGGCCCCTTTATCAGAGGCTTAAAAACTTTAAAAATTAGTTAAAATAAATAAATAAAATGTGGACCTTGTTGTTGATTTTGTTGTTAAAGTACGGGACCATCCCTGTTACTCTGCTTCACATGGATCTGTGTACTCACTTGATCCATATGAGTGAGTTGTAGAACTCAGGATCTACTGACTCCAGGTCTTTGAGGGCCAAAGGTTTGTTCAGGATGCGCTTGTAAAAAGGGAGTGAGAAACCAGTGTCGATGAACTTTCCATGGAAGAGAGCCTAAAGGACAGAAATACAAATACACGTTTAATTTTTGTCTGAAAAAGTCTCTCTTTACTCATTTGAAACAGCAGAATATCAGGGATACTGACCATGGCGATGAAGCGTCCGATGAACTTAAAGTACTTGAGATGGTCTGGGTTGATGTAGGAGGCGGGGTTTATCTGGAGGCAGTAGTTATCTTTACCGGCATATTCAAACAGGCAGTACATGGGGTTCAGGACCTCATGGGACAACAGGAAGAACCACTCCCTGAAAGGCAGGACACCACAGACATTTTTAAATTTAAAGAAAAAAGTAAATAAAATTCACCAGGGAAACTTTCAGTACAAAGACAAAAACTTTTCAACAACTGTTGGTTTCAGCCTCTTTTCAGAGTTAGATGGAGACTGACAAGAGAGGCTTGTAAGAAAAACCCTCTGATTAAATAGAGCCAACAGATTTAGAACTCAGAATCATGACGTGTTGCTAAAATATTCCCAAAACATCCAAATGATCCATGACTAAATTTTTCTCTTCTGGGGAAAAAAAAATCTTGTATCTCACCTGGCGACACCGCCATAGTCGAGGCCTTCTTCTCCAGGGAAGATGATCCAAAGTCTCCTTCGTAGATCTTGAGCGTTGAAGCTCATTATCTGACAAAAGAAATTCATCTTAGTACACAACCAAGTTTTCTCACGGGTCATAGGTTAAGTTGTTTGTTTGAACTAATGCTTAGGTGCATTTTCCTACTCATCCTGGAACATAATTAAAATGTGAAACTCAGCTGCTGAAAGTAAAAAAAAACAAACTAACAGCAAGATTATCTCTGCAGCAACAACTTTTCCCTTTATTGTTGCTTATATGAAGATGAACAAAATGTTGAATATCAGCTGATTTAAACATGTTCTGTCTGTGTACAGATGTGTGGAGGGCAGATGGTGATGGGGGTCTAGGTCACACTCCATATGGGCAAAAAGCACTTGAGCAGGCAGCCCGGGTTCAAGTCCGACCTGTGGTGGCTTTCCTGCATGTCACTCCCCACTCTCACCCTGTTTCCTACTCTGTCCACTGTCCTGTCCTCTCACGTGAAAGGCATAAAAAGCCCCCCAATAAATAAATAAATAGAAGTAAATGTCCAAATATTTGTTTCTACAACAATTTAATAAACCACTGAAAGTAATTAGTTTGCATGACTGTCCAGACTCTCTGATAAGCACCATGAATGAGATCAGAAATCTATTTGCTATCATCTCCTTCATGTGCCTGCCATTCATTTCCCACAGCAACCTGGAGGTCAGTAAAGGAAACATAAAAAGGTAATTAAAAAAATAAGAGACCTAAATAAACATGAGGTTGCAGGACTGGAGAATATCTGGAGTACCACTTCACTGTCTCTCTGAAGAAGCCTTTATTAACTGCAATGTGATTTCTGCAATATTCAAAATACCAGCAGCAAGCACTGCACTGATGATTATTCTTAGAAAAACTAGAAAAGTGCAAATTAAGCAAAAAAAGAACTAAAAAGAGTATCTGGGGACCATCTAACTGAGAGCAAACAAGGTCACCATGGTAACAGTACATCCTCTCAAAAGGCTGATCACTGTACCTGCTGGAAGGAGTCCTCAAACAGGGTTTTTCTGGATACTGTGATCTTGATGTGTTGAGGCATCGACAGTTGCTGGAGAGAAAAAAAAAGCAGAAATATCAGATGGTGCTTCCAGATGAAAACTCATTTCAGGTAATGTCATAAAAAAATTAATTAAAAACACTCCAAGGAGGCTGGTGGAATAGGTCACTAATTCCAATAACAAGGTTTCATGTTAGTCATAATTATAAAAAAAAAAGTCTTGCATGACCTGATTTAGTTGTCGACAATGAGCATTTGTAGGTGAAGATAATTTTCATCCAGCTTGTGAAACTAAGAGTGGATTAAATGTGGAGTGCTAAACACCAGCAGCAGCAGCAGTCAAATCAGGCGTTTACAAAAATCCATCAATCGTGCTAAAGCCCTAAATCTCATAAATAGTTGTAACTGGCCTTTCCTGAAGTTTAACAAGGTGGTATTCAGTATCATTAGCAGCTCTCATTCCCCAGTGGAAAATGACCCTGTGGATAGAAACATGCACTGAAGATGAATTTAACTGAGGAGTAAAAGAGACAGAATTAAGTTACAAGTCTCACCTGGCACCAGAATCTGAAGTACTGCACTTTGGCTTTGAAGTCTCGAACGTAAGTGATGTGAGGTCCATTTTCACTGAGAGAGGGAAACGAAGGAGAGATGGGTTCTACATTCTTTCTACAGACTTTTTTTCCCCCTGATATCATGAATATTATTATTATTATTGTGCAACACTTCCCGTGCTTTTTAATTAACGTGTCATTAAACACAGCTATTACAGCAGAAGGTTAAAATGTTGGGAATGTTTGTCTAATGTGTCCGTCCCTGACACATCACAGGTTCACATTCCTCACAAAGTCACCAAACTGGTTTTTCCACCACTGAAACCAAACCAGAGTCAATCATTGCTTGAGTCAAGTTTTGCATACAAGTTATAATGACGAGTTATCTGATGGATGTTACATCAGAGACACTGACTCATCAGTCAAAGCAGGATAGTGGGTCACCAGATCTTAAAGTCAAAGGAGATTTGAGATATCCTGACTTGTTATGTCAAAATGGTAAAACAGAATTACCTGCTGGAGAAGTGATGCTACATAAAGTGCTGCAGGTTTATTAATATTATTTAGAATTACCCAAAAACTCAAGGTGATTTAAATGTGAATTTGTCATTTAACAGATATTATGGGCTTGCTCAGCATTAAATGGGTTTCCCTGACTGGAACCATCCATCACTCATTCATGACTGGTATGCAGTAGCGCTGGAAAGACTGAAGCCTGGTCATCGGCAGAGACTCCTGGTAACATGTTTCCAAGGTAACATGGGAGCTTCTCCTGCACAAGGTTAACCTCTCCCTAAAGCAGAGAAGTATCTTCTTTGTCCCTCTAACATTATCTGAAGCCATCATGAAGCGTGTAAGCTGTGCTTTCTTAGCATGTTATAAAAATTGGTATGACAGAGAACGTGTTATAGTGAAACTGGAGATAAGGGATGTGATCCATCAAGATTTTTAGTTTTACTTCCTTCTTTAACCGCTGTAGCAGAAAACATTTTTTCACTGACTTATCTTATAATCTATTTACTTATCAGGTTTTTCCAAAAAAGCCAATCCGTGGTGCTCACAATAACATCCTGATGGCACAACGACTCAGTCATTTCTTAAAATTTCACAATGTCCTTGACAATCTAATTGTAATAGTTAAAAAATAACCCAAATAAGTTAATGTCTTTTTAAGTACACAGCTGAAAACCTGAAGAAGCAGTGAACAAAACGAAGACATACAGTGAGGATTTTCCAGTGCGAGGGTCGATGTAGGTGGTCGTTCTCCTGTTATGGTCAACAAAGTAAGGAATACCGTCCACAGTGAACCTCATCTCCCAGCCCTCTGGAAGTGGTTTCTCATTCAGCAGCCTGAAAAGAAATAATCAGAACAACATTCAGTCAATCACATCTCAGGAGACATTTCAGAGACTACAGCCACAGAAAAGACAGAAACTGTACCCCTGTGTTCGAGGATCCTCCCACTGTGTTGACCGTGTAGGATGATGAACGAAGTAAACTCTGCCATTCGAGTCTGTTCTTTTCTCTGAAAAGACAAAAAAATATTAAAAACTACTATTACTACGTACACTACGTACTATAACTACAGGGAATCATCCCTTACTCTATATAATTGCTATGGTGCTTTATGTAGTTTTCTTCTATTCATTTTCCCTCCCCAGTAAAACAAGGTCCTGTTTTGTTTTGTATGAGTAACAAAGTTAGTGAGAAAAAGTACCATGGAGCACTCTGTCAACTATTTTTGTTTACAGGAGTCTCAAAGGTCTGTGCATTCAGTTGAAAACTCTGGATTTCTTACCCCATCCATGCGGCAGCGGGCCAAGGGGGTCAAACTCCTTATTCTGAGCAGCTGCTGCCTGGTCTTGTAGCTGTAAGACAGAATCAGGAGGTGTTTATAAGAACTAAAGTCCACATGAAATTACTGCTGCATTGTTTCAGGTCTGATGCACTAAAACGTTAGCTCTACATCTCACGGTGTCAAAGAAACCACGCAGAGGAAGACTCACCCCGACAATGAACCTCTGGTTGAACTGCTGCATGGCGCCCTGTAGCTGGCTGCGCTGGTGCTGCCACTGCTCGTAGTTACGCACCGTCTCCATCGTGGGGCGCTGCCAGGTGGTGGTCCGTGTGATGTGGTCGACAAAGTAAACCCGACCCATCTGGTCAACACGGCGCTCCCAGCTATAGAAAAGGAATCACAGGAAAAGGAAATCTGAGTGATTTAAGGTGGACTGGCTAAAATGTTAAGTACTTCAAAGTCTCACTGCACTGTTACATGTGAATATTATATCATAACGACAAATAATATCAATAGTTGCTGTATTTTGTGGCCCTTTTATGTGCTGGTAATGTACTAAAGCGCAAGTCTCACTAAGCCTTTAAAGGGTCTCTACAGGTTTCAACAATTTAAGACTTTTTTAAGACTTTTTAAGACTTTTTAAGACCATAACAAATATGATTTAAGACTCATTTCACATCCATACTGACAAAAAATACAAAAGACATGAAAGAAAATCGGAGCAGTATGGAATTACTTGCAAAACATTTGAGTATATTCAAAGCTTCACTGTAACCGTAGCCTGTAGGCTGTAACACACTGCGGCACGTCCACAGCACACAGGCTGGTTGGGCTCAATAAATTCTGGGCTGCACAGGGACTTTAGTTCCATTCTGTAGTTGGGTAATAGCGTCCTCAAAAATCAAAACATTTAACAGCAAGACTGAAGTTTACGCATTTCTTTCAAACAACTAAGAGTAACCTGAATAAATTTTAAGACCTTTTAAAATTATAGTTTCGTAATTTAATGAGATTTTAAGATACTTTTAGTTTTTCAAGGCCTTAAATTCAAATTATTGGATTCTAGGCTTTTTAAGACCCCGGAGATAACCTGCTTTATTAGCGTGTTTCTATTTGAATCCATTAAACAGGGTAACATGGTTAAAATATTCCTTCATATTTCGCTAAAACAAAATCAGCCTGTATGTTGCTAAAATAATGGAAAAATGAAATACATTGGATTTTTTTTTTTGTTTTTATTTCAAGAAGCCAGATGACAATGATGAGATCACTTCAAGTACATAAAGCCCCTTTGTTGTACTAAACGTAGCCCTTTCTATAAGGAATACTGTATTCAAACCTACTGCTCACATTGGTGGAAACGACTGCAAAATTAAGCACTTCCCAAAATTCAAAGCATCTTTAGAAATCCAGGATCAAGAATGTGAAAGAAGAGAAGCACTGTTTAATGAAGGCGCTGCAAACGACACCATATTTAGTCCCTGGTCTCAAAAGGAAAGCAGTGGAAAAAGCTTGATCACCAAATGTGTCACAGCTCAATGATTAAGTGAATTATCAGTACAAGAGGCGGATGTGTGGTAAACTAGACTTCTGATGCTCAAAGAACATTTTACTAACGCATTAAAAACGAAGAAGAAAAACTGCAGACGCTTTTGAAAGTTCACTCAGTCTGTCGGGATTTATGGCTCAGTTATGACTCAACAGCAATAAAGAAGACTGAGGGACTGCCTGTGAAATTCATTTATGTCTTTCTGCCTCAGCCTGTAAAATAAGTTTGAATTGATATTTATAAGTTTGTAAAAAAATGAAGATAGATCTGATCAGGTATTCACATAACTGGTAAATACGCAGTTTACGAACGTGAACGTCAAAGACTGAACAACATGATAAGGATCATGACAGGATCTCATGATCATTTTGTTTCAGGTGAAGAAGTCGTCCTATCATAAGACCTTAAATGAAAATAGAAATCCTAAATATGTGATGAAAGAGGGAGAAGTTTAAGTTTTTACCCAGGGGGCAGTGGTTCAGGGCGCTCCCACGTCGTCCTCTTCTCCACGTGATCAACAAAATACACCCTGCCATTCTGATCCACCCTCTGCTCCCACCTGAGAAAAAACAACAGCAGTAAAGTGTGACGTCAGGGTGCACAGCTCCAACCCAGCTGTTAAGGTTATCTGTGGATTTCAAGTCACAGCGTGAGTCATCCTATACGTACGCAGCAAAGAGCTGCTTACAGTCACAGGGGTGTCACAGTGACGACCTCAAACAGCACTAATAACAATGGAGCCAGTGAGTCACAACCACAGACACAATGTAAAACACTGTTAGTGACACGCCGTGTTGACTTTGTGCATGTAAAGACACACCTGGGTGGTTTTCTGTAGACTGAAACATAATGATCACTTTTCTATCAGAAATATCCTGCGCTGAGTCTGAAAACATATTTCACACATGTCTTAATCAACCTGCACTTCTGGCTGCTCTGTGTGTCGGTTGTTTCTGTCTTCATATGGATTTCAGCAGAGGCTTGAAGTGAAATTGAAACCAAACCAAACTAACCAGAAATGCAGCTTCATTGTTGTCCTCACACATCCTTGAGCTCTAATTGTGAGTCAGAAGAAAAGTCCTTCGCCAAAACGATCAGCGAAGCACTGAAAAGCAACATCTGTATCCAACAAGGAGAGGGAGCTTATTGTGTTTTATTTTCATGCTATCAGGATGATTTGTTTCTATCTGTATTTTGTATAATTTTATATTGTTATGAACTCTGCTCTGACCTGTCAGGGACTACAGACAAAAACTCTGATATATTTACATAGATGCTGTGCTGAAATGTTCATTAATATGCACTAAACAAAAAAACAACAAAAAAACAAACAAAAAATTAAAATCTGGTGAATTCTTATGTACTAAGTTGTTTCTTTGCATCATGATTTCCTGATCTTTATTAGCTGTTTTCTCTCGCATCATTAGATGGATGTGTCAACTTTTATTTTAAACAAGGATTAAGTTATTTCTCTTTAAAAACCACTGAACTTTTTTTTAAATTTCAGTCTCAGTCCAGCTGTATTCATGAAGTCTGTCAGTGGCTTTTCACATCGCAGTTTTCATGAAATTTGTCTCAGATGACTTGAATTGTTTCATGTTATTAAGTTCTCCGTCATCGCGGTCATGGTCACTCAACGCCTGATCTAAAAAATGCAAATGGACTGAGAAGTTTTAGAGCCGAAGAAGCCTTTTGGAAGAGGTTATCAAGAATTCTACCAAGTCCAGTTTCGGATCAAGCTTGGATTATGATGAACTATGATGCTTCGCTAACTTACAAAAAAATGAAATGATCAGATCATTTTTAGATAATGAGATCATTTTGCTATTAACTTCATTTACTTCTTTTAAAATCAGACTGTGCAACAGGAAATAGAAGAAGTCATCACAAACACTCACTCTATCAGACAGCTAATAGATGTCTGTTAGGTTATAATGAAGCTATAAGCCTAACCCTGACCCTGACCCTGACTACAAACAGCAAAGATGGGTCTGTAGTTTCTTTGACAATATAATCCCGGATAAATATTAGAAACACGTCACAATGCACTCAAGTTTTTTGGAGTGGCTTTTAATAAGAGTCTTTTTTTTTTTTTTGCTCTAAAAATAGCGCAAAGGCCCTCTATAGTCTTACTTCTATTCAGCTTTCATTGATCAAGTTCAAACTTCCTATTTGTAGTTGTCGTAGAATCAGTTTGGCTTTCTGACTGTAATGTACTCTCTTCTCAGCATGACGACAGAGCATCAGATAATAATCTCACGTTACTGTTTCACACTGGATGTATTTTTTGCCACAAGGAAAGCTCTTCTGGAAGGATCTAAAAATGAGAGCTCACCCTGGGGGCAGCGGTCCAGCATTGACAGGGACTCTGGGAGTGACAGCCGGGGTGATGCTGCTAGTTGGCTGTCTGGTTGATGCAGCTCCGGAGTTCCTGTCTGAGCCTGACGATGGACTTGAGTCTGGAGCTGATGTGGTCGCTGATCGTACTGGTGTAGCGGGAACTGACTGACCATCGCTGCTGTCTCCTGGTGCTGAGCCGTTGCTGGATAATGCTGAGATAGGAATCAGAAACAACAGATTTAAATTGTTCATTCCCTGGAGGGGAATTAGAGAAAAACAACCAAACCATAACACAAAAAAAAAAACCATTCTGAACAGTAAGGGCTCACTTTGCAACTTTAACTGGCACCAGTTTTAGTTGCAATAATTACAGATCAAGGAATTAATGTTGGAGTTGTGCATTGTTGGAAACTAACACTGCAAAAGCAGACGGTGTGAATGAGTGTTAGCGTTACCGCTCACACAGCCTCAGTGTAAATGTTTGACATGGATTACTTTCTGACCGTCCAGCGTCATCGACCTTTCTTTTCCTCCTGTTCTTGGTTAAAAAGTGTCGAACACATAACGTCATCTTTCAGTAATGTCTGACCTGGTGATGAGTTGGGTCTGCGGGGGGTGGGAGGAGGAGGTCTGGAGGGTCGTGGAGGTCTGAGAGGCCTGGAGCTCCCTGATGATACTGAAGGAGAGCCTGTGTTGTTTGTTGACCTCCGTCCACTTGGAGAGGACCTGTGCTCTATGCTGTCCACGGCTGGAGAGCTATCTCGACTTCTCCTGCAGGAGAGGACGCAGAAAATACAGCAGGTTTTTAGAAAGATACACAGACTGTGATCTGATGAACTCAACTACAGAAGGAAAAAGAAAATATACCTTATACTGTGATCACCATTCGGTTGTGTTTCCCCGTTTGATGCATCTGAAGTTAACAGAAACAAAAGGATTTTTTTTAACCCTTTGATATAAAAAGCTTTTGTCAAATGCTGTTCTTCTCTTCTGTGACTCACTCTGATGGTCGGCTTCAGCGCTGGCGAACATCTCAGGGTCGACGGTCATGCCGTCAAGGCAGACTGACAGGTCTCCCACCACGTCAGACTGGTCCCTGTCTGCGCACAGCTGTAAGGTCTGCACCACCTCTGAGACTGCAGCGGGATAACAAGACGGTCAGAGTCACGGTGAAGATCATGACGACATGAATAACTGCTTGAGACTAATGATGCAAGAATATCTTCAGCCAATCAGTGACGAGATGCATTTTCCCTATAAATTTCATCCAATCATCACCAGATGAAATAATGCTATATTTTTTATGTGAACGCTGGATATTTTCATTGCAGTCATAGCTGCAAGCATAGAGAGAACTCACCTGTCTGAATACATGAAAGGAATAAATTCTGTTGCTCTTCAGGCTGAATGCTACGTTTTCTGGACTGATGAAGGCCTCATCAGCAAACAAGTACAATTAAAATCTACAATACATTCTAATAACAAACCCGCTCCAGTCAGCAATTATATTCAATCTTTGGATCCGTAATCCAAAAAAAAAAACATCCCACAAAGACACCTTTCACTCTGAATCTAAAGTGTTTATCTTTCTATTAACTGAGAAAATTTGCAGTATGATCAAAATGAAATCATCCAGCAGTGATCAGACAACTGAGCCTGAGCAGCAGCTGTCAGTATATCTGAGGCAGGTGCACACACACTCTCTCACACACATACGCAGACACACAGACACATTCACAAGTCTTCATTCATCATCTAAACACAGCCTGAAATGGCAGAAACGTGTCGGCCCAGCTCACCTGACATGTTTGTCAGCAATTTACCTAGCTAAATTAAATGATGATGATGACGCTACAAGTAGCCTACGGTGTTTCCGAAGAGTCAAACAACCCTCGAAACAACCTGGACAAATCCGAAAAAAAAAAAAAACCCACAGAAAATTGAACCTGTTCCAGAAAAAACTATGATAGACGAAAGTTTCAGCTTTAGTGTGCAAACAGGACTGATGTAACACAGAATCGAAATTCTTTTCTTAATATGAAATGTCAGTCAATTTAAAACCAAAAAAAAACAGACTCTGTGCAAAGACCTTTACACACAGACATGGAACATCACTGATCCTCTTATGCACTTAAAAAAATCAATTATTTTACCTTCTGAGAAGAGCTGACATTGGATTTGTTTAGCTCTGAGGGTAATTTCCCAATTTTCAAATTTTTCTCTCTTTCCATTATGTTTACATAAAATGAAAACAGTTGTTGGAAATGTTCCGTTTTCTTTTGTTGCCGCTTGACAAAACGGCTAAATCTGCTCCTCTGCCTCCACACTAACTCTGGAATTGTGGCCATATCGTCAGATTCAGTGCATCAAGAAGGGGTTGGACCTTTTTCAGGGCTGACAACAACAGATTCTTGGTAGCTGATGAGATCAATAACCGATTTACGCATTTGTGATAAAAACGATAAAAATTAAAATCTTTCTGTTAAAATTTAAGAGTTTGTACTGGTTATCCACAAAACCGAGATACTTTCAAGCTACATTTCTTTTCACTGAAACGTCACACTTCTGTAGTTCATTCACAGATTAACCAGAAGGACGTGTACCAGGATTTTTCGCTTCAGTAAAAGTAGAAGCACCTGTTGGTGATACATTAGGTGAGGCAGTGTAAACAAACCGAGAGGTAAAGACTCACCAGCAGCAGGGTCAGAGGAGTCCACTTTTGAATTTGAGGAATTTGCAGCTTTCTCTACCATGGATGATCTTGTGCATAAAAAGTTTGCTTTAGCAACAGGTTTCCAGGAAACCATTGTTAATTGAATGTGGTCCAGTGCTATGTTAGTGGAAGTGTTTTGTCACATGTGGGCGTGTCTGTGTGCAAATGACCCGATTACAGGATAGATACAGTTGGCATTAATGGAACGTCCACAAAACGTCATATCCAGTTATCACTGAGGGGGAAAACAAACCGCTTTCCACAATGCCGCTGTGTGCCCTTTTGTACCACAAATAAGATTTAAAAAAAAAAAAATCAAGTTTTATATTTTACCAAACCGAAGCACAGAGCCGAGGTGAACGACGCAGTGGCTTCAAGCGATCCAGCGGGAGGATGAGTTTGATCGCCTTTGGGATCCAAAATTCAAAACATGTCCGTCTGTAGTCAGCACTTCATCACAGGTATGATAACAGTATCTTCACCTTATTCAATCAATGTTAGATTGTTTTGTATTTCACATGAACGTTTTAACAGAATCACACCTGAACAGGTAGATATCTGAGGCAGGTATTTTGTGATGAAGCACAACTCCAACAAAATCACTTACAAAAATGTTATTTCCCCTCCAGGGACTGATAGTTCTTTAGGCTGATGTGTGATACACCGGGTCATCAATAAGCTATATATAGGCAGCTCATGGGGGCTATGAGCAATAACAACCATTGTGTGGAGCACAAATTCACTAAAACGTGTTAATTTCCTTGTCAGACATTGAAATCCTGTGAGGTTTAATTCATCAGTAAAGGTGATTTTGTTTCTTACAGGTGATTAAACCAGGTAGCAGAAGGTGTCTGGGAGTGATGCATCAGGCCATTCAGTAGGATCATTCCTCCACTCTTTAATAACATACAGACAAGAATCTAAACCTACTCGTAGTGATTTTCTTAAAAGTATCTGTCCCTTTCCACTGGCTCCATTGAATCAATGTTTGACATTTTAGTAGTTAGCATGAAAATATGATTTTAAAATCATTGTGTTTACAGTGATGTGGACGAGGGAGAAAGGATTGCTTTTCCCCTTAAAATTCCCCGCCTCTAACTATGACGTGACTGTGACACGACACCGACTGCATCTATGCTGTTCAACTGGAAAGTGCACCTAGGTTGTGGCAATAAAGGAGGCAGGATGTGTCTCTCTCGAGCTCTCTCTCCCTCATCAGTGGACCAACTGCACTGAGGCAGCAAACAGCCTGAACTTTTGTACTTTGTGTGTGATAACCTGCTTTGTGTGGCTCATTTCTTTTAGTTTCTTCTCAGGGTTGAAGTCTGGTTGGTGAGTTTCTCACTGTAGTGCTAACGTTTCGTCTCTGTTGGAAGAATTGTCTTTGGTTGTATACTGTCGTCCTTAGTTTTGTAAGGATTGTTTTCTGTGACTATACTGACCTGATTTTCCCCTCATTAAAATACTTCATTTATCACTCCCACCTGCCATCTCTTTATTTCTCCACCTTTACCCTGGAAAAACAGGTGTGTTTGTTGCCTTTCATCAACTCACTTTTCATGTCATTAGACTTCAGTGTGTCGCTGACGTTCAGCGTGGCCAAGCCCAGCAACACGTCTGACTTCAGGGTCTGATGGCTCCATACACGAAACACCAGTTTGCTGAAGGGAGTCACAATCCTGGTAAAACAGACGGAAACAAAGAAAGTCTGTTGTTACATGAAATGCACTGCAGCTTTAAGTCAACAGATGAGAGATTCTTTGCTTTGTCGGCATAAACTCAGATTTATAGTAGCACCTCAGTGACCCAACTACCAGGAATTGAACATTTCCTGAATTACAGATTGCCGTCAGTCAGATTAAGTGAGCACTACTTCCTGTTTCAGGGAGAGGAATCTGATAACCTTAATAACAAATTTAAATTGCATCAAGTGTAGTTTGATGATTTATTACATTTCAGTCTGTTGTTTTATCATCTTATGTGATAATTTAAATCAAAAGAGGCAGTTGACAGAATGTGGTTGCACTCTGTTAACATGAGCTAATAGTCTGCTAACAGCAACAGTAGCGACGTTTCTATGAACGCACCTCTCAGACAATAAAGTTCAAAGGCTATTTGGGGACAGCGAGTGTCTATAACCATCATACTGACAAATGTTTAGATAGCTAGCACCCTCAGCAGCCCCAGGACAAAACATTTGTGGACACACGGGCTCAGGTCTGATTACATCCCATAGTAAACACTGGTTATGTAACACCTCTGCACCCATGGGTCCAAGAGAAACCGTAGGAGAAGTCTATATTAAGGAAGGCTCTGTGTGCAGCAGAGGATCATGGACAGGCTAAAATTAAGAGGACATCTGATGTGTGAGAATGCTGGACTGTGCGAGTGCACGCAGTGTTCAGCATATGTTTAGAAACAGGATTCCTGTAAATGAACCACACACACACACACACACACACACACATGCTCACCAGTGTGTGGCATTTTCCCTCTGTGTGCCAACCGCGAGGAGAAATGAAATCTGTGCTTTAAACTGTCCAAACACAATTATACTGCACTCAGAGCTACACTGCAGACTTCCAGAAAACCCACTAAAGATGAGTCACAAAGAAAGAGAAGCACCGGAGGCTTTGAAATAATAGAGATCATGTGGTGGAGCAGCACTTTCACCCAGATATAAGGAAGTTCATCTCTGTCCGCTGGAGGAAACTCCCTTTTCAGGGAAACTTGCAACAGTAAATACCAGAGTCAGCATCTTTTTCAAGACTTGTTTCTTTCCCAACGCTCAACCTCAAATTACCACACTGGTTACCTTAATTTTGTAACTTCATCTTCAGGGATCAGAAGAAACCTCAAGAAGAAGCCACTAGAGACCGTCTGCAAACATTTGATCCGAGCTGCGTTTCTCACAGTAGCAGAATACAACTTGAACCATGTACTCCATCAACACTCTCACACACTGCAGCAGTAAAAGGAGTTGATAAAGTTGAACACGATCACATCAGCTGAAATCCACTTCCTCTAGTTCACCTGTTATGGGGGTTGATTTTGAACTTTCAAAGGGGAAAATCAAACCACTGGATTCTTCTACAACATGTTCGGAGTAAAGAAGCGGTTTAAGCTCAATTTTAGGTTTTATATGATTTTTATGATTGTTTTGTTAGTTGGCTTTACATAACTGAACCACTCAAAAAGCTATTTTACCAAGCATTTTCATTAAGTTCATTAATCTGACCTAATGAGTCCGGCTAAGGTCATAGCTCAATCATCAAGTCATAGCGGGGGGGTCTAGTCTTGTCTTTGTATACACGCAAAAAAGAGAATGGGACTTCTGGCCAAGAACGTCTCACTCTGCTTTGATAGGTGGCGCTGTGTCCTTTATTGATGAGTGAAGCTGTGTGCGTATCAAACTAGTTTCAGTTCACCTGAAGAGAAAACAACATTCTAACAACGATGGCTGAGATGGATGGTGTGTTTGTTGTATTGCAGCCATAGACTGTATGAGTGCAGCAGCCCTATTCATCATGGTCACCTACTTCCTCATCTGGCTGAACGCCAAAGATTACAGAAACCCGCCGAGTCCTGCTGAATCCAACCGCAGCTCGATTGCAACTGAATTATCTAGGTGTGTCAAACGAGCTACTTGGTGTCCGTATTCAGACCAGATGAGCCGTTCACATGCAATTTAATAGCTCGATCTCGTGCCGACTAAGATCATAGTCTGATTTCTGAAACTGCCTGTAAATGTCCTGAGTGTTTCTTGTACTGTGACTGTAAAGCCAAAGAACCCGAGTGTTAGCTCCCTACGCTGTCTGTATTCAACAAATGACAAAAAGTGCTTACAGCCACACACTTCATAGCGACAGCTTCTGTAAAATATCAGGGCAGTTCTGAGCTTCCTGGAATAGAGACTGGTGACATTTAACACAACCAACTGATTAATCAGTGGGTAAAATGCCGATCAAATCTCAGGAAACTAAGATGTTTTCTGTGGATCCTGTGTCATTAACTTTCAATCTGAGTCATATTTGTCATGCAGGCAGTGCAACAGATTAAAATGATTTTTTAAATTCTGGTCTGGATCCAGTTAAATCTGTAGCAGCAGAAAAGTAGAGGAGTAAAGAATCATAAATGTGATCAGGTGTCATGTGTGTCTGGTAATCCTGGCAAGACTTTGACTCACACAGTGATTGGCTGCTTCCATTTGGGGCTGTGTGTGTTGTTGCACTTCTCAGTTTTCTTGGACTGGCCGTCGACCGTCACTTCCACATACGGACTGGGACCAAACCAGTTTTTCTTGTTCTCTTTTAGTTTTGCTGATAGCACTGAAAAAAAATGAAGATAGAGAGAAGAAACAGAGCAGAAACAAGTCAGTCATGCTGGTGCAAAAAGGAAAACGACAAGGACACAATGATGTGAAACACAGGGGAATTTAGAACATGTTTTTATACAAAGCAGAGCAGAACATTAGTGCATGAAAAGGTGCAATGCTCCGTTCAGGTCGTCCTGGTAACGCCTGAAGACTTACCGATGATTTGTAGCTGTGCCTTCATAGGGTAACCGTTGGTGGTGCCCGACTTGGTGACTCCACTGGCCATGACATAGGGCTGGGATAAAAGCCTGCAGCGCAGACAAGACATCATTAGTCTGGTGATAAATTAGCTTCTAACGCCTCGCCTCATTAGGCGCCAACACATCAGGTCACTTAAATCAGGTATTTTTAGCTACGATGTGACAGATTTTCACTTCAGAACATTCCACTTCTCACTATTAATAAGAAAAAACATCATGTAGCTCTCGCTAAATAATTAAAGGCTTTATGATACACCAACCAATCCCTGCTAAGACCTTGACGCCAATTCCCATTTAGAATTAGACAGAAGTCCCACACAACATTCAGATAAATAATACAAACCATAAAACAATCAGTTCATACCTGTTACAGGCTGACTTTAAAATAGTAACAGTAAATTTTCATCAGCTATAGCAGACTTAGATTAGATAAAACTGTGGTCTTCATGTCCAAAATTACCGCTCATGCACTCACTCACGTGCTGAATTATTTAGCTCTGTTGCTCACTCATTTAACTGAAGACAAACTGTTACCTCTGTTTCTGCTTGAATGGATATCTGAAAGTACAAATCAACCTCATAAATGAAGAAATAGTGGCCAGTAAGGACAGTAACCTTAAAACCTCAAAACTAATTTGGAAACTGGTGCTGTATTTGTTTTAATAACCCGCTGTCTGAACCACCACAGAGAGGAAATACACAGATTATAAACCCCAAACACATGGAGGAAGAAATATTACCAACAAGAAATTCTACTGATTTCTACAAATGACAGTAATCAATGGTAGCAACAATTAAGTTTATTTCAGGTGTCTTAAATCTAAATAACACTTAAGTTTATTCTAATAGTACTACTTATGCAGACATAAGGTTTAAAGCAGGGGTGTCAAACTCGTGGCCCGTGGAAAATATATCCTGTCACCTGGTGCTGTAAGGTGTTTGTCAGTGTTTGGATCATGAGCCTTTTTGGCAGCCCCTATCTGTGTGAAAAGCTGTTCTCCACGATAAACTTTAATAAGTCAAAGTTCAGGTCCAAACTTAAAGATGAGCATCTTAAAGCCATACTGAGGGTCTCAGCTGCTTCCTCCCTCAAGACAAATGTTCTGAAGGACTGTTCATGTTCTGCATGTTCTGACCTGTTCTGACCGAGATGACTGGATCAGCTGTACTTTTTTTTTTTTTGAATACTTGAAGCCCTTTTTTGTGGAACACCTGATGCAGCCCAGCCTCACCCGGACACTACCTCAAGCGGCCCCTTGGTAAGTTGAGTTTGAGACCCCTGGTTTAAAGCATTAATAAGATAAGGCCCCCAACAGGAACTCCAGCAAAAAGGAGCAACACGGTCATTGTTTACTCTCAATTAACTCTTAATTACAGTGAGCCCAGCCTTCATAATATTTACTGCTGAGATATTAACGTGTGTGTCTGTGTGTTTCTAACAGTATGTTGCTCTTATTTGGTTTTCTTTAGAGTTTGTGCGCTCTGTGCCAGATGTTTGGATCAAAGAGTCTGATGACTGTGGTTTAGAATAATTTGTCTCATCAAAAGTAACAGAGGCAGAGTTTATATACGTCCTGTATTTCCTTCTGGGACGGCAGCTGTAACTCAGTCTGTAGGAACCAGAGGGTCATGATTAGTTAGTTGAGCTAAACACTGAACCCCCGACTGCTCACCTGTTTGCAACCCCATAAATCTGACACCTCTGCTTCAATATATGATCCTGAACCATCCTGTGAAGGTTTGGATGTGTCTCAGCCTGTAAGTGTGTGTGTGTGTGTGTGTGTGTGTGTGTGTGTGTGTAGCATGCACCTGAGATAAATAAATCATGATAATACAATATAATCTTGAACTCTGCATTTCCAAAACCCTCCCAGCAACAACAATTAAAAAAGAGCCTTTCTGTTCTGATAGTTTTAAGACAGTGACCCACTCAGATGTTTTATCTGCCCTCCGTCCTTCAGAGCCAGAGTTTCTCATTAATCTGTGAGGAGTGAAAAGATAGGAGCTTCTTAAAGGAAGGAAAGAGGATGCTTTTTGATGTCTCTGCACACCGAGGGTCACAGAGACCTGCCAGCTGACCTGCACACACGTAAAAAGAGATGAGAAACTAAATTACAACCCACAACAGACCACTTTAAGCTGACTCCAAAATACAGGCTGCTCTTCTGTCTGACAGCTGAATAAGCCTGACTGCAAACATCAACCCTAAACTGTTTACACAACTGTTAACAACTTCACACTGTCAGGGTAGTACACATTCTTCACAGAAACTCTGACATGAACTTTTCTGTCCAACTGCAGCTATAACAGAAATATAATCCTCAGAAGTAATGACAATAGCAAAGGCCAGTTTGATGAGGACAGTTCAACATCTAAAGTGATTATTTTGTTTGCTTGAAAAGCTGCATGTCAACAGATGAGAACTCTAAAAATACAAGTCATTGTCCTGCTGCCTCAGGAATCAGGTCCTACCTTCCTTCCCAGAATCTGGTCTGCTACCTTCATGCCTCCCTGAATAATGCATGTTCCTCAGTCTGTCTCATCCTCGACGCACACGGCTGAGCATAAGAAACAGACGAGCTTCTGGGTAAACTTCCCTTCGGCTCCTGCTTTGGTCTCTGTCAATAATTAATCGCAACTGCTGACATTGCAGCCTCTCAAGCAGGCCGACTGTGTCTCGTAGATGAGGGCCCTCGCTGAATATCAAGCTTAGAATTTTTTATTTTTTTTTCAACAAGATGAGAAACGTCATCCAAACACAGCTCCGCAAATTGTGTTTGTGAGGCTGTGAGGCATTTTAAATTAAATTTGAGCTCAATTTACTCCATTTCCTTGGTCACTGAGCTGAGTATGATCTCTCCAGGGTGGTTGTGCAGCTAAACAGTCAGCTTTGAACAATCTCACCTGAAATACACAGCTTCAACATCAGCAAACTCTCCATCACTTGTTCACCTGCTATAGTGGAAAATTTTCAACTGCCTGCTTTAAAAAACTTTATACATTATTTGAGCACATATAACATTTCAGCTCCATTATTCATACCTCCAAGTGATTATAAAATAAGATATCAGAACAATAAACTGTCTTCTGCCATGATGCTTTTTGGTGAAATCAATATGTACTTGAGCTTTTTATCTCATCTCCAAGACGTAAAAACCAATAATACTAAACAACAGTAATTAATATTAATTCTTCTGTGTTTTTAACAGATGCAATGACCAGATAATTCTTTGCAAACTCTTTAAGAGTCAGAAATAAAATCATCTCGTTTGTAAAAGTTCAAAAAATTCAAAAATCTGACGTTAAATCAAATCTTAAATGTGAAAGAAAGATGAAGATATATAGACAGAGAGGGTGGATGGCTTAGCTTTCATAGCTCTTTAACCCAAACACATTGTGTTTTGGAAATTGTTAAAATCATGTTGTTTTCGTTTACAAATCCTAAAAACTGCCCTAACCCAGTAAAATATCACAGATTTATGACCCATGGAGCTGATGAACTCTGCAACACAAATTATCCGACAGCTTTACTTCTTTTTGACTCATGCATCTTTTTCTGCAATGCTATAACGTGTGAAAAGTATAGATCAGTTGGTTTCTTACACTGAAAATGCAAAAGATACCAAAATATTTTTAGTAGAGCCAAAAAGTACTAGCATGACAAATACAGTGGATTATGTTGCATTTTAATAACTTAAAAATTAGGAGATCAATCCTGAATTTCATCAAGAGGCCATGATGGAGTTGATCAGTCAGGAAGTTTCCCCAAACAACACGGCCATCCACGACCACAGACAGGAGACCAACAGCCAACCTCCCTGTTCAGTCACCAGACATCAGCAGCAGACAAGCACACAAACCAACACAGCCAACATTTGCCAAGCAGACAACTGACAACTGTGACAAATGAATCATTGTCTTCTTCTTTTCTTTGCTTATCTGTGTCTCCCACATAACTTACAATTACTCCTGCATGGGGACAAACTATGTGGTAAGAACAACCAACCGAAAAGCAGGAAATGTGGTCCTAAAAGAGAGAGATTTGCCCTCTATGGTTGGGTTTGCATTTTTTTTCCCAGCAGGTCAGCTCACTGGGGAAGACTTCTTTAAATTCGCTTGTTTGACTGGATAATATCTGTCATTTCGAGAGGTGGTTCCAATTAAATCCTTTATTTTCGATTTCACAACCTTGAATGCTACAACCGAATATTAATGTTTAATGTTAATGTTTAATGGAATATATAATAGAGCAAGCCAGCAAAGGCAAAACATTAACCATATGTGCCTGATAAAAAGAAAAACAACTTTTGTCAACAATGCAAATTAAAGCTGGAGAGGTAAACGTAAAAAGAAAGTAGATTCAATCTTAGACTTTAACTGTTGCACTGCTACGATCGGACCAAATACGCTTATTTCATATAATATTTTAACACAGTTTTCTGCTTTTGCCAGGTGTCATATTTTTAATGATCTGAATCGCTATAGTTTGTTGTTTATACTGTGTAAAGCGCTATAAATTTGTTCATGTATGCCCCGGTTTGATATCTTTTCTGGTCTCGCCACTTTCCTGACAAACAAGCGTCTTTATGTTGTCTATAACTTATTGACAGCGATCACTTATTAGTAATCTTTGTCCTTCTAAATCTCCTCTCTCATATGCTCAGATGATAGTACTATAAAGATTACATAATTTAATCTAACTGGATAGCTAGTAAGCTCAATTTAGCCGTGCAGATAGGAACAAAATGTCCCGGTGAGTTATTAAAACAGCGCAGCTCATAGTGTGTGTTTTACGGTGCCTGTGCTCACAGGAGTTTCTCAGGACATGTTGAACAGCAGCTGGTCTCCTCTTCTGACAGCCTGCTGCCATCCCAAACACGCTAACTAACTGCTAGCCTACGAGCTTGTGTCATCATCATGGCTGGCTGGAAATCCCAAAGTCCAACGGCTACGAAAAACAAACACCGCGGATCACAGAGAGAGAAAACTGCATAAGTCACGTACCCGAATCTGAAGGAAGGCTTTCTAAATGAACCTTGCAGCAATGCAGTGAGCTCCCAGCCCTTCGTGTGCAGGATGTTTGGATTTCAGCCCGAGCTTCACTTCGAGGAAGAAGAAACTTCCACCATCTTCGTAGGCTTACGTCACGTCACGTGATCGAAACAAGGTGGGGCGCATGCTTCTGCCCCCCCATGCGCTGTGGTTGGTCCGCCGTTGTGACAGAATGGACCAATAGATGGCCAGTAAACATGCTGATGCATTTAAGGTCCATGTTAGAGCCATATCACTGCGGAAAATGAACTCTATTATTGTTCTGTCAAAAGACATTTACAGACAAGCACTGAATTGAATGAAAAAAAAAAATTGAACACTTAAATTATTTTTTATTTATTTATTTTGAACACTTAGATTAAAATTTTAAACAAAAAGTATCTACAGACAAAGAAAGTCAAAAGACCAGAGAAAATTTTGTAATTTTGAAAACAATATAGAAATAATTTAAAAAAAAAAAAAAAAAAAAAAAAAAAAAAAAAACCCAAACTGTTAAATCACAGCTTCCGGTTCTTTAATATTTTAAAAAAGGAGAGGGAGAAGGTAACACTTGTTGATCCCCATAGCTTCCCCATTATTAACTAAAAATAATTATCCTGTCAGCTTTCTTTCTTTTTAAAAAAATAAAAATAAAAATACACACCTACATTTACAATTTCTTCCTAGAGATCCCCTAAATTCCAAAACAGTTAATATATTTTCATTCAATGACAATTTATTTTTACTTGTTGTCTTTTTATAGTATTACTTAATGAATATAAATTAGCTATTATAGGAATTTCAAATTCATAATACAACCCATGAAAATGAAACCCCAATTATTTGTATTTTTAACGAGTCTCTACAATACAAAAAGCTCCCTTATAATCACAAAGAATAAAAATTCAAGTTAACAACAACCACAGCAGCAGCACCTGTACGTTGTGTATGGTTTAAAGATGTTATCACTATGTGGTTTGTGTGTATTCTGGGTCAAGAATCTCCCTGTCTTTTTGGGAGTCTTTTGAATTAAAAGTGAATGCGTGTAACAATTCAGCTTTAAAGCAACAATAAAGAAGTGGTCTAACCATAAATGATGGTGTTTTGCTGCCAGTGTGGTTTAACTGATATAGCCTCAACCAACTGTCATAATGGCACACGTTGTTGTAAAACTTGAGTTAGACCAAGGATTTTTATTTGAAATCTGATTTCAATTTTCAGCCTGCCAGTCTTGATGAGATTATTTCGATGAGATCATTTTTGCTAGCTTAGCTCTTGTTTAAAGCGAACAGCTCCACTGGGAAATTACGGTAGAAACAGTTGGGCACTGATCTGCTTGGATCTTTACCTGAAAAATCTTATTGTGACATTTTGTTTCTGACATAAAACAAGCAAAACAACTTTTGTTTCTACCATACATCACAAATGTATTCTTCAAATAATGACATGTAGCTGTCTATTTCTGACAAATCACATACTTCCAAACAGCTGACATTTTGAAGCTCTATCTTGTCACGCATGAGCTAAAAATAAATAATAGCATCAGATGCCCCAAAACAAATAATCTCCTAGCAGTAAGTGTTGACTGTAGTACTGTGATTAAATCCAGTAATATATACAAACTAATGGCATATTATCGCAATACCTCTAGTGTCAGCCATCTTTCAGACTAAAAATGTTCAGTGTCATTCAGAATAAACATTCTAAGCGGAAGAATTTAATGTAATATCATAGCCTTTACATATTACATTTATTCAAGATATTATTTCATTTGTTAAAACTTCTTCTGTTCTGTTATATATTATAAATACAACAAAAACTTTGCTATTTCTTTGCAAAGTGCTGGACAAACACTTTAAGAACAAACAGCAGGTGGCAGTGCTGTACTTTTAGGCAGCTCTGCAATTAGTTGAGAGACCAAAATGTAAATCAGTCACTGCTGTAATTGTTTTGACACCATCTCATCTTGGATGATCCGGTGATGAAATGCTACCTTTGATTTTATAATTTGTCAGTTATGTATGTTTTTAAGCTTCATATTGAGAATAGCACATGCAGGCGACACATTTAAATAATGCAGCAAATAACAATTAATAAAGCTAAATAAATCAAAGAAAGAGCATATCTGCTGTTCAACCTTTTTATCATGATGTTTGAGCAGAACCAACTTTGTTTCAAAGGGTGAGCTTTGTGTTTGTAGAGTTTGATAATTTGAAGAGGTTGTTACCAGAAGTCAACACTAATTTTCAAAATAAAAGCCACAAAATTGTTACTCCTAAAATAGGATGTGGGTCGTATGGAAGCCCTGAGGAGACATGTAGCCAATAATGAGTAATTTTCTGTTCTCTGATTATCTGGAATTGTACTTTAATTATTGCATTTTCACAAGGTTGGATTCCTGACTTCAACAAGTGAATTAATCTCAGTATCTCACACTAACCATATTTTTCAGTCAGTTCATTAATTGTACTTGATATTATGATTTATTACTGGATAATCGTCCTCATTACAGAGTAAATGAATTCAATTAATTAAATAAATAAACAAACAAAATGATTTTATGCACGCCTGATTAGAGCCACTGTACTATAAAATAAATATAAAATACATAATTTGTTAGAAAATAGAAACAAAAGTCATTTCTTGTTGTCACACCACCACATTTTCTTCCAATTTGTGATCTCATAATAACGCTGTCCATCCATCTTGATATTTTTAAACATTAAATATATATATATATATATATATATATATATATATATATATATATATATATATATATATATATATATATATATATATATATATACTGCCTCAACTTTTCTGCTGTCAATTTGTTTCAGCAAGTCGTTCTGATATTTTTACTATTGTTACTGCTTTTATAGATCATCCAATAACTTGAGGATGTGAGATATTTCAGAAGTTATTAAAAAAAATATCCAGCTTTAGTTAATCAAAAACAGAATTGGCCGACTGTGGATATCTTATTTTGAAAGCGTTTACCGGAAGTCTCCGTAATGCCCCTGTCCTTAACGTGAGCTCTGCAGCTGTGGCGGTCGCAGTCGGTCAGTGTTGACAGAAGAGAAGCATGAGACCTCGCTCTGCTCGGACCATGATAGCATGGGGATGTTTGGAGGAAAATACAGTCTGACAGCTCATTCCGAAAAAAGGTAACCACAAAGATCTGTTTGTTCCTTTATAGACAGTTTGTCGTTAACTTTGTCCAGGTGTCACTTATTAAGGTGTTGCAGTAGACGTCACTCTGATATGGAAGTGTCAGATGTGTTCATTCAGGATGAGATGTGGCTTTTGAGAGAAAAATATGAGACTGCAGCATCAAAGGTGAAACAGCTATTTCTGGTTTTAAAATTGTGTATCACAAGAAAAGTTTAGAGACTTTTGGTACATCATAGAGGATGTCCTGTGAATTTTAATGTCGGACAGAAAAATACGTTTTTATTGTGTTTTAGATACTACAAGTCTGAATCAAATATTAAGTCTACATTGTGTGAGGCTTGGGTTTAAGAGAATGTTCAGTGTATTACTGAGGATGAATGCAGGTTGAAGGGAAGGTCACACCCTCAGCTGGCAGCCTGCCTGCTTCTACAGTTGCAATTCTAAGTAGAAATAGAATTAGAATAGAGTTTTACATGGTATCACTGTGCTCACCTCCTTAAATGTGACCACAGCCTACAGTATACGAGTTCTTGGTCAACAAGTGAGATAACAGAGGGTTAAAAGTCAAAGATACATGATGGTGCAAAATCATGTATCATTGAGGGGAGACTGAAGGGGTGACTGTCATGAGCAGATCTCAGCTGAGCTGTATCTTTGTCATCAGCTTCACATCAGCAGTATTTGAGCTGTTCTTATAACTGAGAAAAGTTATAACATGTTATATATATATATATATATATATATATATATATATATATATATATATATATATATATATATATATATATATATAAGTACATTTACAGCACAAGCTGTACATGTTTGAAAGGGAGTTGTGTGAAGCTAAAACTTATTTTATCACGCCCCCAAACTTCTTCCTGGTAGAAACAGGACAAAACTAAAATCTAGGGGAAAAAAGACGTAAATCAGGGTGATGTTGTTCAGAATCTTAAGAACCATAACATTTACATTTTTTTTCAAGCCTTTAAATCATAACTATGTAACTCATGTACAAGAATGTTGAGTAAAAAAAAAAAGCCCTATGAAAAAATTAAAAATAAAAAAAATTAAGAGATAAACAGAAAGAAAAATACATAGTTAAATAAACTGAGGTTAAGTAATTTCAGATTATCAGCTGGATTGTACGGAGAAACGACAGCCTAGATCTGGAGTGTGTGTCGTAAATGATTCCAAGCTTCAGACTCAAAAGCTTAAAGTGGATTTTCTCAGTGGAGAGTGCAAAAAGAAGCTTGAATTATATCTAACATTATATCTGGTGTTAGGCTGTTGCAGCTTATTAAAAGCAGCACTATTCAAACACAGACACTCAGTTACAACAAGTGTTTTCCTTTTCCATTTCACATTTAATCAGCTTTCTCAGCCACATAATTGACATAAATAAACAATGCATGAGGGTAAAAAAAAATCACAAAGCTGCCCTGAACCATTCCTGGCAGACTAAGTGCTTTTTTTATTAGCTCTGTGAATTTGCATCTGTCGTTGGTGATTTTCATTCACTTTCACAGTAGCAGCCACCTGCAGAGCTGCAGAGCTGCAGTATGTGCAGTATGTGCGGTCTTCCTAGGAGTTATTCAACGCTGCCAGAAAAGGAAACCAATGTGCTGTTTATTTGTTTATGTATTGTTACTCCTTAGTTGTCACTGTCTGTAATGGAGACACCCTCACTGTTATTCTTGTACCTCTCTAAGCCTCGTAGCTGCCTCTGCAATATTTCCAATGCAGCTTTGATTACACCCGCAGAGGTTATTTCCATGTCTGCTTTGTGTGTATCTCTCTGCAACTGGCTTCATTTCAGCAGTGTCTTCAGGAATACCCTTAGCCCTCTCCGCCTCAGGGTGCCAAGTAGTAATCCTCACACCCAAGACATCGATCTCAGACCAGCTTCTTACTGTGCCCTTTACCACATATCTGCCCGTGGGAAACTTTCACCCCTGTCCCACCGCTGGTGCAGCGTGTCTTTGACCAGAACAGCCTGCTCTTGCCACACAGATATCTGTATATTAATAGTCACTCTGGCTGCTACTTTGGTCCCTCACCCCCCACCTTGCTCTCTGCTTGCTCCCCCTTTCATAACAAAAACAAGCCAACATGCCCCCTCATCCTGTGAAAAAGCACGTGGTTATTTTAGGCTTAGTGGGAGATAACTCACAAGTTTGGGTTGCACACTAACAGATGCAGGGGTGCATAGCATTGAAGCTGAAGGGGCAAGCAATGTTATATATATTTTGCACAATTGTAAATGACTGGATATGGCTAGGTATTGGTTTGCAAATATCTGAAGCTGGTATGTCTTACAATAACAGCTCACTCTTTTTTGTTGCCCATTTAAAAGCATTGTGAAGATGATTTCGCTGCATCTGCTGCATGAAGTTTTGATGCCGCAGTGCAAACACTATTCGGATATTGAAAATTAACTCAGGATCTTTATGCAAAAGACAAGATATACATCCTGGTTTTCATTTGCAGTCAATGTTGTGTCCATTAGATTTTTTAGCAAGTGTTGGTCGTGTGCAGGAAAGCAGATAAAAATAGCTGGAGCAGATAAGCAGAAACCAAATCCTCAGACCCATCAACTATCAAAAGACTATAATTCAGCTTTTTATCAGTGAACAAGACATAGAATCAGACTTTTAAGTGCTACGAATAATCTGTTGATGGTGTCATATTGCATTCTTGTTTTGTGTTGCAGCCAAGATGCTTTTTCAACTACAAGTAATGGCCTTAGGAAGTCTCAGCTGACTCTCTGTTTTAGCTACATTATAGTGACTGACCCTAATATGACCAGCCCTACATATTTGTGCATATGAATGTCAACGGTGCTCTGTGGTACTCGGCTAAAAAACTAGTCATTTGTGCTATGTCTGTGCTCATCATATCACCTGCTTGTTCCTGCACCAGAAACCGGTTACTTAAAGCTTATACTACTTGCAATAAGTTAGGGATATTGTGAGGTCCTAAGTGGATTTCATACACAAGGTGTTTGTTTCACTTCACTGATTTTTGGAATAGGGAGGCGATTGTATCAGGGTGATAAACACACCTCATTTTGTGTTTTCCATGTAATGGTCTCACTGTGTACAGTGCATCTTACATATTGGTGCCAATACCAAAAAATACAAAAAGACATCCCTTTTCAATCTGGCATCAATTTCAACATTCTGGGGGTATAAAAAGCTGGTTCTGTCAGTAAGTCATTCCCAGTTCATTCAAGTAGCCATGAACACATGACGTCACTCTGACGCCAGTCAGATGTTGCTCGTGAACTTGGTGTGTCTCAAAGTGTCATCAGTAGACTTGCAGCAAGACACAGAACTTCTGGCCGTGTTGGTGACAGACCCAGGAGTGATAGACCACAGTGATGACCAGAACGTTAGGACCTCTGCACTCAGACACCGTTATGCAACTGCCACACAGCTGCAGGCCTGTTCACGAGAAGTGAGAGGTACGAGGGTTTCCAGACAAACCATTCAAAACCGACTCCACCGCTTTGGCTTAAAGCCAGACAACTGTTGCAGGTGACTCCACTGACATCAAGACACAGTTGAGATCATTTGCAGTGGGCCAAGACCATGAGACCTGGACAATGCAGCAGTGGTCTACTGTCCTGTTCACTGATGAATGTCGGGTCACCGTGCACAGAAATGATGGTAGTTAGCATTGCTGGAGAAGACAAGGTGAGCGATACGCTGAGTTCAACATGGTCCCCAGGGTTCACTTTGGTGGAGGAGGTGCAACAGTCTGGGCAGGCATCACCAGTCAGCGCAAAACAGATTTGGTGATTGTAGATGGTTCAGTCACTGCACGTTCTTACCTCAGAGACGTCATAGAACCCATCATCATCCCCCAATTCCACCAGCACACCCCCAACTTTCTGTTCATAGATGATAATGCTCCACCACATGGTACCAGAATTGTCACAGCTCAACTTCAGGAAGTCGGAGTGCCTCATATTGTATGACCAGCAATGTCCCCTGACCTGAACCGCATAGAGCACGTCTGGGACCAGATGAAGCAGAGACTGGATGCTTGGACCCCATCCAACGTGACCTGGCAGAATTTCGTGTAGCACTTGTGGAGGAGTGGAATGCATTGCCTCAGAACAACATCATGAGGCGAGTGAGGAGCATGAGATGTCGTTGTCAAGCTGTTAATGCAGCAAATGATGGAAACACCCGCTACTGGCTTTGTCAGTTTTGGTTATTTGGGGCTATCTTGGTTATTGTCTAAATTGTTGTGGTAAGAAATATTAAAATAATAAAACTGGTGTTTCTTCTCATTCATTAATTGTAATGTCAAAAGGAACTATTACTTATTTCATTAAAGTTCAGACTCATAGGAAAAGCGCTCATGTAAATAACAATATCACTAACTTATTATGAGTAGTGTCTGTTGTCTGAGGTCATTTAGAGGTTGGAGCTGTTGAATGTTGAGCAGGAGTTTATCATGCTGTAAGGGAAAAAAAGGGAGAGGAACCATTGGAGGGGATGTAATGTATGTAAGATGAAATACACTCTGTGCACCAATCACTGGGCTTGTTGTTGTTTTGACGTAGAGCTACATTTTTAGGGGTGCATGTCCAGCTACATCCATGGCTTATGCATCGAATCACCCAGGCTTCAGTCTGGAGATTAAGTGCTGCTTATTCGAATAATGGCGGGCTTTAGATGGAAGCTCCAAAAATGTGCCAGTCACCTTCAGAGACTAAATTTCTTCCAAATGATAACTAAAAGGATTACAAGGCTGGCATAAATCTGTAAAAGTCCTCTTATTGCCAGAACCAAAGTACATTTGTTACTACAATGAAATGACCACAGTCAAACCAATAGGTCAACAAAGACTTTGAGAAATTATACAAACAGCGGGATGGGAGACAGTGATCTACCTCTTTGGATACAAAAAGCTTACAACAAATCATGCTTTGAAATGTATTCTGCAATCATGTACCAGATATTCAGGGTTTTTTAAACTGTTAAAACAATGACACTCTTCAGCTGAAAGCTTTCTCACTGCATCACTTGAAGAGCGCTGAAACGTGTTTTTGTAGTTTTATGACAAGTGGAGAAAGATGAAGATTGGAGCATGACATCTCTGTGTGAGGTGCAGTAAGAATTAGTACGTTTCAGAGTAAGAGTTAGAGGAGATGCTTTAATGATGAATGCAAAGTCAAGCTGACCAAATCTCTGAGCTGTGTCAAGTTGTGCTGACTCCCACTCTGAGTGATAAGTGAGGAAAAACACAGCAGCTGGTATGTTTAATGTCGCACGATGATCTGATTTTTTGCTCATTAACCTATAGGCATCTGCACACAGATGCCGTCTGGGAGAGCATGCTTTTGTGGCAGAAGATTTAGAGGGATGTGGGGGTGTTATATCTTGCGGTGACCATCTTGTCCAGAGAGTAATGCCTCCATTTGCTTTCTTACTCTGCCTGAAATGTTTTTATTGCCTCAGAGACAAGAAAATACAAGCAAATCAAAAGACACAGCATGGCAAAGCTCCAAGTTGGAGGAGCTATTTTAGGTCCAGCTATGGGAAAATAACCTCATGCCTAAGCACATATACATAGGGAGCTCAGTTGCTGTAAATTCTGCTACCGCCCGCTTTCCTCTGTGGATGATTGTTTAGAGAGAGAAAACCAGTGATGCTGGACTTATTTACAGAGGACTGAAGTGTCTCAAACATCTCTGTAACTGTGAGAATGCATCCAGAACATTTGTTCCTTGAGAGCGCAGTGCATACCCTAACTCCATTAACCCCCTGCCTGCAGGTTCAAGTCCCCAGTTTGACCTGTAACTGAACCTCCTCGTGCTCATTGCATAATAGGATCTAAAGTGTTGACTGGTGATTGGCTTCAACTGTGCTACCAACTGGGTTGGCAAAGTACTGTTCGCCTGTTCCCTGAACACCTTAAAGATACATGATCCTTTATTTCCAGAACTTAAAACTGAGTCGGATTTAAATGCATGGAAATCATTCTACCCTTGTAAAGAAGCCACTCAGACTTATGAAGTAGTCTGAAAACCTCTTCATCCTTTTTATATATAAGGGGTTTGAATTGCTGCACCATTTGTGTGGCCTCTTCACATACCAGGTATTTTTTTTTTGTTAATGGCTAAATCTGTTCATCCTGACTTTGTCCAGACTTTTCCTGCCTGTCTTTTGTTAGAAAAAAATCTGAGTCATGTAGGGGGTACATGGATGTGAACACTCTGGAGCAGGTGTACTTTCTACAGTTGTGTTTGTGTTGCACAAAAAATGTCAAACAGTCCAAGTTGTTGAAAATAAAGGATAAAAGTATCAGTTCCTAATTAAGTTACCAAGAGCAGTGATTTTCCACTGGTGGGTTATGACCCAAAAGTGGGTCATGGACCTATTTTGAATTGGTCATGGACCTTTGGGCAAAAAAAGAAAAGGTGAAAAAAATCCAGTATTTTTATTTTGAGGAGAATTTTTTTTATATAGTGGAGTGACATCTTATATATATCAACAGTAGGTGGTGATCATGACTTTCACTGCTAATTGACACTCCCCATTTATTGGTATTGACGAAGACCCACAAAATTTGTTTGGCACAAGAAAGCATGAAACTGTCAAAAAACAGAGGCAGCATTTGGGAATAAAACACTTTTCTTCTGAAGATGAACCTGGTGAGTGCTTTCGAAGACGACTTTATGACTTGAGGACGCCATAAAAGTGTCTTTTCATAAAAAAAAAAAAAAATGGAGAAGTTTAAGATTTTCCTCAATTTCGGTCATGCGTGGTCATTTAATGCTGAAGCTGAAAATAAGATCGTTCTATAAAAGATATCTGCTCATTTGAATCTGATGCCAGCAACATATTTATAATTAGAAAAAAATGTTCAATGCTAAAAAAAAATCATCCTGAGGAGCATCTCGCATCTTATTTCACTACTTTGCAGCAGGTCAGTAACATGACTGGGTGTCCAGCGATTATGGAATTGGGGTTGTAAATGGAAAATGTTGCAGACAGGCTGAAAGGCAAAAGACCAAAGAGTTGTTCAAGTTCAAGAGGTGGCCTGAAACCAGACTCCAGACCAGCACTCACAGTGCGCTGTCCCTTCTGGCTGTTTACTCCATCCTAGTATCAAGACCAGTATTCAAGTCCAAGTCATGTCACGAGTCCTGGTTTTCAGATGTCATGACATGACTTGGACTTGAGCTCAAGCTTTGGCTGCATTAGGATTTGAAAGATGAAGAGGAGGACTCTGACTGTCCTGGATGCACCCAGAAAAGTAAGCAAACTCAGACTGAATGTTATGAATTAAATTTATTAAACCACTCAGTCCAAGAAGTTAAGGGAGTAGAAATTCTGATTAACAGCATGTGGAATAACTTCAGGTGTTTCCAAGCATATTAGACACCAGGGCCCGTATTCACAAAGCATCCTAAAGCTGATATTAGATCTTAGTTCATTCTTAGAAAAATCTTAGAATTTCAGTAAGAATAAAGAATCAGTAAGATAAAAGTTATTCACAAAGCGTCTTAGGCCTTAAGAGAGCTTCTAAGGTGAAAAACTTCACGACACGCTAAACACAGTGTCTGTCTGCCACCTGTGACAGCTGTTTAGCTGCTAATCCACCCCCTAAACAGTCCAGTAAATGAACATATGAAACTCTGTAACATTCATACAACCATTAATATCGAAGTAAGTGATGTCAGCAGCCTAAATGGTTGCCTACAACATTGTTTGAGAACAACTTTGCTTGTGTGTTACAATCTCTGCTATCGTTTGGGTTATTAGCCTGAGCAACACTTCTCACATCTGTTGCTTGTGAGGACAAGAAAAGGGAACAATGCATTGATTTGTTGGGCAATGCGCGCCCAAGTCGGCCTCTTCCTTTGTGCCGTGATCCCGGAACCCAGTTTTCCTCTTAATCCTCTTTATTCTCCTCCATGAGCTGTGACAGCAGCAGCCACTGCTCTTGTGTCCAGTTGTGCTTTCTTGTTCATTTTTTTTATCCATTTTGTTTGTTGTTTTGGTCATTCTGCCAAATCAAACCACTTTTATAAGGACGGCAGCAATCGCAGGAATTGCTGACAGTGCAGTCTGCATCAACCATTAATATCAAATATAGTTAAATTACCAGTATGGACAGTAAACAAAGCAATAAGCAAATAAATATAACCTGCATATTTTTATCTTTTTTTCCTTTTTGTAGCAAACAATCCAATCCAGCTTTCAGAAGAATGCGTCATACCCAACAACACAAACACACCTCCTCACCAAGATAAAAGTTTATCTCCTCTTTTCGCTCAGAGTTGGTTCCAGAAACTTCTTGAATCACTCTTCAGCTAAGACTCCTTGATAGGAAGTTTTAGGCTAAGTTAGGAGCTCTACGGGAGTATGTCTCCCCTTAGAGTCAATAGTCTGGACAGAAACAATGATTTTACTTATGATGAATAACTTTATTAATTATGACTCAGGCTCAAACCAGCACTCCTACTCTGATTCATCTTCGGCAACTCAAACTTAGCCCCGACCTGAACACTGAGGACCTGAGACTCCAGTCAGTCTTGAGGTTTGTCATTTCATCTATATCACTTCAAAGGCTTCAGTGTAATTGAAATTAAAACGAGTGCTTGTTGGCCGATAACAAACGGGTTTTGATGCCAGACTTTAGAAGTTTCCCACAGACAGCGCAGTGTTCATAGTCTTGGGTTGCTGGGCTGTTGGAGATGAGATGAGCATTTTCCACTTTTGTACCATCAAGAATGTCTCTGAGAAGAGACTGAGAAAGAGTAGGAGAAGTGTATCCTAACTTGTACATGTTTATAGTTGCAACAAGTGTCTGATGTTGACGTCGACTCTGTTGGGATTGAAGTCCTAACCTTTGGATACTCTGTTTTATCAGAGACGTTGTGTTTGGCAACATCTTACAAAAGAGTATCTAACTTTAAAAACTTTATGCAGAAGAGCAAATGTTTCATTGATAAAAGAAAAAAAAAAATACTCAGCAGTCATAATGATCCCAAACTGCAACGTCATTCCACGTACAAGACTTCTGAAGTCATTCTGTTCTTATGGCTCCTGACCTCTCAGTGTCTGGCAGAGACTTTGAGTTTCACATTAAAAGTCTGTGAGGATGTTATTTGTGTCCCCTGCATGTCCCTTTGTTTATGTGCAACAATGGCTTATTTTTAACCTGGTGGCCTGTTTCAGAGTGGAGAGGGGAGAGGAGGAGGAAGTGGTTGCAGGATAACAGAGGAAGATAATAGCAGCCTCCTCAGCCTTCATCCTTCCTCTGTCCTCCCCCTGAAACACACACACACACACACACACACACACACACACACACACACACACACACACACACACACACACACACTCCTGTGGGTAGTGTTGCTTCTTTGTTGAATATTAATCGGCTGGAAGAGTGAGAGCAACAGACGTACACAGACATGAAACAACTGACACCTAATTTACTCGTCCTTTGACAGCTACCAGAAGAAGCTCGGACAGTCTGACCTTTCAGACGGTGAACTAGAGCAACTCCACGAAAAAGTGTTTCGAAAGCTACCATTGCTCCTCTGACTCGTCTACCTTCTGTATAGTTTCTGGTCACTGTCTCCTTCCTCACCCCATTAATCATTCTTTATATCCCAGGTTTATCTTCTGACCTATGACCCGACCTCAGGACAGGTCACCTATGAGTTCAACTTTATCTGAGGCAGATAAAAACTCTACTTCTACAGTCTACAGATGTAAAAAGCTCACACATTGTGACATCTGCGTATTTAATCCTACAATATCAAAAACTAATAAGACAGACTGAAAACTTTAACTCCAGATTTGGTTCCTTTTTTGACACTAATTCAATGTTTCGATTGCAGAAATTTAACATTTGATAGTTTGTTTTTACATTTTCAGAGCTTAGTAATAAAAATAAGCACTTAATTAAAATGATAAAATGATAAATAATTATAAAGTCCAGACTATCTTGGTCACTTTTTTCAGGCTTTTGTGTTGAGTTCTTTTAAAGTGAATTTCATGTGAAATGCTGCTAAAATACACATCGATAGTGACAAATCTGAGTGTTTTAAAATGAGATATCTAGATTGAACTTAATTTCAGGGATGAAGGTTTTTATTGATAATAAGATGGTAAACAAACCCACTTGATAAGAAAGAAAAGAATAAAACATATAACTACTGAACTGATATGGGTCTGAAACTGACATGAAATTTCTAATAAATAATTCAAAAAATAAAAATATCAATAAACAGACTGTTTAAAATCAAACATAGCCCCTGAACGGGCGCCCTGTCTTCTGCTCAAACCACCATCCAGTTCTCTCCCCTCCAATGGGGGCACTGAAGGCCAGAAAGAACAACTCAAGAGTCAACTTATAAAAATTTAACCAAGACATAGAGGAACACCTCTCTTTGTTTGAGCTGTTGGTGAGACAACATGTTTTGAAGACGTCTCCTGGAGTGACAGCTTGTATTACTAATCATCCCAGTTATTTGTTTGAGCTCAGTTTGTGATTCTGGGCCTGCTGGGAAAAATAAAAACCCATTTTTTTCCTCACAGCAGTATCAGCCAGCACATCATAAAAGCCACGGAAATGAGTAATTTAACCGTCCATTCGCTGCATCACCCTGAGTAGTTCGAAAAGACTCACAGCAAGATTTTTAAATTCAGCTGGAGTTCATTTTTTTTTCTCCATTTGTGTCTCCTCTGGAGTAATGACCTGTGTGTTTTTGCTCCTGCTGCATCTCTGTTTTTGTGTTTTTTTATCTTATCTTTTATAAGCACTCCCCTCTGCTGGACCACACTCTGGGATAGTTCATTCAAGCTCTTATTGTTTAACTTCAGTTTATCATCAGTATACAGAAAGTAATAACAAAAACCCGTTTCCTCTGTTGCTGTTGACAGCAGCAGCAGAAGAAGAACTGCATGGTCGTTACAGCACAAAGTTTTCCCTCCTTTTTTAACATTTTAACTCGTAAAGTCCAGGCTCTGCTCTGGTCTTCCTCTGTAATATGTTTTATCTCTGTCTGGATTTTCTCAGGACCAGTGCAGCGTTTCTCAAAGACAGATTAATTTGATTTCTTTGTCAGTGCAAGCTTCCATTTCTCTGTGGCTAATATCACTCTGCTGTTTCCTGCGGAGGCTTTAAAATGCTTCATTTGTCATTGCTGTAAGATGTGCATCAACAGTTTGTCTCTTCAATCTGAGGCTTGTCGGAAGCTCCTGCTGCTGCAGGCGGTATTGACCTTTTGGGGAAAAGTCCTGATTCACATCACACAGCATCTGCAGACCGTTCCTCTGTGTATGAGGGTCTATAAACCTAAATCTGGTGTAGCAACTCAACAATGTTTGGATTTCCCATCACCCCCTCCGATGGCCTTTGCCCTACTTGGAGCAGCATGACTCTCACAGTGAGGCCTGGAGGATGTGGAGTGTTAACCACTCTCTAAAAGGATATATATGTGCTCAGTGGGACTGTTCAACATCTTCTTTTCCCCAGCTTTTTGATATTGACCAATCAAGATGAAAGAGGGGATATAAAGTAGACACAGGGGAGTTTATAGAAAAGTTTCCATGATTAGTCACCCAGTCTTCCACTTTGTGCTTGAAACAATCTCTTCACAATCGCTGAAAAACTCCCTTGGAGTCCTCTCTCTGCTGTTCAAATCCCTCATGTGTTACTGACCTCCATGTATCAGACTTTATAATGGAAAGTTACCATGACTGGCTGTTTTCCAAAGGCATTCTGGGAAACGGAGGCTGTCGGTAATTGGTTTAGATGAATTTGTTAGTTGACACAACATGGCCAGATCGACTTCAACCTTCACAGTTTGACGGAACAGATCCATAAGGTTTTAAATCCATGCACTCACTGATGAATTGGTTATCTAATGTCTGTCTTTCACATTTGCATGCAGACAAAAACAACAAGGAAGCATCATTTCAAGATGCAATGCAAAGATGAAAACAGAGTAATTAATTGTTTCTCCTCTCAAAGCTGGGTGAGATGTTATTGCTCTCTGTCTCTGTTTAATCTCTCAGCTCAGAAGACGCCTAATATCTTCGGAGGAGGTTTGTCTCCTTCAAGACGCTCTTTAATAAGAGATACAGGACCCTGGAACACGAAAGAGTCTGCGGTTCTGCAGCGGTTCTGTAATTTATGTTTAATGGACTGTGTCGTCATGGTGTTTTTGTGTGTATGATGCTTGGTGTGTTTGATTTCTGCCTAAACAAAGCTTTTTCATTCATCGGAAACTCCCTGTGAATGCTTCAGTTGCCAAGAGACAGTCACAGCCTCCTCAGCTTCAAACATACGTCAGCCACTGCTCTGACAGCCGGCTGTATCACGCAGATGAATTTTGAGTCTGATGTGTTTTTCTTTTTTTAAAAATTTCTTGTTTTAATATTTAAAAACTCGAAACACAAACAATATATTTGTTGGCTTACCTTGAGCTCGCACACACTCTGTACTCCTGGCGAGGTTTCTTCTGCAGCTGTTATCAGACAAATAAGGAATTCCAGTTTGGCCATGAGTGCTTTCAGACCATCTAAACGTACTGGAGAAAGAAATCCTTTAAAGGAATTCACTGAACTATTAGGAGACTTATCAACAGACACTAAATACTCCCCGCACTCTACTTTCAGATCATTTGTCTCAAGTGTTAGTTAAACATTTTGCAGTTTCCATGTAGCTAAGTGAAGCCGTAGATGTGGAAAAAAAAACACGGCTTGAATTCATGATTGAAGGCTGAAAAGGGTTTTTTTTCTATATGAAGGCATCCTTTAAGTCTTGTGCACAGTTCTTACTAAAAAGAAGTTAGTGTTCCTCTCTGGAGGTTATATTCATTTGAGTAAGGTGATATTAACAGGGTGAAGATTAATCTGCTATCACAATAAGGAAGTGAACTCTGCCTGTCATTAAATGTCTGCCACCCCCTAAAAAAAGTCCTCTCAGCCAACAACTTACATCCTGGATATGCCCAGACCTTTACCTCCAGATGTGTCGGCACCAACACATTTGTGCGACTGTTATTCCTAAAATGTCTGCACAAACTGAACAATTCCAACATTTCATGAAAGCTGAGATGTTGCTCTTTCAGCCAATATGTGGTTATTACAGTAATTTCACTCAGATTGATACAAGGAAAGCACAGAAATACAGAGCAGAGTTCTCCCAAAGGTGCTTTAAAGAAGTTCCTCCTGGGTCATAAAACCTCCACTGAGGTTTCCACATGATTTTGAGACCAAAAGAGCATCTGAAGGAGCAACTTCATGCTAAAAAAGGTAGCGTTAGATGGGTTGAATTTTGAATGAATGAATGAAGCTCTCTCTGTCTAGTTTTTATTTTGGGTACATAATTAAACCCTAACCCTAACCCCTAACCCTTTAAACCCTAAAAGTTCCAAATATTCCAGAAAAAAAAAAAAAAACATGGGACAAAGTATTTACTCACACAACATGTTTTAGTCACAATAATAAAAAAAAAAAGTCCAGGCAGACATTTTGAGGCTGAGGTGTTAAAAGGTTAAAGCTTGTTATATAATAATAATCATATTCAGTGATTGTCATGTGAAGCATCTTTGCTTTTGTGTGGTTGTTGCTTTACTGGCTCTAGAAAGGTTTTTGTCTCATTCTGACCCTTTTCGTTCTAAGAAACTCTTGGTGCTGATCAGGATGATCGTTCTTCATGTACACAATCAGATCATCGGTCTCATTGATGGAGTGTTGATTTGCTTCTCTTGCATCACTTTACAAGCATTGCAGACATTTTGTCTTCTGTTTCCTACTCTTCAAATTACTTGCACACATCTCACACCTTGTGTAAGTAACCGTCACTTAGTAATTTAATGCATGACCTTATCAGCCTTAAATCTGAGCAGACATTTTAATCTCTGCAAAGCTGATGATTAATGTTTTAAGCTTTCATCTACTGATATTAGTATTGTTCTGATGATTCATGCTCCCTTGCAGACAAGACGAACAGATAATCATTTTTCCTGTCTGCAGATTCAAAGGGGCTTCAGATACATTTTTGAAACATCGCCCAGAAATGTCCTATCATTGCAGATGCACACCTTTCATCAGATGAGGGTAAAATATATCCCTGAGCTGGGGAGACATGGACTCCTCCGGACCCCTGAAATTGGGCTGTGGTGTCTGAAATCGAGACATGAAAAGCAGATCCTTTATTGAATCGTTCTTTATTGTCCACTGAAGTGGAAAATTGACTTGGGCTCACCAACACAGGAGACAGACAGAGCTAAAATACAAATATTGTCATTTATACAAACATATATTAGACACAGTAAAAACATAGACATAATAAAAAAAAGGATCAGAGAGTCCATGTATGACGTCATCATCTGACCCAAAGTGGGAAGAGCGGAAATGGCCTTTTTTCAATTTTAGAAATAGATGAAAGTCTGATGAAATAGATGAAAGTCAATCAATTCAAAGCCACAATCATTGATGGCAGCCATGGCAATGACAGACTCATGAACAGGGGCATTTTCCTGATGGAACAACACAACTTTACTGAGTTTTCAGCAGCGCTTGAGTTTAATATTTACTCTTAACTGCTTAAGAAGTGATGCATAATATGTGCCATTGATTGTTTGTCCCTTCAGTCATAACGATATCATGGACTTTATTGACCATTTCTGGAGTTGCAACAGTGACAGGCCTTTCAGGACGGGCGTCATCCCCAAGGCTCTGCCTGCCACGCTTAAATTCCACCACCCACCTTTTCACTGTAGCACACGAAGGGGCATCATTCCCTAGTGTTGCTAACATATCAGTATGGATATCCTTCGGAGCTAGACCAGTGGTCCCCAAACTACGGCCCACGGGCTGGATACGGCCCACCTCCACATTTGGCTTGACCCCATGAACAATACCAGAGACGCATTGTTTTTGTTTTTTTTTCAGTCTGGCCACGCAATTGAGACTAATACACGCATAGAGGGTTATTTGGTTGTTATTTATTTCTTAAAGAGTGTTATGTATTTCATTCAAAGTGTTATTATTTATTTCCTAACTTTTTTCTGTGAAGATCCCAGAAAGGGTTATTAATGCACCCGGTTGCCAACCGTTCAGCCAAAACAATAGAAGAAGAAAGTGTCGAAGAATCAGCAACAGCAAAAGAAGAAGAGAAGGGGATATAGCAATATAGCGATATAGCGATTACCGTATTGATCCCAACATAAGATGTTCCTGGTTATTAGACAACCCGTTTTTTCCAAGACCCATTTTTGAAAAAAAAAAAAAAAGCTCTTCGATGACAAAATCTTGTTTTATCATGAAGAAAATTCACGTCTTCACAGCTCTCCTCTGCTCTCTGTATCGCGCACAGCAGAGTTCTGCCCCGATTTCTGACCAATGACAGAAAAATTTGATTGCACGTGGTATTTGTTTACAACTGTGGACCGAAATACACTTTTGCCATGTGAACACAAACGAACCAAGTGACAAAATGCAACAATTGTATCATTTTCCCCCCTGAATCATAACAAAGCAAACAAGTCACAGGTATGAATGCACCCTGAGACTAGATGGACCCAGGGTGAATCATCACAGGTGGGTGAAACTCACAAAGGGTAATGAACACAAGAGGGAAACGCAAGGCCGGGAGGAAATACTAAATCAGACACATAAGGAGCAAGAAGTACAAAATAACCAGGAAACACAGAATACTTGATGTGAAAACACAAAGAGAACTTACAAGACAATGATCACTAAGAAATAACTCATAGGTGGTGATTAAGAAATGCAAGACAAATCCACAAGACCAACACATGACAGAACTAAAACAGATACACAGAGATCAAGAATTACAAAATAGACCAGGAAACACGAGAAAATACAAGACGAGATCAAAACAGAGGAAATAAAGACAGAAATACAAGATAAATCCACCAGACAGATGCACGAAGAATACACTTTAAAAAAGTCTGACACATGATGCCTATCATAAGTTCCTTGGTTTTCCTTTCTTTGGCCAGTTTTGGAAATGCTCATCTCATCCTCATAATTTATCTCAAGTTAAAGTCACTCACACCCTACATTTGAGATTTTTTTGTGTGTGTGTGTCAAAGACATCAACTTTGAGGGCAATATATTTACCTGGTACCCCTGTCAGTGGTGATAATTTTACATCCCATCAGTGTTGGTCCTGTGCTACCCCAAGATTCTCATTACTTTCCAGAGCCAGGATGATCAACAGGACAAGCAGCTGATGAAAAACTGGAGGAGCTAAGAGGAGTGAAGGAGATAAATGAAGAAATATGATAGTGTGGAAGAAACAGGCAAACAAAAACATGCTACCAGAGAACAGCAACAAAGGAAGATAACAGATAAGATAAAAGAAATGATGAGTGCTGGTTAGATTCAAACACTGTGTCCTGGAGATGAAACTGCAGAATGGTTTGACCATCACAGCTGTAGAATGATGTTATTTGTGCAGTGTGAGACAAGAGACACTGAGTCATAAAAATCTGACTTAAGGAGCGACAGGGTGTGTCATCGCTTCCTTCCAATTTGTGAGAAGTGTAAAAAATGTGTATTTGTTAAGCCGGAGTTTTGACTCCTCTTTCCCTCGTGTCCTCCTGCAGGACTGAGTGTGAATCACTGAAAGGGAATTTGTCTAGAAAATGAAAAAGTCACACACAGGAATCTTAAAACAGCAAAGAAAAAGGAGTCAAAGGGTGACAGACTTCTTGTTTTCCTTTCAGTTATTGTTGGGAGAAAACAAAGACGATACAAACTGCTTGGCTTCTCTTCACAGAAAGATTGTTCTCGTGGTTTGTTTGTAACTCTGTGTTTAGTAATCACTGCCAAGATATTAATATGTGATTGTAAATGTGTGTGTGTGTGCTTGTGTGTGTCCTTGGGTATACAATGTTCTGACAGGGAACAATACATCTCAGGAGTAAATATTGTACTTGACAGATAGAAAAGCATCCATTGTTTGGTTCTTATTGAATGATAATTTCTGTTTGTTGTTTCTGTGGATGGTTCACGTCGCTGTCAGGCAAAGTCGTGTGAAAGTGAGAAATCTGAGACTTCACCTTCAGTGGTTGAGAAAAGTTGATTTGTTTTATAAAGTTGTTGTTTTTTTCAATCTTTTTTACCGTCAGTGTTGTGGTATCAGTAGGTCTCTGAAGCACTTTATGGCCTTGCTGTAATTCTCAGGGAGGAAACTATTGAAAGATCAGATGAAAGGTTTTATTGCTCACGGATGGGTAAGAGTGAGAGATTTATTCTCTGTTGTGGCTCGTTGTGGTTTAAAGTTCAGACGGTAGACAGAACTGACCGGAAGCCACTGTTACTGCGGTGTGTACGAAATGGGTTTATCTTTTTTTTCTTTTTTTTTTTTAAAGTAAAGACTAAAAAATAAACACAATGCAGAGATGCCGAGACTGAATTATGAATAAGGTTGGGCAGAATTTGCCCTGGACATGATTTTCATTGGGTTTGGACTCAGTGCAGAACAACAGATGATGTGCAGAGCCGAAGAGGCAGAACATCATCCTCTGCAAACAAGGCTTTCATCTCTCACTGGCTGGTTCAGAATCCTCTTGAGGGGCTCTCAGTTTGGTAAATCAGTGAGTTTGATGGAGGACTCATCACGGCGCAGAGTCAGGTGTGTGTGTGTGTGTGTGGTTGGGGGGTCTGATGGCCCCTAAATTGGAAGAGGTGTGAGGAGCTTATAAACAGTGCGTCCAGAAAGTCTTTACAGGGTTTCACTTTTTCCCACATTTTTTTTATGTTGAAGCCTCATTCCAGAATGGAATAAATTCATTTATTTCCTCAAAATATTACACACAACACCCCATAATGACAATGTGGAAAAAGTTTTATCTGAATTTTCCAAATTAATTGAAAATAAGACACCACATGTCCATAAGCATTCTTTGCTCAGTACTTTGTTGATGCACCTTTAGCAGCAATTACAGCTTCAAGTCTTTTTGAATCTGATGCCACACGCTTGGCACATCTCTCTTTGGGCAGTTTGATTTTGGTATCTTTGCAGCACCTCTCAAACTCCATCAGGTTGGATGGAGAGTGTCAGTACACAGACATTTTCAGATCCCTCCAGAGATGTTTGATCAGATTCAAGTCGGAGCTCTGGCTGGGCCATTCAAGGACACTCACAGAGTTGTCCTGAAGCCACTCCTTTGATATCTTGGCTGTGGTCTGAGGGTCCTTGTCCTGCTGAAAAATGAACCGTAACCCCAGTCTACGGTCTGAGCACTCTGGAGAAGGTTTTCATCCAGGATGCATTGCTGCATTCATCTTTCCTTCAATCCTGACTAGTCTCCCAGTTCCTGCTGCTGAAAAACATCCCCACAGCATGATGCTGCCACCACCATGCTTCACTGTAGGGATGGTATTGTCCAGGTAATGAGCGGCGCCTGGTTTCCTCCTAACATGATGCCTGGCATACATGCCAAAGAGTTCAATCTTTGTCTCATCAGAGCAGAGAATTTTCTTCCTCATGGTCTGAGAGTTCTTCAGGTTCCTGCTGTCAAACTCCAGGCAGGCTGCCATGAGCCTTTTACTGAGGAGTGGCTTCCATCTAGACGCTCTGCCTCACAGGCTTGGTTGGTGGATCACTGCAGAGATGGTTGTCCTCCTGGAAGATTCTCCTCATATTTCTCTAAATGTAGATCAACTACCCTTCAGATTGGTGTTTCACAACTAGACTGGACTTTGAGGCCATCTTTGGTCTGAGTTGTTGTGTATTGTTAGGAACTGTTTGAATACGTCTGGCAGATCTTTTATTTGTTATGTTGCTTTTTTATATATTTGATATTTCATAGAGCCTTTATAAGGAACATCACAAAGATAAATATGCGCCTGTTTTCAGTTCTATTCAGTTTGTTTTTGTCCCATCTGTGGACTTACATGATAACTTTAATCAAAACTCTATAATGCATTAAAGAGATTGACAACAGAGAGCATAACAAACATTAGATGGTGATGTAATGAAAGTTTAGTGTTTCTAACTTTCTTAACATTTGTGTCATCAAAGTGTGAATCCAAGCAAAAAATAAAACAGAGGTTAGCATCACATAAATACCAAATCATTTAGCCCTGAGAAGTTATGCAGGCTACCGAAAGTCAATGTTTTTATAATAAGCTTTGTGTCGCTGGGTGAATCTAAAGAGCTGACCTGTTAAACCGCTGTACATGACTCCTCTTGGGTGTGGACGCTACACAAAATCACTGCACATTCTCCACATACATTAAAAGCTCTTTGGAACATGATTCATTGATGAGCTCTGTGTGTCAGTTTTAATCTGGATTATTTTTTTATCACCACTCTCGCATGCAGCAGATCTCTGGTTCTATTTGAGAAAGAAGAGTAAAAACAAGTCTAAACAAAGAACGAAGAATGTTGTTTTTGTCTCTCCCTTACAGACATTTTGTCCAGGACTTTGCCATCAGACTCTCCAGAACACAAAATGTTTCTGAAATTAAATCTGAATTGAGACTGCTTTTGACAGTCAGAATATCTGAGCTCTTAATAGATTTTAGCTTTAATTTCAAAAATGCTGATGTTACAGGGGCATGTAAGGGTTAATCCTAAAGTAATTCAGTTACATCGCTCACGATAAGGATAGTTTTATGATTAGTTATTCTGTCTGTGTTAAATGACATTATGATGACACTCAGAGGTTAATTGTGAGATAAACCAGTGAAAAGTCTGTTTCATTTTCTCATTCAAACATTGATTTTTGGCACCTTGTGTGTCTGCAAATTACACATTTGTTATTCATCCAAGTTTCCATTCATGTGTGTTATTTCATAGCTTGTCTGTAAATCAGCTGACATGTTTGGTGTCTTTAAGCAGATCTGATGGCTCTCTGTAAAAACTGAAAGATCCTTGTTTGATTTGATGTTTGAGAATTTTTTTGAGTGATAAAAATTAAAAATTGTGGACTAGAAGTGATAAAGAAATTCTGTTTTGGCGCTTTACAGATTTGTGCTGAATAATTAGACTCTCTTAAGGGAACTCGCTGCCCTTTAGCCCAACGAAGCCAACACTAATAACAAACACACATCTGTTACTGTGACCCTGGGCAAGCAGTGGAGGGGAATGACTGCTGGAGTTTGAACTTCCTGTCCCAGTACATGAGAAAATACACACACTGTCGTCACACATAAACGTGAACATCCCTCATGGTCAACTACGGTCCAACCTGAGTTTAACATCCTGAGGTCTTCTTATTCAGATCTGAAGAGCAGTCTTCTTTTTTCTGTGGGGGAATTTAAAAGTGCTGTAGGTGTGTTTTCTGCATGAATTTACATCTTTGCAGCAATCCAACTTCAGCCAGGAAGATTACTTTAGAAGAGTTGCTGCCACAGACACCCCCCCCCTCATACAATGATTATTATTAAATGTTTTTATCCTCATTCATCCAGGTCATGGTTATTCTGGCGACTCAAACAAGGCAACTCGACTGTGTTGAGTTGGGAAGACTATTCGCCTCTCATCCAAGAGAAGAAGAAGCTTCTTGGATGCGAGGCGAAACATCTTCCCAACTCTACACAGTCGAGTTGCCTTGTTTGAGTGCCAGAATTTTAACCAAGAATGAGTTGACTGGCACGTTTTTGTCCTAACCATGATAAAAATCTCCAGTAGCTGCATTGTCTCTGTTCTTCTTTTCCTCTCAGGAAAATGTGGAGGACCTTCTCCCTCACTCTGACAGTTGTTCTGGCGCTGGGTGGAGAGGTGAGTGTGTGTTGGTTGGTTATTAATGCATAGCCATCCCTCTTTTTTTTCTTTATCCAACCCGCTTGGTAATATGGATGCGGGGGTTATATAGATGCTGATATTTACTGAACTAATTTCCCCCAGGTGTCTCTGACTCAAGACGTGTGGACCGAGGCGGCCGTGGAGGAGACGTTGGAGAGGCAGCAGCAGCAGAATATCAGTGAAATATCAAGCATGCTGGGAAAAACCCGACGACAGATCCTGGCTGCTCAGTTTGAGTGCTATCTGAGGATAATCAAAGAGCCCAAACACATAGAAGACGGTAATAAAACTGCACCTATTGTTCTCTTAAATCACAGCTAATAACAGCCGCCCTGTTGGAACTTACATCTCTAATCGTATTAACATATTGTGCTTATGGCGGATGGAGATAAGTGCTCATCATGTAATACGTTTAAATTGAAGTACTGAATCTGTTGCCTGAAAACCCTCTAGAGTAAAGGACAAGGGAAAGTCAATGGCAGGATATCCTCGCTGCTTATTACTGATTTCATTTTCATAGTGATAAACATCACCTTCAAGCGTACAGGCTCCTGTTATGAAACCTCTACATGCTGCAAAACAAAACAGATATTTTCACTTTCAGGATGGGATTTTAAAGAAAACATCAAAAGTCAAAACATTTACAGAAGAACTGATGCATTTTATTACAAAGCTGGTTACATAAGAGTTGGGACACAGTGTTAAATATTGATAAAAAAAAAAAAAATAAAAAAAAAACAGGCAGCAACCTCCGATCTAAAAAATATGAGGCTATGTGGAAGTTCTTAAATCTGCAGTTTGTCTGGTGTCCGCCTGAGACTGGCTCTGAATGTAACAGAAACCAGACACAAACCAAGCCAAAAAAAAAAAACATTTTCACAGCAGAAATTAACATATTTACAGCCTGGTAAAAAAAAAATGTCTCCCGTCTGAAAGATTTCTGCTTTCCTTTGTTGTATTTTTTTTTGTTTCATGAAGCACCAAATGCTCTCAGTGGATTTGAAGTCAGGGCTGCAGACAGGCCAGTTGTACACATGGACTCTTTTACTACTGAGCCATTGTTGCAATCTGTCCAGAATGTTCCAATCCAATCCACTTTATTCATATAGCACATTTTAAAAACAACAATGTTACCAAAGTGCTGCACAACACAAAAAACAGTAAATAGATCAGTAAAATTCAAGATAAATATGACTAGAAATAAAAAGAATAAAAAATAAAAAAAGGAAAATAAAAAGAACTAAGAAATATACAAAAGACAAAACAATAACCAGTGAATTTAGAAACATTAAAAGACAAACAGAGACCACACAACTCTCGTGCTTGGTGAAAAGCCAAAGAATAAAAATGTGTTTTAAGATGAGATTTAAAAGTATCTAAAGGGGGGGGGGGTTAACATGGGTGAGTAGCTCCACAGTTTAGGAGCTACCACTGAAAATGCACGGTCACCCCTGATCTTTAGTCTGCTTTTGTTATTAGCCTGTTGAAAAATGTAAAGCTTTCCCTGAGAAAAGCCTCACCTGCACAGCAGCATTTGTATCCCATAAACCTGTATAGATTGCTCAGCATTAGTGGTGCTTCTTCAGATGCGTGAGCTCCCCAATGCTGAAGGAATCTTCCTCCCCATATCACCACAGATCCTGGCTTTGATGCTTTTTACCAGAGGACCGTTTTCTGTCCCCCCGTCCATCTCAAATGAGCTCAGGCCAAGGGAGTCTGCTGTTTCTGGATCATGTGTATGTGTAGTTGCTTTTTACACTGTACAGTTTGAACCTTCATTTGAGGATGCGGTGATGAACTGTGTTTACAGACTGTTTTTTCAGAGTGGCTCTGAGTCCATGTGGTGATTTCCACCACAGAGTAGTGTCTGTATGTGATGCAGTTCTGCCTAATGACCCAGTGATTAAGCTGATCCTGTATTTGAGGCTATGGCTCAGTGGAAGAGTCTGTCATTTAAACGGATGGTCTTGGCTTCGATCACAGCTCCTGCAGTCACATGACCTAATCCCAAATTGCTCCTGCTGTTGTCCAGCAGTGTGTAAATGTGTAAAAATGAGATTCATGAATACTGATGTTCTTACTGCAGTAGCCTCTGCTGTCAGTGTGTGGACGGATGATTTCAACCTGCAGTGTAAAAGCTCTTTGAGTGGTTTGAGGCTGGAGATTCTCTTGTTACGTACTGTGGGCCATGCTGTTGATGTTGTTGAACTATTCGCTCACACAGTCTCTCACAGAATGGTGTGAAACTCTTCATACCTTGACTTCTGGAGGGATTCAGCTACTCTGGAGTGTCATTATTTTACCCAATCATGCTAAAAACTAACTGTAAATGAGCTTCATTAGTTAGGAGATATTTATCCAGTTTTTTTTTCTGCATGCAGTGCACAGATCAGCTGATTCACTTTACGATGTGTGAGTCAATTCACCTTTTGACATATTGTGAATTCTGAAATTCATGCATCTCAGTTTAGGACAATTTGTCCACATGTGCATAAAATTATCAGCTGACAAAGGCATGGATGTAGAGCTCATTTCATCTCAGTCTTCCACTTCAGCAGCTAACAGAGTGTATTTTGATACGATGAACATGTGGAGCATGGGTTGTCTACAATTCTACAATGTACAGTTTCATTTAGCAGACGCTTTTTTTCCAAAGCGACGTACAACACAAGCAAGAATTTAAACAAGAAGGAGAAACCTTATTAAGTGTAAAGAAATGTTTCAGCGTGCATGCGTGGGTTCTCTCCGGGTACTCTCTGTGTGTAAGCCCTGCGATTGGCTGGCGACCAGTCCAGGATGTACCCTGCCTCTCGCCCTTAGCCAGCTGGGATAGGCTCCAGCCACCCGCAACCCTGAACAGGAGAAGCGGTATAGAAAATAAATGAATGAAATGCTTCAGGTAAGATGGGTCACAGGTACTCTGGCATCAAATGCCCACAGAACCCCCCACTCCCCTTTTTTTAATAGTATTCCATCTAAATAGTAGCCACAACTAATTCAATATCATCCATGCAATGTCATTCAACATTCAGCAGCTTTCAATATTCAGTTCTTTCATTTGTTCATTTCATTTCATTTGTCTGACCGTTGAGGACAAAGGGGGGAGGGGTCAGATTAAGTGACAAAGTGTTCCCTGAACAGGTGAGTCTTCAGACCTCTCTTAAAAGTAGAAGGGGACTCTGTGGATTGTAGGGAGTTGGGTAATTCATTCCACCATTTCAGAACAACAGAGGAGAAGAGTCTGGCTAGTGATTTGGAGCCATGCTGGGCTGGGAGCACCAGGCGTCTCTCACAGGCAGAGCGTAGCGGGCGGGAAGGATTGTAGACCTGGATGAGGGACTCAAGGTAGGAAGGAGCCAGTGAAGAGAGATTAACAGCTGGGTGACGTGTGCTGTTTGGGCTGGTTAAAGACCAGATGTGCTGCTGCGTTCTGGATCATCTGCAGAGGTTTGAATGTAGACACAGGGAGGCCTGCAAGACGAGAGCTGCAGGAGTCAATGTGTGTGAAATCACAAGAGCCTGTACCAGGAGCTGTGTGGCCTATTGTGTCAGGTAGGGTCTGATCCTCCTGATGTTATAGAGGGCATATCCCCAGGACAGAGCAATCGAGGCCACATGAACCTTAAAGGTCAGCTGGTCATCAATCATGACACCCAGATTTCTGGCGGAGTTTGTGAGCACAAGTTGATTTGATTTGAAGAGCTGCATTCAGTGAGGCAGGGAGCTCTGATTCGTAAAGGTCCTGAAGTGCTGTAGATTTTAAGTCCCCCTCCTGAAATCAGGAGCTCTCAGTTTACACACCACCACCAGCAGGAGAAGTGGGATCTCTGGTGCTCTTCAGTCACCTCTCTGCTCTGCTGCCTGCTGAAGAAACCCATTCCATACACTTTATTATACACTGATTAAGGGATGTTTAGTTAAAATTGATCCTTTGGTACATTTCTGATCTAATGAGCTTAATGTTTAAGTTTATAATAAACAGCATATAAAGGAGGAAGTGCAGGTTTGAGCCGCTGCAGATTTATTAGTATGCGTTTTTTGCTTGTTGTATCCGTCAACAGTTTCTAGTGTCTGCCCCGATAAGAGAGAGCGAGAGAGGAAGTGAGTCTGAAAGAAAGGAAACTTGCCCTTTGTCTCTTTCCCTCTGCTTTTTTAAACTAGCTCAGTATTCACGGCTTTGAAATGTTATTTTCTGCTTTGTTTCCCAGCATGCCACAGTGCAACCTGGTACCGCCAGGTTTCCGTCTATTGTTGACAAGCTTTGTACGGGCGGGTAGGAACGCAGTTTGTTTGAGAGTGACACCAATTCTGTTAAATAGATAATTTATATGATTCAGCCAACCCTGGTTCATTAAAGATTAAACACTTCTGTGTTTATATGATTCTCTGACACTCATTTCACAGCTGTTCTAGTTTTTCTTTAACACTTTAATAGACGTACAAACCTTTAATTTTCTTTGCCTGATTGATGTAAAATAGATGAATAATGTGTTCATGCTCGTTTTACATAAATACACACATAAATACATAAATACATAAATACAAAAACTGTCAAAAAACAAAACAAAAAAAACCCCTCATCTCTGATAAAGAAACAGAGAGACAAGCAGTTACAACTAAAATAACAATTAATTTTTCCTTTTTCCTCTTTGACGTCATTGTAATGCTTAAAGTTCTTGATTTAACCCCAAATTAAAACCATTTTATGTGATAAAATCATGCTGTCTGTGTAAAAGGCATTATTAGAGACATTTTTCTTCTATTTAAAACATTTGATTGCAGTTTTTCTCCTGTTAGGTTGTCATGAAGAGCTTCATAAAAACTTTCACCGCAAAACCCCGGACCATCTACATCTAAAAAACCTTTGACTGAGAGTAGAATGCACTCAATTCTTCATTTTTAACCTCAATTCTCATAAAACACAAAGAAAAGGAACATTTGACTGTTTTTGTCCTCTTTGATGTCGTTCTCTATGAGTTTACTCTTGTGCTAAATTAAAAAAAGAAGAGCAGCAGGAGGTTTTAACAGGATAAAGAACACGGGGTATCAGGGATTTCTAAAAAAAAAGGATGAAAACAGGAGACTATAAAGAATAAGAATAAAAAAAATGTAAGCCTTTTGAAAATACAAAACAACAAATAATTTGTATATAAAAAGCCTTTATAGTGCTCTCTCCATCTCTTTATTTCTCACCTGCAGCTTTTGGATGAACCTCACACTTAAAGGCTGCATTAAAACAACACATTATTGCATTCAAGTTTACTGGAAAAGCACAAACATTCATTTTAAGATTAAATTTTAAACTCATGCACAGATCTGCAATGTTTAATGTCTGTAAGCTGTACAAGTTGACATGCCTGCTGCCCCCTGTAGGACCATACTGTAACCGCACGTGGGACGGCTGGCTGTGCTGGGGGGATTCAGCTCCCGGTGTGGCCGTGCAGATGTGTCCTGAATACTTCGTCGACTTCGATCCTGCAGGTGAAGCTGGAGTACAAAGATCGGCAAATATTGTGTTTTATTTATTTATTTGTAATGTTCTCTGTCACGTCATGCTGACACGGGGGAAGCAGTGATGTCATTTGGATCACAGTGTGTTATGTGTCTTTAACAGAGAAGGTAACCAAAGTGTGTAACCCTGATGGTCAGTGGTTCCACCACCCGGACAGCAACAGAGTCTGGTCAAACTACACCCTGTGTGCAGCTCACACCAAAGAAAACCTCAAGGTAGAAAAAAAAAAAGATACATTCTTAAATTTACAGGTGCTGACTTTACGGACTCAAACATACGACTTATCAAAGCTCTCCTGCCCTGAACGGATATTTCAGGAATGTTCTGTGGAGACAGAGTGTTGGAAACAGTCCATCGAACCTCATCAGATTCCCATTAAGTTTTAACAACATGAGGATAATTTTCTCAGTACCTCATCATTATTTGCACTCCAGGAAATACTTTGTTTTCAGAATTTCCCCAAAAGGCTCATAAGCTCTACAGATGTTTCCTTCCTGCCATTCTGCAAATAGGTGACGGTACATCGATGGACAATATCTCAGCATTACACCAGATCCACTCTACTGGTTAAAACCCTCGGTGTAGCCTTTGTTTACATACATGTGACTCTTTTTTTTGTCCCTACAGTTGGCCTTCAGTATGTACTACCTGGCCATGGTGGGTCACGGCCTGTCTATCATCTCCCTCGTCATCTCTCTGATCATCTTCTCCTACTTCAAGTGAGTGTTTGAATGTCTCGTCTGAAATGAGCCTTCAACAGTGGTCGAGTGTTTGTTTTATAGCTGCCAAAATGTGGAGCAACATTGAATACAACATGACCACAGACTAGAGGATGTCATGAATTGCTCTCTGTGTTTTCACACTTAGGAACAAAAAGCCTTACTTTGTTTTGTTTTTTTTGAAGTGGGGTTGAACGAGGTACATGTCAGCAGTAACTGTCAGCCTCAGGAGATCCTGTTTGGCCCCTTTTGTGAGAAACCAGATATTTAGCAGGGACACAAAGATATCAACCCCTGCAGAGAGAGTCATCTCTTCCATATAAATGAGCTAGTTTTAAGAAACTCCAACCCAAACACTAATGAGAGAACAAGGAAGCAGAGCTGCATCGTCCGTCTCTAAAAACAGTCAGTGGCTGCTCAATAACATTAGGTTGTCATACAAAAGGCAAACTTTTAACAGATCTGTTTTCTAGATCTGTTCAGCTCCCCAAGCTGTGCAAGTGTGCCAAGTGTCATACTCGATGGAAAATGTGAACATTGTTTTAGTTGGACTGAAAAGAAGCTTGAGTCGTGACGTGTACAAAATTAAACTTTCCTCTGCCCGTTTCTGTCCTTCAGGAGTCTCAGCTGCCAAAGAATCTCCCTCCACAAGAACATGTTTCTGTCCTACATCTTCAACTCCATCACCACCATCATCTGGCTCTCGCTCACTTTTGCCAACAACCAAGCCATACATGGCAGCAACCCAGTGAGCTATTCAATTTTATCTTTTGGTTCGGTTTAACCTCATTGTGCTACTTTGAAGTTACGCTACACTGCGTCTACCTGACAGGTTTGATATTTATTCATTACTTGTCCGTCAGGTGAGCTGTAAAGTCCTCGCTGTGCTGGTTCAGTATTCGTCCACTTCAAACTACTTCTGGATGCTTTGTCAAGGCATCTACCTCCACACACTCATTATCGTGGCGGTGTTTGTTGGGGAACAGCAGCTCTTCTGGTACTACATCCTAGGATGGGGTGAGTCAAGAGAAAAAATTGCACACATTTACATTTTGCACTGTTGGATCTTAAAAAGGTTCAAAGTAGAGTTTCATAATGCAAAAAGAAGAAATGGGGGTGAGACAAAAAAAGACTGGAGTAAACAGTTTATTGAAAACAACAATTAAAGTGAAATAGTCTGTTCATCAGCAGATCAAAAGTTTAAGACCACAGCAAAAAAAAAAAAAAAAAAAAAAAAATCCTGAAACTCCCTGAAATAGAAATCAAAGTTTGAAAAGAAGGACTCAGTCAAGATGAGCTCCACTGTTCTAGTTGATCACTTCAAAAATTTGTTTGTTCATGCTTGATGTGAGTGTTTCCAGGAAACTCGTGGGAACGTTGCTCCAAGTGGTGAAGATGGCTTCATGGAGGGCGTCTACTGTCTTGAACTGTAAACTTCCCTCTCCATCCATCCCCAAATGTTCTCAGTGTGATTTAGATCAGGGGAAGACGCAGGATGGTCTCAGAGAGTGAGCTTATTCCTCTTGAAGAAGTCCTTTGTCAGGCTGCAGCGTTGTCCTGTTTAAAAACCCAGTCATTAGCACACAGACCAGGGCCCTCAGTCATGAAGGACACCCCCTGCAACATCTCCACATAGCCAGCTGCCGTTTGATGCCACTGAACAACCTGAAGCTCCATTGTTCCATTGAAGGAAAAAGCAGCTCAGATCATGATGGCGCCCCCTCCACTGTGCCGCCCAGAAAACATCTCCAGTGGGATCTCCTCGTCATGTCAGGAACCTTGAAGCCATCAGGACCTCCAGGGTTACATCTTTCAGTCTCCCATGTTTGGTTCTTCTCTTGTGGTGGTGAAGGAGATGAGGCCCTTGAAGAGTTTTTTTTTGTTCTTAAAGCTCATTTCTCTCAGACGCCGTCTGATAGTTATTTGGGTCAAAGATTGTCCCGTGTTTTGATGAACAGCCAACTAGATCCTCCGGCTCATTGCTGATTAAGTATTTTTGGGTCTACCACTTGACTTTTTCTGTTCCATAACCCTCAGGATCTTTGAAGAAATTCAAAATGTCGGTCTTACTGCGTCCAGTTTCAGCAGAGATGGCATGTTGTGAGAGGCCTTGCTTTTGCAGCTCAACAATCCGACCACGTTCAAGGAGAGAACGATTTTGAGCCTTTTTCATCAAGAGGTCATGACAGAGTCATTAACTGACAGGACATCACACTTCATTTTTGATCTATTGATGAACAGACTATTTCACTTTAACTGTTGATGCAATAAATTGCTGACTCTTTCGTTTGTCTTACTCCCATTTCTATTTTTTTTTTTTTTTTTTTTTGCATTTTGAAGCTCTTCTTAGAACCATTTTAAAATTCACCAGTGCAAAATGTAAATTCTTGCAATTTTACAGCTGGTCTTAAAACTTCGAACAGGTGTGTGTCCATCTTAAACCAAAAGCAGAGGAAACAAAGTCAGACTGCAATGACTGTAAATGTTTGGTTCTGGATTAAGAGTCATTTAAACTGTGAGGTCCACACACAGACCAAGAAACAGAACATACCATTTCTTTTTGTACACTTAATTTCTCAACATATCATTTTAAAATATACCAAATAAAAACAAATGATATGATTTTTCTTTTGATAATATGAAATGAATTCAGAATGTTCTGGTTTTCACTGAATGTCTTCTTGGACCTTTTAGCAAAGTGAAGGAAAATGGATTTGGCTGTTTCCAAAGTGAGCACTAACTCTTTCAAATTAAAATACTAAAACATTTCTGTATAAATGTACCTGAATGTCAGTATTTCTGACTTTCCTTCAGTCTTCGATATTTGTGCTGCACTAGAAACTTCAATTTTCTACCTTAATTCAGCACAAAGATGTGACCTTGAAGTCTGGATGTACCTGCGCTTGGATAAGTGGGTTTTTCATTACAGCTCTTATTCATGCATCCAGCTAATGTCACTCAAAGGCAAACAGCTCTCTGTTTATCTTCAGCTCCATAACCTGCCCGTGAGGAGGGGGAACAAATAGGCACCTTTACTCTAAACCCACCATCAGCCTGAAAATAGGGGAGCATAGAAAAAACTATGCCTGAATTGTTTTCCTTACCTCAGTGGATTTTTTTACTCTTTACAGGCAAATAAAGTGTCATTTTTTATCCTTCAATGTCTTGAAATAAGACTTTTCTGCTCTTGTTAGGTGATTTTGGCTCATATTAAGTCTAATCAGTCAGTTATTATATTGAAAAATATATATATCTATAAAACTGAAACTCGTTAGGTTTCGTTTTTTGCAGTGTAATACTATCACGTTCCAGGTTATCTCTCTGATCCGTCCGTATGTTTCTGTCTGTATAAAGGTTTTCCTGTTGTTCCCGCCCTCTTTTATGCTGTGGCTCGTGGACTCTTCTACAATGATAGGTAAGACGCTTTATGCTCTTTTGCTGTCATGAGTGTGAAGCCTAAGACCAGATCCAAAAACTTACGAGGTAGGATTTGTTCCCTCGCTGTCCTCCATATGACTCCTTTTTACTGAGTTCGATCATTTCTGAGCGGGAATGAAAGACATTGATTAACTTCATCATGGTGTATTACTGTGAGCTTTTAGTTTTGCTGAGGCTATAATTAAATGATAAATAATTCATGCTTTAATTAAGTCCTCCGAAGTCTTTGAGCTCCTAAGCTTTACAGAGATGACAGGAAATATGTGAAATCATTTTTCTCACGCTGTTTGTTTCAGGTGCTGGATCAGCTCACACACATCCCTGGTCTATATCATCCATGGACCCATAACAGCTGCGTTGCTCGTGAGTCATTTCATCACACATGTGCACAGCTGGCTGAGCTATAGCCCATGCTGCAGGGGTCATGACTTCCTCCACTCCCTGCTCCCGACATTTCTTGTCTCTCTTCAGCTGTCCTGTCAATAAAAATCAACAACAACGAATCATTATAAAAAAAAAATTATGTGAACAGGAAAACGATATCTCATCTGTTTGTACAGCAGTTTTGAAAATCTCATTGACGTTTAGGTCAGAATCTGAATTACGTTACAAGAAGAAAGCTTAAAAAGGATGTGAAAAACAAGTAACTGGAGCAGCTGCAAAAAGCATGCACTCAACAATAAAACATCATTAAAACATATGAGTAAAGTTATGAAACACATTTTAAGCTTTTGGTTAAGTGATGCATGCAGTCACCACAAAAAAAACCCCTCATTGGTCAGAGAAGAAACAGCTGCTGACAAAAATATTTAAATACATCAGCATGAAAGACACTAAATTTAAAATCTGCGTGTTTTTACAAGATGTAAAAATATAAAATAGATTTTTTGCCTAATTTCCTCTGAGCAGTTCAGGTGTTTTAATAGAGAAGGTGCATTCACCTGTTGACTCGAGCCTGGGCTGTGAAAGGAATAAGACAGCTTTGATAGAGGATGTTTGGTTATGGTCTGCCTCTTTTTTTCCAATATATTTTTATTAAAGCAAGTTCACAACATACAATGCAACTGAGATACAGGCAACACATTTTTTTCCTCCCTACATAAAAAAGACAGAAAACCTAATAAAGAGAGTCACTCACACACACTGCTCCACTTGAAAGGAAATGACAACAAAAACTGCTGGCCTCTGGGCCAATTCAGTGTTTAGTTACACACAGGTTTGCTCTGACTCAAGGAGGGAAATAAAAAGACAGGAAGGGTTAAGGAAGGGCGGCTGGACATGTTAAAGAGGTAAGGATCGGTGTCAGCAGGAAATGGTGTATTACTACAAAATCTCATTGGGTGAGAGTTCCTAAAAATATTGAAGTAAATGGCTCCATGGGGTCGAACATCCTCTAAGAGTGAATTTAATTTTCTCCAACTTAAGGAGAAATAAAACATCGTGCAGCAATAACACTGTCCTGAGTGGACAAGGTGGCAAGACTGTCAGGGGACCTACTGAAGATAACAATAAGGGGGGATGGATCGGTGTTCAAACCTAAAATGTCTGAGATAGAATTAAAGAAGGACTGCCAAAAAATTAATTAGTTTAGAACAGGACCAGAGCATGTGAGTCAGATTGCAAGGAGCATCTATTACAAGCTTCATCAACTGTATCTGGGTATGGTTTACCTCTTAAAAATTATGGTTATTTAGTTACAATAAAACAAGGTGCAAAACCTTTGTGAGCCTGAAAGCAATCACTTAAGTCTTAGACTTTTTCCAAAATCCACTGGTAGCTGCAGCAGACGTGATTACAGAGGAGTGAAATGGTCTTCACACTGAGCACCATGTAGAATACAAAGAGAGATGTAGCAAAGAGGTGCAGACATTTAAAAGAGAAAATAAAAGCACAGTTGACCTTTTAAAAAAAATATCTGCAGCTTCTGACCAAAAATGTTGTCAGATAAGAGATTTGAAAGCTTTGAACATTTCCTGTAATCAGGAAAATACTTTTAACTTTTCAATTTCATATTAAAGTACAGAAGAGGATGTTACTGATACTGAATCCATGAGATAGTTATTAGAAAGTGTCACTGTAGTGCCCCCATCAGGCCAGTCACAGTCATTGTAGTTCTCAGGATGATGATGCAGAGGAGTCCTGTACTTCAGTTTATCAGTCCACTGAATGGTCCTGTCTATAACAGTAACAGCACTTTAACACAGTCTGTCTCTCTTTCCAGGTGAACTTCTTCTTCCTCCTGAACATCGTCCGAGTTCTCATCACCAAACTGAGAGAGACACACTGTGCTGAGTCCACCACCTACATGAAGGCTGTGAGAGCCACTCTCATCCTCATCCCTCTGTTCGGAGCCCAGTACATGCTCCTCCCCTGGAGGCCGGAGGGACACATCAGCCGGGCCATCTATGACTTCTTTATAAACATCTTCGGCCACTTCCAGGTAAAATGTTTAACGCTAAATTTAACTTTAGAACTCAAACTAAGAAACTACAAAACACTGTGAAGTTTTAGAGTCATTTGTACATATGATCTAGTTCTGTTCTCACGTATGTTAATGATAAACTGAAGCATAACAATGTTAAAAATTCCCTTATTTTTCTCAAGGAGTTTCAGGTTGTTCATCATGTTTTATTAAGAGGACAGTTCATTAAATGTGAACATTTTCAGAACGTTTTTTTTTTTTCTTTGCACTAAAACAAAAAGAAAAATGCGCCTCAGTTGCTTCTTGTATTAATACACACCCAATCGAAATTTTAAGACCAGTTGAAAAGTTGCATAAATTTACATTTGTCCATATTTTTTAATGACTGTACTGATGATGTACATGAATTATTTATTCCATATACTCAATGACATCTGTTTCTATATTAATATTTAATCTGTATCCTGTTTTGTTCCAGGGACTCCTGGTGGCCATTATTTTCTGTTTCTGCAATTCTGAGGTAGGAAGAATAAGAAAAATCAAATGTAGTAAAAGATAAAGATCTTGGCGTGTAGTAAAGGAGTTGTTTTTTTTTTAGTCTTTCTTTTTGGACAGCTGTTATTATCACAGAACCCTGGGACAAAACAAAGCTTTATCTCCTCTGTGGGCTTTAAGTTTATTAGAGTCAAACACATCCAAGGGCGAGGGTGGAGGGGATTTCAGTGCCCTCACAGTGGTAATAAAAAGCATCTAAAGGAATAAGAGTAAAAGAAAATCTAATAAGGTTTGCTGAGACAAGACTCCTGTGTTGGTTACTGCCTGTATTCAAACCATCAGGTCAAGAATCAATGAGCAAACCCGAGCAAAGATGCAAACAAAATGAAACCATTTCCAGAAGGAGAATGCAAACACTTGTGTCATGTTAAAGTAAGAAATGTTGAAGCAGTCTCAAACTGAACTGAAGTTAAATTCTAACTTAACTTTCCGTGTTGACGTCCAGGCGCAGGCAGCTCTAAAGAGGAAGTGGGCTCAGTGGAAGTCTGCTTGGGGGAAAGCAGGCTGGGGAGAAACGCCGATTACAAACAGCCACTACAGCTACCACCACAACTCCTCCATCACCGAAACCAGCCGTGCCACCATCAGCCTGGAGCAACCTGCTGCTGCAACTTCTGCACAACATGAAACCAGCAACTTTCTGTCCAAAGAGCAGCAGAAGAGAAGCAGCGTGTGCAGCAACGGGGAGGTGGACATGCTGAAAGAGCAGGAGACCACGGAAATCTGACAGAAAGAGCACACAGGTGATGATTGATGTCTCACTTTCATGTACATAAAGGAAGATGAAGAGAGTGTGAAGATGAACTCTTAGAGGAAAGACTCACTGAGCAGGACAGTGTAAATAAAGTTTGTATAAAAGATGTGAAAGCACTTGAATAGCATGTGATATTCACACACAGGTGTCTGGTAATGTTTTTGGACATGTCCCGGCATCATCTTGTCATCCTAGTATAGAAATGTCTTTTGTAAACATACAACTTGTTCTGCAGATGAAGTCCACTGACTGTTTTCGCTACTTTATTTGTTAAAACATAAGATGCTAAACCCAAACCTGCCATTTGATATCATGTATGCGGGACTCTGCTTGTGTAATAATCTGCCACACGAAGCCTCTGGCCTTACACCACTACCACCAATAAATGTTACAACACAAGGATGTCATCAGAAAACCAATACCCCCATCAAGTTATTTTGACATTGTACTGACAGGTGTTTCACCCTAACACAAAGCAGCCCAACGTCCACAACATCCCTTTATTTGAAGAAACAAGCAGACTCCATGGAAAAAGCTCTTTTGGAAGCAGTGCTTTAGTTTTTAAAAACCAAAGAACAGGCTTTTAAAATTTCCAATGATTGATTTTACCCGTGAGGTGACAGGCAACAGAACCAGAAAGAGAAAGAAAGGGAAACCATACAGCTGTACCACAGGATGAAAGACAGTAAGTTTATTTATTTTTCTTTTTTTGAAAGCTAAATCTCAAAACTTCTCTGTCCCAACCGCACAAAAGTTGGGTAACACCCTCCATCAAAGAAAACATTATAGCTCCATTAAGGAGTCTTTAACTGGTTATCAAATTGACTGAAATCAACAGAGGTCCTTGTGCCGCTTTCAACTCTTTTCCACAGTCTTCATCATTACATCTAAACACTGACACTTTAAGAGACAGAAAGAAAAAGGCTTTTGGTCTGAAAAAAAGGAATTTACACATGCCAAGGACGAGCCAAGCGGAGATGTAATTGGTGCTACGCTGTCCACAGGAGGGCGCCAAACCAACACCATCAGAGATCTGTCCACTTTGACTCTCATATATTGATGAGTCATGAGGATGGAGGAAGCTCCTGTTCACTTTGTGTTACTTTATTGGGTTTATAAAGTTGTGAATAAATCTAAAAAAAAAAATAAGCTTGTGGTGCACTAAGTGTGAACTGTAAATATTTTAAACTGTTTTAAAAATAGGAAGGAGAAAGTTTCACTACATTTTGCCATTTCCTCCTGGGTGTTCTTGAAAATAAACTGAAAAGAGCATATAGTTTAAGTTTTATGGATACTTGTAATTTATTTCTGGGGTCTAAAAAGAATAAGTCAATAAAAAAAAATGAAAAAAAAAATCTGCAATTTTAAATGTGGTGGCCATCCTCACATCTTTAAACGTTTATTGTTTTCAGCTTCATTGACTCTGTAGGTTTTAGCCTGCTGTTTTCAATGTCACATTTATTATATTTATTTTTATTTTTATTTTTTTGTATCTTTTAGTTTTACTCAGACGGAAGGATTTGAGTGTTTCTACTGTTAAATGAATTTAAACATGAAGATTTTTTTGTCTGTCAGCTATGCTTGCACAGATAATCAGTTTACTAAAATCAGACCTCACTTGACCAGGAATGTACTCTGTATAAAAAAAATGGATTCTAATTATTGGTTTGTTAATTTACACTGCTCATGTAACTAAGTAGGAAATGAAACAAGGTCAAAATGTATATATCACAAGAAATCCAGGCTACACAAGAGCATGCTGTGTTTGTTACCTGAGTTGCATGCATACTTCCTGGAACTAGATTGGTCTGCACATCTACAACTCTGCTAATTCAAGCTGGAAGCGGAGCTTTGAGTACAAGAGAATTACTGGTGCAGAGATAATGGAGCTGTGGAGTGCTGTAATTTCTCCGTCTTTCTCTTCACTCAGTCCATTAAAAACAGAACTGCAAATTCAAATAAGGACACATACAAAAGATGTGATTCACAAAAAGAAACGGAGCAGTGCATTTAGTTTCCATGCTGAAAAAAGGCTTTTGCAGATGAAACATGACAACCAAGTGTGTACATAGATGTTTTTAAAGGTTTGCAATGTATTTATCATTACAGTGTTCTTTGTAATGTTTGGCATTGTTAGTGTGGCTGTGAAACTGTGGGGTTTTCATGTTTTCAAAAGTTTGTATTGTAACTGTAACCATTTTTGAATGCACAAACTGTCACTTCAGACATTTTATTATAGTATTTCCATCGTGGGTAGGCCATGCCTTTATGTACACTTGCAGACAGCGTTATCAGTACCTCTTCATTTCATTGGTGTTTTGTTGAGCTAGTCAAGCGTATTTGTTGTTTTCTATTTTGTACAGAGCATACAGATGTTCAGATACACTCATAAAGGAAAGAATACGAGTGGTGAAAGGACTCTTGGAGAGGATTGGTTCTTTAATCTTGTTGTACTCTCACCATTGCTGGCCCCTCAGAATTAATTTTCGATTAGTTATTTATGAATAAATTTGAGAAACATTCCAATAAAATCTCAAAAATAATCAAGCCAATTTTACCGTAAATATATTTTACCAGTCATTTAAGTGTGGAAATAAAATTGTTTCAGCCTCAAACTGTGGGTTTGAGCTTTGTTTCTGCATTGAACTATTTTAACTGACAGAGATCTACCTGACATGGTAGGTAATTGTGATGATTTTACATCTTGTTACTTCCTGCTGAGGTGGATTTACGGACAATTTACTGGTATTACTAGTATTTGTACTTTCCTTGAATAGGAGTCAGGGGAGGTATTTGACTACATTCTGACGTTATGAATGAGCAGGGATCGTTTACTTGTTCAGGAAGAAAAGGATGAGGTCCCACCGAGATTTGAACTCGGATCGCTGGATTCAAAGTCCAGAGTGCTAACCATTACACCATGGGACCGGATGGTACGGCATTGGTAGCTTTTAGCTATATGTAGCTGGTATTTCTGGCTGTCATCTAGACTTTCGACTATAAAATTGGATAAGAGCAATAACCCAGATCTTATTTTACTAACGTGATCGAATAAGGATTTGCACTTTAGCGCTAGCTTCACTGCAAACTCGGTGAGATATCCGTAAAGCGAGCTAAAACGACGTAAAGACCCTCAGGACCGAAGTAAGTATCACACAATCAGTTTAGAGAAACAAATGCTTTGTCCCATATTGCGTACTTCTGCACTTACAATTACCATTTTTGACAGTAAGTACAAATGCAGTGCACTTTGATTTCTCAGCTGTCGAACTCAAAAGTTCAGTGTGGAACGTTGGACACTTCTCACACTCAACGGTCACCATATTCGCTATGTAGAGGAAGGGGCGGGAACACATCAAACGTTGGATGATGGGTGTCATCAATGAACAGCAGAGAAGCACCTGTGAACGGATGAGAAATACGATCGTATTACCGGTAAGTGCGACGCTACAGTGTCTGAATTGGGACAACACTACCTTGTTAGATTGCGTGCACTTACTGTGCTTACTGTTCCAGTACGTGCAGAGTGTACGCAGTGCACTTCGTGTAAGTGTACTTACGTACAGAAGTACATGAATGGAGTGATGGCCGCCCATTTAGGCAGTTGCCCGAATAAACGCACAGAAACACACTAAAACTTTTCATGAAGGACTTGTCCAGCGAGAATGAAGAGAGATATTCAAAGAAAAAAAAATGCCTAAGAGGCAGGAGAGTTCCCCATGAGGAGCTAGCATTTCCATCATCATCCACCTTAAGGTTTGACAACATAATTGTTACTACTATATTTTTCAGGGGGGGGGTAAATCATGATCTCTTGGGAGAGGCTCACCTTCCACCTCTTTAAAATACTTAGTTTTTAAGTACTATTATTAACATGACTTACCTCTCATTCAAAATAATATTAAATCATAATGTATTTAATTTTTCCAAAGTGTGATTTAAAGATGCAATGGACGGAGAGAATATCACTGATTTAACGAAAAAATTTGTGAACAGAATCAAATGTTGAACAGATTAAAAATTAGTGCAGCCAAAAAAACGCTGCAATAATGATTTCACCTCGTGCGACAATAATCCTATCAACCTAAAAGCTCAATTCTGTTCTGCAGTAAGTGCCTCCAACATGGCCAATCTTGAGTTGGTGACCACACTTGAAAACACATTTGTTGTGTCCATGATGAAGCTTTTTGCATTCCATCAGAAGCTACTCAGCCTAAGAGGGTAGAGAATATTTATCTGGCAAAAATATTTAATTACTTTTATAATTTTATATGCAAATTTTCATGAAAATAGGTTATTTCACCATGTTGTTGACTTTTGCTTAGAGAAATGAACTTTAATAGCCACATGAGGGCAGCAGAGTAGCTATCCATCTATCTATCCATCTAGTTTAATTAAATAGGGAAACCTGTCACCACTGACAAAGAAATTGTGCAATAACAAAATTAGACAGAATATAGTCAGTAAAGTAGACTGAAATGAAATGTTTGAACAGAGCTGTGCAAGATTACACATTAGGAAGATCAAAATAGGTAATTTATGAATTCATACTGGAAATTTCAAATATGAAATACAGTATAGGCCACACATGCATTTAATCTGAGTTGTAAAATTCTGTAACCCATGTTTCTTGCACAGATTTAATGCGTTATGTGTACTTTGACTATTTTTCATAATAAACAAGCAACCTTTCATCTCAACACCTTTGTCAATCTTGGCTCTTGTTTAAAGGACATATTTTCCTTTAAAGCAATGATTAAAGTCCCATTTAATCTGTCCTGAAATTAAGTCAGATTATCACGGTCACTGAATCTATGCATTACAGTCAAAGATGCGTGAAAGCCTCTCTCTCGCTGTCTCTGTCAGTATGGCCCGCACGGCTCCATCCAGCCGTACTGAGCAGAGAGGTGCTGTGAGGATACGTTAACCCAATGTCCCAGAGCTTAGTCTATACTAACAGCTTAATGCACACACAGCCAGCCCTGCTATCACAATCCCTAACACGTGAGCAGAAAACTCCCACTTGACCCGCCTCTCCTTCAGCTCCAGTAAAGATCAGCACACGCGCGCACGTACACACACACACACACACACACACACACACACACACACACACACACACACACACACACAAAGATGATTAGGCGCACATATTCACAGACGCATATTTGACCAGCTGAGAAGGATTGGTGGTAAATCAATGTGGTGTTGGACTTTGGATACAGCAATATGACTGAAATCAATAGAGTAGTACCTAAGGCTGATTATAGAAAATGTGATTGCTGCTTCAACCTATAAACCCTGTGTATTTCTCCTGAAAGTAGGTCAGCCACACAGAAAGAAATTAATATTGCATTACTATTTGTTCTCTGTAGTGTAATTTATAATATCACACCCTGATCCTAAGCAATCAATCTGTCTTGACCACGAGAGCAAATGGTTTCTACCTGTCCTGGGAAAACATTTCTTTGTTTTGGCAGAATGTCTGTGGTTCAGACGGAGTAATTAAAGGCCTCATGGAAGGTAAATACCAAACATTGTCTGGCTTTCATAATCAATAAGTGGTTGCTTTGTTTGTGTGAGAAATGCACATGACATTTAAGAGGTGAAATGATAAAGTAAAATGAAGCACAATATATGTATGAAAATACAAAAACACTCATAAGCACACATAAGGACACATAGACCCGCCCCTGTAATCCCAGTCTGTCTGCCAAATCCTATTTTAAGGATAATCTCAACTTTTGCCTAATTGTTGGCCAACAACAAGGCCTCAGTCTGCAGGGTGGATGGGGGGGGGGGCATGGATAGAGCCACATGTACACACCTCAGAAACATGTCAGATCATTTTACTTACTAGCTCTTGAATCATGGGTTCATATTTTCCCTGTTTCAGCTCACTCCATTGCTGCTTTGTGTTTTCATCCCTCTACATGGTTGTAAGTCTTACATCTACTCTACATGTAAGACTTTCTAACTCTAAAGGAGTTAGATATTTGTGCCTTGAATTTTAATTTTCCCTCTGCCAAAATTACTAATGTACAGATCACCTCATCTTCCCCTCATCTCCTCTTTAAGTTAGTGTTTAGGGACTTCTATGTTGGCTGAAAACCTTGAAGCAGCAGCAGTCAGAACGACCTGCTGGTTAGTGGGTCACTGGGAGTCAGCAGATTTCCCCTTTGGCCCAGTTTTAGTCTCTGTTGACTTTAAATCAGTCTATAGGACATGGTTCAACTTAAAGGGGGGGATCAGGGAGTCTGAGTGTGTGATACTTAAAGGAAACGTTAAGCAGAACAGACTTTATAGAAACAGACTGTAATATTTTTGTATTTAGTAACTGAATGAACAAAATGCAGTGGTTGGCAGATGAAGAAGAGAGGGGTAAATGTTGTGAACAAACTTATAAAAAGGACTAAAGCATCCAAATGAAGGATCGTAGTTATCATGTAATGGAGAAGCTTCTTGTCCTCAAAGGACATCGTTGCTCGCCCCATTACTAAGAGGAGTGAGAAAGGGAGAGTGTAACTGTGAACAGGATTTAGACTTTACCTAAAGGAGGTAAAAAAAAAAAAAAAAAACAGAACAGTTTAAAGAGTTTACGTCCGTAGTATTAAATGAGTATACAACATTTCCATAGATCAACAGTCACAAAGTGCTTTTAATGGACTAAAATACAGAAAATGAATGACGTGTTCATTTTATTCTAGTCTTCAGTTTCTATGAAAGTTGTGCACCTGCTGTGCTCCTGTTTTCTCTCTCCCCCCGTTCCTTGGGAGCAGCCCACCTGTGTGGTATCGGGTTGTCTGACTCCTGCTGAGAGCACACCTGATGTGGATTGCCGTCAGCAGGTTATTTAAGTTGAGCGCTCTCAGGCTGACCCAGCTCTTCATGTATCCTCACCTGCACCAGCTTCTCAAGTGTTTTTCAGGCTCAGATTCTTTTTTCTCTCTCGGCAGATAAATGTGATCTAATGTTCGCTGACAGGATTTTTTTTTTTTTTTTTTAATGAAGTACTGAGAAAGTAATTCAAAGACTGTTTTAACCATGAAACTCACAGACTGTAAATTCTTCCTCTTCAAAGATAACTTTGAAGATAACCAAGTGATTTCTGGGTTTTAAAGCAATTAAACGATGAAATACTGAAACTCAAATAGGTGTTTTCAAGAGGCTACCATATTCAAGCTTGACCTGGGCATGTTGCACGACTTATGAAGGTTAGATAATCGTGAGACTTATTCATTCTTGGGAAAAAGTTGTACATGGTGTATATTTTTAGTTTCGAATACTCCCTCTAAGTCTTGTGACAAAGTGAATCAGGGTCTTTGCAAACACAGTATACTGTGTGTTTGTGTGAGCGTGTGTTTACACAGCATACCTGCTGTGTCTTTAAGTCTGTCAGTTTTCTTCCTCCTGTCTTTTCAGCAATTCACACTCTTGGCGGGTGTGAAATGAGAACGGCTCTTCTCATGTTGAGAAAATGAGAAGTCATTTGTAGTTTCACACATTTGACTCCCTCAAATAATTCAAAACCTCACAACATTGAGTGTCCCAATCTTAGTATGATACATTTATTTCTTTTCACAAATATTCATAATTTTGTCATACAACTCCACATTTTGTTGGTCAATGTTTTTATACGTCTTAGTTTTTTTTTTCCTCAGCTTCATGGTTTTCTATGGTCTTACTTTCATTAAATTTCTTTGCTGTAATACATCCCTACAAAAAAACATGTTCTTTTCTCATTTTATGATTAAAATAGTTGTTTTTTTGTCTGTCTACAGACTTTTTGATTTCAGAAGCACACATGTGCTTTGAAACACAACAGTCCGCAGGTCCTTAGTGAGGAACTGTTTGTTAAAAGAGAGAGAGAGAGAGAGAGAGAGAGAGAGAGAGAGAGAGAGAGAGAGAGAGACTTTCAGGGTCTGTTATAAAAACACCTTTCACCATTTTGACCACCATGATTCCAGACCACCTCTGAGGAAAATGTCATTTTTGTGGCAATCATTCAATTTTTAACAAAACATCTTCATTCTGTCACATGAGTTAAAAGGTCTCAAGTGAGTTGCAGTCGTTTGGAAGATAAATATTGTGTTTTGCTGCACACATGAGCTGCTCTGTGCAAAAAAAGCTTCGATGTTGAGACGAAAATGTTTGGAAAAATGAGCCAGAGCAGCTCATAGTAACTGTTATGTGAGATGACTATTTCTGTGGTGTTACATAAAAAGGTACTAAATTGGAAATGAGCAGCAGACCGAATTTAGCACAAAAACATGAAATGTTTGATTTTGCTGAATATTATGAAACAAAACAAAACTGGATGCAAAATAAGAAACTGCAAAAAAAAACCTGATGGGAAGTTGGCTCCCATAAAAATGCCAAAATTACAGCAAGTCTCAAGCACCAGCACAAGACATTTAAATATCAAGCGTGTGCATAAAAGGGACTATAAAAAAAAGTCAATAAAAAATCATTTAAATCATCCTCTGGATGATTAAGATAAAAGCACGAGCCTGACCGTGATAGGCCAAATGAAAAAAGGTGACAGATGAAGAGTTTTGATTAGGATGATGTGAAAGGATTTAATAGCTGTCAGCTGTTTGAAAGACATGTCAGGTGGACTGGATGAGTTCATTCAGGACATTTTCTTCACTTTTAAATCAAGATTGAATTTGACTGTTGGAGTTCTGCATGATATGATATTGGTTGATTTGGAGAAACTTTTCTTCTCTTTCTGTTGAGAACTTCTGTTGAACCTTTACTTGGTCAAATGTTTATTTGTGTGTAAAACTACTCTGTGGTAAACGTTCACTGTGCTGCGGCCTATCTTGGTCTGGGTGCGCTTGAAAAATGAGGATCTTTAATATCTTTTTAAATTTTTGTTCAAATGATGCATTAGTATAAGAATGAATAAGGTTGTAAAGGGGTGGAACATATCGGTAAATTTCAGGAAAATTTTCATGGGAATTTTGGCTCAGGAGTATTGGACATTTTCAGGGTTTTGTTGCCGTCAACTTAAATGACTTTTTGGAAATTTTAACATGAATTTTCTCTGTTCAAGACGACTTTTAACTGGGTACAACGTGACGAGGTAAGGTATTTATCAACAGTTATGCAGGGCTGTTTGAAATGTGACAACAAGCAAACTTTGTCAGTTTGTGCTGTAGTTCAGTAGCTGGCTATTTTAGTGCTGCTCACAGCCCGGTGGTCTAAGATGTATCTGAAGGAATGTTCTGATCATCCACCAAGCAGATCTAACAGAACCTCACTCATCATTTTTTTGACAGATCAGATTACTGCAGTATAACTGCTGCATTTTGGGTTGGAATGAACATTATCATAAACAGTTTAGCCTGTGTTAGCCTTTAGCCTGTGGTTTAGCCTTTGCTCATTGTTTAGTTTGTGTTTTAGCCTTTTATCACTCTACCTTTAATCTTTCTTCTGCTCTTCTGTCCTTTTCCTGTCTGACAGTTCATCTCCAGTGTCCAAAATCACGACTAAATTAATCCCAGAAATGGTTTTCAGCAGAGAAAAACACAGATCTCTCTTCTCCCAACTAAACTTCATCAGCCAGCGTGGTGTTGTCATAGAGACTGCAGCTGCAGCAAATCAATCCGGGTCCTGTCTGACCCGGGAAGCTAAGAAATATCATTTAGAAATAATCTATATTGGTGCTGATAATCTCGTTTTAAATTGTGGATTATGATCAGGTAGATATCTAGAAGTGAGACTTTTTCAAGATCACAGAGAAAGTCCTCACAGTCACTTAAAACTAACAAACACTCATCAAAATGTACATAATTATTAGAGGCTAACTATGACAAATATGTATGTCTGTATTCATGACGGACTCAGGAAACTTCCCCCAAATTCCTGAAAATTCATTTATGTCATTTATAAATATTGCATTAGACATATTTGCAAGCATGTCTGCTTATAACGAACCAAAATGTTCATTATTTATACATGTATATTCATTCATTCATTCATCTTCTATACCACTTATCCTGTTCACGGTCGCAGGTGGCTGGAGCCTATCCCAGCTGTCTTAGGGTGAGAGGCGGGGTACACCCTTGACTGGTCTTCAGTCAATCACAGGGCTCACACACACACAGACAGACAACCTTTCACACACACACTCACACCTATGGTTAATTTAGAATCACAAATTAACCTGATGAGCACGTTTTTGGACTGTGGGAGGAAGCTGGAGTACCAGGAGAGAATCATTACATGCACAGGGAGCACATGCAAACTCGATACATGTACATATACATGTGTATTACCAGGTAAATGCAGTTAATTTAAATTCCCATTAATTTCCAAAAACTCTTATGGAAAGTTTCCAATTTTGAAAATTTTTAGAATTTTGCAACCCTGACATAAATTCAAAATTAGTGAAAACTCTGAACATCACCTTTGAATATCCTTCATCCCCTCCTGAACGTACACCTGCAGCCACACACGTTTCCAAAACTTGGCTCACATCAGATGGTGGCGGATAAAATGCATGACCGCTCAGGGGCCTGATATTTGGACACGCTTCAGTGATAATGCCAAAGCAGGAGCCAGTTTCTTATCAGGCAGATAAAAGGGATGCAGGGTTGTAAATTTAGGAGGAAACCTGAATAGATTTCTTAAAGCACACCTGGGCAGAGACATGAGGGTTATTTGAGGTGCTTCTCTGAGCTATTTTAGGCTCAGACAACAGATGGACTGATGGAATATCTGAATCTCCATCTCTCTTAGCTCATTCACGTCATTTCATTTGGCAGCAAATCTAAGTTATAAAAAAATGACTGAATGACCGTCATTTTGGGGGAAAATAGGGGAACTGTGAAACCATACGAGGAGAGCGGAACGATAGTCAGGAACATGAAGAGGTGCTCAGCATGTGATGCTATACCTGCTGCTTGTTTGTTGGTCTATTTCAGGTAAAATATCAAATTTCTCATAAACTTTGGGAAAATTTGAAGTTGACAAAAGACTGGAGGGATAGAAAACAAGCCAAAGCTTAAGTTTCTGATGCACCCTGCGTCCAGTTTCATATTAAATCTAAATCCTTCCATCAATAACAAACAGTCCCAGTGGTTCATGAGTAACCGCCTCTTGTCAATCTTATCGCATTAGAATCAAACCAAACAATCCCCAGCGAGACTCCTCTGCCAATTACAACCCACTGTAAGGTAAAGCTGAATCTCTGTCTTAACTGGGTTAAAGTTCATGTTCTTACAGTAATCCTGCAAATGATGACAGCCATCTTTCAAGCGCTGCTGTATGGAAACTGAGAGTCCTGTATGGGCTTTGTCCCAGACATTAAATCCTGGATACCATCCAGAAACACCTCTGGAGACGACTCAGACAAGTTATCTAGAGCCACACTACTGTAGCAGTCATCAGTCACTTTGACGCTGCAGCAGCTTAATGAATGTCAACACTGGTGGGTTTCATAATTTGGCATTTAGACTGTAATATCCAAAACAAGACTTGAGACTTATCGTGGACTAGAAAAGAGTGACTTGTGCCCACCTGTCCTACATCCTGGTATTAACAGCCTTAGAGTCTGCTCCAAGTCAGCGATGGTAACCAATAACCCGCTGGCCTTAAGTTGAACCCTTGTTGTGGAGCTCACCTCAGTGTACTGTATCATGCTTATTATTGGCTGAACATGCCGGCCTGGCTGCGAATGTGACCTCGCATGCTCTGATTGGACTGTGCAACCTGATTTCAACCTGGCTGAGAGGCTGGGAAGTCTTTATGTAACACACACAGCCTCAGATTAGCACCTTTGGACTCCCTTCTCAGCCTCACACTCGTAATCTCTCTTGATCTCTTCTGACACCTCCCGTGATCTTGTTTTTTTTTTTTTTTTTCCGTCTATAAGCAGGGAGCGATCTTAGGCAAACCAGCATGTAACGCTAGTTTTATCATTTCCCTTGCTATTGCTTCTTTTAAAGCCTGGATACGAGTATCTGTGCCTTAATAGTAACAGTATTAGAGGAAACCCTTTCATTCCCCGCAGCAGTGACACCTCCTCCTCTCCTCTTCCTCACTCTTTGCTCCTGCCTTCCTCTCCCACTCTCTGCTTGACATGCAACGCTCTTTCACTGCAGCTCTGTCACATGTGATCCCGTCACTCAGTGTTCACGCCTGCCTGACTGTAGTGAAAGTCACCCTGTCCAGACGTCCACGGCTTAAAAAAGAAAAAAAAAAGAAACCAGTCACCTGACAGCTCTGCAGTAAGTCACACAGTGAAATAATCATCCACACACCCAAAGATCAAACTATTTCAACAGATTTTGCATTTTATATATATTTTCAGATCATTTTAGTGTTGTTCTTTTTTGTTTGTTTGTTTTTTTCTTGCTGTCGTTTTGCCAGCAGTTTGTATTTGGCTTTGACTGAAAGCACCAGATGAACTTTAGAGTTCACAGTCAGACACAGTCATGGTGTGTTCTGTAACTGATAACCTTGAAAAATGTCACTGACAGCTGTTTGTAAAGTGACCAGGAAAGAAGGAAAAGGCCTGATAATAATTTAAAGGCACATTGAGGAGTTTTAGACCGGTGATAAAAGTCTCAGTCTAAGAAACAAAATTTTATGCAGAGAGAAGAAGAGGTGTCTGATGTTAAAGTAAAGTGTATGAAAACAAAAGCTTAGATGCAGTGCACACCTTGTTTTTTTTTATCTGTGGGACCCCCTTACATAAAATATAACTCTGATATTCCTGTGAGGCAATTTGCAACCTGCAGACAGTAGTCCACACAAATGCAACAATGCAAACAATAAAACCAGACAAAACACAGATGTCGAGTAATAAAACTGTTCCACTCGTCAAACCTGCAGTACAAAGTACAGTTTTATTGTTCAGTCTGTTTATTGTTGTATCATCTCACCCTCTTTTTTTTCACTTCAACAGTGTCACAGAGAGGACCACACAGACACTTCATCTACTAATCTAATTAAAACTTAATATTGAAAACAAAACAAACACTCCTTTCATGGCGGTGTTGTTTTTGTCACAGGACCGTCTCTGGTCTCTGGTCTCTGCCTGACTGCTGGCTGTCACACTGTGGTCCTGTTTCTGCCCTCTTTTGTTCCATCTGCCTTTTGAGCTTCTCCTCTCCTCTCCTCCCTTAATCAGTGCAGTTCTTAATGAGGGACCTGCTTTTAACCTCTGCTGATGCTCCGTGTTTGCAAAGCTCTTAAATATCTCTTAACCAATTTAATCCATCTTCATTTTCTGCTCATTGTCAGGCTGTGAAACCTTAAAACCTCTTGAGTCTGCTACTTTTATTTTATCTCTAATGCAGTAATGATCTGTCATGGTGCCAGGTCAGATAGGTTTCTATTTAGGTCAATGTGTCAACTCAAACTGGATTCACCGTTGCGGTCTGTCTGCGTCCCTGCTCCGGCAAGTCACAGCAGGTACACAAGCCTCCTAAATTTGAGCTGTGGCGCTGTGGCGCTGTGGCAGCGTCACCACCTTAACACACCAGTTCAAAATGAAACAAAGCGTCTATAAACCAGATTGTATTAAGCTTGACCAAAACAACACATCAGACCAGGAGTCAACAGGTTTGAATGAAGTGAGGATAATCAGTGGAGTGGGAAGCACGGGAACCCTTGGTCTGTGACTTCAGCTGTCTGAAAGTCCTGATACGTTCCAGACTGAACACACAGCTGGTGTGAGTTTACAAATGAGAGAGTTCCCTATGACGGCATTAAACTGCCAAAATTTGAGAGCAAATATGAGTCAAACATTTGTGCAAGCAAATTACTTTTGTGAGAGCTTTCACAGTGCTCGTGCGCAGTATATCTCTGTCCGTGTGAGCAATACAGTGGATCCTGAACACACAACCACTGTCATTGCACTCCTGCTCGTGAGTGAATTTTCTTGCTCGCAAACTTATTTTCTTTTTGGCATTAAGTGGATGAACCCAGTCGTCATCGTATGGCTAAATGTAATTGGTTACGTTCTTCATCTTTGATGAATGGCTGTTGCAACTGAAGAAGACGCATATCAAAGCAGGAGAGTCATTACGAAAAATGGCTGACCAAAGTTTGCTTGATGAAACGAGTAAAATAACTTACATGATGCATTGCCACAGCCATTCTTTGGGAATCTTCGAGAGGAATTCAGCGTTGCTGTCCTTTCTTGTTTACTTTTGTTGGCCGACACACAAACAACATCCATTCATAAAAGATGAGGACTGTAACCAATTAGACGTAGGGATATGATGACGACTGGGTTCAGCCACTTACTGCCAAAAAGAAAATCCACTTGCGAGCAAGCTGGTGAAAGTCTTGTGAGCACAAGAGCAATGACAGTGGTTGTGCATTCAGGGTCCACCATACCGCATGCACAGACGGTGATATTCTGCGTGCAAGCACCGTGAAAGCGCTCACATAAGTAATTTGCTCGTGCAAATGTTTGACTCAAAAGTTATCTGCTAGCTTACATGTTTGACATATGCGCGCAGCATGCAACAGAGCAGAGCCTGACCAGAGACACATCCTGTATATTTCTGGTTTTAATCATCAAAATGGGATGCCTAGACCAAACTGTAAGTTCTCAAAACTGCAGTTTATCGAACGTCCACTTGAGGCTGTCTACAGAAGCTGCAGAAACCACATATACAACCATCCAAAAAAGTTTGAAAAATAATTGACCTGTATTGTTCCAGTTTTTTGGTACCCTTTTGTTGGGGTGCCGGACAAACCGATCCGACCTCAGAATGTCGAGCTGGAAACACTGCAGTCCATTGCTTAGTCGAAAGAATCATCACTTTACACGGAACAGAGACGATGAAGTACAACACAAAACCCCGCCATGTTTAAATCTCCAGTCAACTTTATGAAGACAGCTCACGACACGAAAACAGTTTACTGTGTCATGTTTTTCTTCTTCATTGGATTTATTCATGAGGTACACTGTCGTGCTGCCATGCCAATACATTCCGCTTACCAAGAAGGGCATGGTTGGCTGTGGAAACACAAACAGGATCAGGTTTTACCGATCCGACATGTACCAAACTGTAGTGATCCATATTGGACTGCTTGGTGGAAACCGGGCTAATGGCTTCAACAGACAAGAAGACATCATTAGAGCCCTTAATGAATCATCTAACCTATGTTAGATTGAGAGAATGTTCCTGATATTACCAAAACTATATTTGGTTTGGAAAAAAAGCTCCTTAAATGGGCAATGGGTACAAACTTTGAGACCAACACCCATTTGCTGTTTGCTGTACCAATTTAGAAGACATTATTCCAGAAGCTATTTTTTCACGTTTGTGAGCATTTCTTAAAATATGTGACTTAATGACATTTATGAGATATCTTGACATCTGATGATATCTGAGCATATGGGAAGCATAGTTTTTGTCGGCTGCTTTATGTGATAATGTTACTTTGATTTAGTGTCATAAGGACGGTGGCCCTGAGAGCTCACAGCACTGCAACTTAAGAGAACACATGCTAAAAGACAAAACACAAACAAATTAAGAAAACATCTTCAACAATTTGATAACACATGCAAAACATTTAGAAAAAATGTGCTGCAAATAGACCGCAACACAACGGAAGTGTTTCCAGAGGACACTTAAAAGTGATGCACATGTTCGTTACTAGCCAATATGCTAATATCTGAATCATGCGAACACATTGTTAAAATGAATTTAAAAAGCTTATTTTTATCTTATTTTATTTAACACCACTGACAGAAAGAGAACCTTAATAGGTTGACTCAAAATCTGCTTCAATAACATCGGGATGTGTGCATCACTTTTAAATGTCCTCTGGAAACTCTTCCGTTGTGTTGTGGTCTATTTGCAGCGCATTTTCTAATGTGTTGTGTTGTGAAAACACAGTGCATTTTCTAAATGTTTTGCATGTGTTGTGAAAACTGATGAAGTTGTTTTCTTAATTTGCTTGTGTTTAGTCTTTTTTCATGTGTTCTCTTAAGTTGCAGTGCTGTGAGCTCTCAGGGCCACCGTACATAAGCCTTTTAAGGCTTAAGGTCATAAAAGAAAACCTGCAACTGGTGTTGATTATTTCGTGTAAAATTACTAATTTCTAAGCTCATACATATTAGAAACTAACCAAATCATTTATCATCAGGTGATTAAAAAGAGTAACACACGCTAAATATGCATAAAGTTGCTTAAACATAGGAATTTAAGCTAATGTAGAAAAGCATAAATAACCAACACAAGGTGAAGTCACCATGGGTTAAATCTGTTGTTCAGAGTCAGCCTGTTTTTGTTGATGTGATTCACTCTGAGCTGCACCGACCTGTGACTGATTCTGAGTCCCAAACTATATTTCAAAAAGACACATTTCTGTAACAAGGACAGCTGCTGAACACATGTCTGATTCATCCATCCACAGAATACATTTATTACATACACAGGCCTGGAGCTCTAATTTACAGTGTTTTTATTTTAACCCTTAAGCTGACACATTTATGTGACCCATTATTTCTAATGTGGCCTACTTTCCCAGCGGTAAATTGAGTGCTTAAAACCCCAGGAAACAAAACTTATGAAGACGGAGGAGTAAAGGAGCACAGAAGAAGAAAAAAAATGAACTTCATGACGTTTTTTCAGCCACTGATTATTCCTTTTATTCCATCAAAAGCTGTGACTCTGCGGGGTTTCTCTACAATCACACAAAAAGAGGACGCTCAGGAAGTGTTAACACAGGTTTTGATTTACTAAAGATTTCGCACGGCTGAGTATCTTTCCTGTTCTTTCTTTGTTAATTCTCTGTGACATTATACAGCGTCATTATGCGTCCTCACACTCCAGGAGCCACTTACCAATGGGAGGCTCTCTCTCCAAAAAGAGCACCATTCAAACACCACACAACACAAACATGGCTAGCTCATTCCTGCGGAGCAGAAAGAGCTCTAAATCTGTCTGAAGCCGTGTTTTTACTCCCAGACTCCCTCCAGGTGGGACACCTCTGATAAAACCCACAGACTGCATACTGTACCCTGGAGAACTCCCACAGACAAGCTTATACTGTTACCTCTCTCTCTCTCTCTCTCTCTCTCTCTCTCTCTCTCTCTCTCTCTCTGTATGTGTATACAGTCGGAATAGAACGACTGTCAGAAATATAAAACTGAGACACTAATAGAAGAATACCAGGCAAGAAAATGCAAACACCTTAAATTATAAAGCAAAATAAGTGACACATTGTTAATTTATACTCGTTTATTTTTTCTTAGCTGGATGTGGGACCATCATTACTGAACTAAGATCTTCAAGGATGATGCAGAAAAGTTACACCAACAGAAAGCACATCAGACATGTCACTGGTAGTGACTGTTGGAATGGATGTGCAAAGTTTTTGCACCATGCAAGTAAGAATTATCTTTGTTTTTTAATTAAAAAAAAAAAAAAAGATCGCCTTTGAGTTGTTTAGGTCTGTAACATCCAGTATGAGCCTGTACCTGAGGTTGCATTTGCAACAGTTCAGGCTGCTGATTGATTTGGCATTTCTTTAGTTAATCTGCTTCCTCTTTGGAGTAATATATTTTTTATTTTCTACTCTGGATCTGAGCTGCTGGCTGAACCCATAATACAGATCTGTTCACTGATTGTGTCACTTTTTATTTTTTAATCTTCCTTTTTGAAGTCAGCATAGAATCAAAACTATTTACATGCAACAAGACTAATTCCAACCACGTTCATACCAGAGTTTATACAGCGTTGACACGTCTCAGTCAGTGACCACAGAAAGTAAATTTATAAATATATAATATATGATAAAATAATCCAGCATCATAAAGTGCTTTAATTTAGACTCTTTTTTTCTCTGAGCTCTCTATGCTTCTCCATTTTGAACAGGAGTAAGAAATTTCAAAATGAATTCATGTTTTTATTCCCAGATTTGATCTTGAAAAAAAGGGCAGAAATCAATCAAGAATAACAAAAAAAACATCTAAAACACATTTATTTCTGTTCTGGAATGAAAGTAAATAACTGTAATTTGGCAATCAAAAATTAATGATGTGCTTTATGTTTTTATCTGCTTTTTCATTTGTTTTTATTAAACTGTGCGTTTGAAAGTTCATGGACAACAACAGTAGTTATATCCTAGCATTTCAGTATCATTTTGATTACAGAGCTGGTACATACTGGTTGATGAACTTTTACAGATATATATATATATATATATATATATATATATATATATATATATATATATATATATATATATATATATATATATATATATATATATATATATATATACTGTCCGACTGTCTGTGGCTCAGCACTGCTAAAGCTGCTCCTACCTTCGTTCTGCAGACAGAAACAGTTGCAGTTGTGTTTCATGGACAAATATCACATGTGTTATTTTAGACATATAATTTGGATGAGTCATAACGAAGGTTGCTCTGTTCGTCCATTTAATGTCTGTTTATTTTCTCTCACTAACTTGTGAATGAAGCAGCTGATCGTTTCTTTCTGACGTCTTAAGTTACATTTGGCTCACTGAGTTACACCTGTGGTAATATGGCTTCATTTGTTCTTCTAGCTGTGTGCGCTTTTTGCTCTGCTATTGTGGACATAACCGTATCAGTTTCTGTGATTAACATGAACTTTAAACATTGCAGATATGTGACAAGGATTCCTTCTATCCTCTGGTTGATGCAGATGTTGTTGTTATATTATCAGACTAAACTGTGTGTTCAGGGTTTTCTCAGTGTGAAGAGTTATTAGTGGCAGATATTTTGACCTTTTTGTCTCTGGGTAAGAGAAGCCAATCAGTGTTGCTATGTCTCTCTTTCTTGTTGCATCATCCACAGCCTGATGTTTCATTGCTGAGTCTAAGAGTTTGTTGTTTTTTTTTTTAACTTTAACGAGACATTAAAAAAAACTCTTTTAAAATAGAGAGACTTACAGGGATTTCTTCAGGGACCAGGAACTTTAAGAGTAACTCAGAGCATTTCCACCCGGGGAATAAGGGTCTGTCTTGAATCCTGTTCAGACAGCTTTTACTTGAGTGGAATATTTTACGATCTCACCATCCTCAGCAGGGAGTATTTAACTTCTTTTAAAACCACTAAGTGATGTTTCAATTCTGTTCTTTTTGAATAACTAAAAGCAAAACTTATCTGCTTCGCATTTTCCTTCCTTGGATGGCATTGGACTTTAAAACTGGCCTCTCGGTTATCCGTTTATGTCCACTTAGGGACACAAAGGTAACCCTCTGAGTCACAGTTCTTCAGGCGGCGATCCTAACAGCTGCTGGCACTAATTTCATCTAAACAGGAGAACATTTATGTAAATACATGACTTTCTACATCTGTCTGACCGCAGAGAGGTTACCACTTCATCCCTTTTCAAGCAATTATCCAACCTCACTTAATTATCCTGAGCATGATGGATCACTCTGTCACAAAAAAACCTCATTTGAAGAGCATAACTGTTCATTTTTGACCAAAGTTGTTTCAGTAATGTAAAATAAACACAATCTTAACCATTATGTGAAACATTTGTCGACCTCTTTCCCAAAGTTAAAGTGATTTCTCCTCTTAATGAAATTCTGCCGTGACGTGTCCTCCGGGGAATCCCTCGTCTGCCGGGCTGAGAGTCTCGGGCTGTAATCCATCCTGAGTTAGGGAGCGTTAAGTGGTTTGCCAACAGAAGAACAGTGTTAATGTTCTCATTTTAGCACTTAAAGACTTGTGCGACCACACTGGACCTCATGCTCTTGATTTGTAAGAGGAGCATGTAGGAGTCTGTGGTCGGTGAGCGCCCTGAGCAAAGTCAGAATCTGACCACGATTAAAGATTTCTATTTTTATGCCCCCAAATTACAAGAAGTGACTGTGTTTCCTTTCCTGCTGGGGCGTGTAGCCCATCATGAGACATTAACGTTCCACTGAAACCAGACTAATGAGGTTTATTTGAGGCTGGATGCTTTTTCAGGCAGAATGGAAGCCTCTTCTGCAGCCAGAAGAGAAACTCTGTGACTACCTATTTTCATTCTCATCTGTTTCATCTATTTCTAATGAGCTGGAAATAGACTCAGGGACAGAAATAGACGTATTAAGGCTAACAAAGCGAGCAGCAGTAACAAACAAACGGCGTGCTTTGTATGGAGAGTCATTTTATAAAACTCTGCTCGAAAAGGAATCAGACCTCTTGGTCCACAATCAAAAACCAGAATCTAAAGAGATACACACACACAGGCCTGAAATTAAGACCACATGGGTTCACAAAGGCTTGTTCACTGGGAGGAGAGGGTGAGCAAAAACGAAAACCTGAAAATGAAAATCAATCTGAACTTTAAAGGAAATTGATCATAACAAACACATCACATCATGAAATACCTGCTACATGTGCTGCTCTGTTTATTTCAGGATTATTTGGTTGCTACACTGTTTTGCTCTGTTTCTTCTTAGTCTTTGTCTTTCTTCCCTTATCTCTTAAAATCTTTTTTTTCTTTTACTTTTTTCTTCTTTCATCTTTTCTTTCCGTTTGTCATTTTGTCTCCTTTTACCTCCTTTCAGTTCACGTTTGTATGCACTTATTGGTGGATATTAAAATAGTAGTTATAATTAAAAATAAAGATAAAATAACACCGCACAAACATCTCTGATTTCCTGTCAGAGTGTATCTTTCCGTTTTATAAAATCTCCATTGAATTAAAAAGTCCAGATAAACATTTTATTTAAAGATATGAAAAGAGAAGGCCTGAATTTCTTCTAATAAGGAAGTATATCTTAATGAAGTGAGAGATTTTGCTGCAATTGGAGATTTTTTTACACATTGCAGTCAGTTACGTCCTTAATCTGGACTTGTCTGGTCAATGTGGCTAATATTGCAGCAATTGGTCCAAATATCAGATAAACCTAATTAAAAACCAATCCTAAAAAAAACAGACTTTTTGAAGACCAAGTGTTATAAAATTCTTTTTAGTTCTCTGACACCTCTTAAACGTCTCTATTGCTCAATTTTCTCTTTAAAAAAAAAAAAAAAAGGGAAAAAAAGAGGCATCATCGCTCTGCCTCAGTCACTGTTGAACTTGTCATACTTTTGTTCACCTCGTCTCTTCCTCTGTCATCCTCCTGGCACTGTGGCGGTGAGTGACAGCTGGCCTCTGTCATGAGGGTTCACTCAGGACACTTCATGGGTCGTGGTGGCGTCTGGTATGATGTAGAATGACAATTTATTTCTACACCTCAACTATAACTTTTTTTCAGGTGTGTTTTGAGGGTAAAAGTCTCACACTGGGGCCAGTGCTGTTGGTGTTCTGAGATAATCTGATGAGAAATCGGATGGCTACTCTCACCAAGATATCAGTACAGAAAATGAGTCTCCTGCGGTGAAGCTTCAGTCTACATTTACTGACATTATCTGCCTGATATGTTATCAAGTCTCTGCATAATGTTCCCTTCCACATGTTAATGACTGGCTCTTACATAATAATCATTCAGCCTGCTGAAGGAGAAGGAAAGTCTGCACCACATGCTGCCATGAATCTAATCCCTGTGATCATCTGGAGATTTTGCTCTTCTGATGGATTTGAGCTCGATCTGTCGCTTACATGTGCAGCAAGAGGAGCCTGAAACTCAATAATAAAATCTGAACATTAACCGTCGGTGGATGTGGAAAGTGCATGCAAAACATCAGGTATGCAAAAACCGTCAAACCACAGATGAAAACAGGACTTGTGTTACCACAGGATTTGCATGTGATAGAGTTTGTTTTATAAATTTCTGTGGTTAAAAATGGTAATCTTATTACAAACACCAGAGACCATCAGCAGATTATGATCACAAACACTTCTGTCATTATTTAAAGATTATCAGAGGTCCCAGGTAAAACTTTCCTGAGTGAACAAGGCTTAAGTCTTTTGAAATTTAGAATAATTGTTTGTCTGTGTAGGCTATGAAAAGCATGAAATGAAAGTAAAACTATTTGCAAGAGTATAACTTCTTTCAGTAGGGACTTTATCCTTCATTATTTATTTTAAGCCTAATCTTTAACTGCTATTAATCAATTGGGTTTTCTTTTATGTATCCTTATGTGTGTTTTTTTCCCACTGGATCCCACTGTCCTTTAGAAATTTGCATATTTCTCTTAAAAAAAAACCCTCCCAGACAGCTTAGTTAAAATATCAAAATTAATTTGCACTTGAGTCAAACAGAATTAAACTACCACTGAAGTACTTTGAGTTTGAGCTGCCACCTATGAGGTAAGCATAGAGGTGCAGCAGGTCGCCACATTACATTACTAAAAATAAATCTTGGTACAATAATGACTGACTCGTCACTTTTTTTTTTTTTCTTCACCTCACATTCTTCAGTTTTCATCAAAGTTTTTCTCAAAGTCAACAGCGCTTTGGATGCTCTTGTTTGTTTTCCACTTTACTGAAATATGCTGCACATTTCGTTCTCCTGTAAGTTGTCTGAAAGAGAGTCATCGTTTAAAAAAATAAACTCTGCCTTTTGCAGAATAAACACTTCAAAGCTGTCTCCAACTCTTAGTGTCCATTTAAGACCACACTGGTGGAACAGTGCAGCAATTTGGTGGAACACCTGGTGGAAAATCTAAAAGTTAAGATCATAAAGTTCATTTTAGTACATTTAAAGTATCCACATACTGTTTTTTATGCAGAATAATACAACTTTAAACATGCAATGAAAATGTGATTCATTGCAGCCATCAACAGAAATTCATAAATTGTAATTACAATTGTGAAATGTTTTTTTTTTAATCATTAGATTGTCCATTGAGATTTGAGATTGAGCCCCAGTCTGTCAGTGCAGACAGCTGACCTGAAAAATGAAAGCAGCCTGCAGAGATTTATGAAATGGGTAACTAAAGTGACTGAGTACATAATGTAAGTACGTGTTTAGTTACTGTAGCTAAGTGCATCTAGTAAGTGAGCAATACATTAAGTGTAGAAGTGAGTAAATAAGTGCATAAAAGAGTGAGTGTGTAGTGAGGTGGGAGGTAAGTACATACAGAAGTGATTAAGTAAACAAGAGGCTGTTTAAGCACACATGAACGAACTGAAGGGAAAGAAAAACCTCACACAGGAAGTCTGAGAAAAGTTCAGTTTAGGTTAATTCTGTGCGTGCTGCTCCCACTGTCGGATTTTTTTAGTGACATCGCTGTCTCCTCCCACTCTCAGGCCTCCTCTGCACACTAGCGTGCAACAAATACAGCGAGCAGGGACACTCTTAGTCAAACATTTACCCACAGCAGGTTTGGGAGGCTCACAGCGCTGTCTGGGGGAGGGGGGGACTCAGAAGACCTGTTTCTATTCTCTCTCCTGAGCCGGATTGGCCGCCCACACATTTAAGATGTGTGCTAAATTAGTCTGCATCAAACATTCATGAAAATGCTCCGTAGTTCTGTACATCCTCTTCAGCTTTTAACTTAAACACAATGATTTATGGATCGTTTTAAGGAGTTCTTCACCCACCTGTCACTCAAACATACACACACACTCACACACATATATATATAAACAAACAATTCCTTTTCCCTGCTCACATGAAAGATTTACCCTGAGCATGTCAGGGAGATGATTGCTTTGCCTGAAGAGCTCCAACAATACTTTTCTGCTTTCACCTTACAGCTTTTATAAAAGTCAGAGTTTTAAAAATTAAAAGGTAGTCATTGCGTAATGCTTTTGTGGTTATGTTTCAGCAGCGGCATAGATATGTAGACAGGATGAATACGACAGAGTCCTGCTCATGTCTCACAGCATTCAGCAGAGAGATGTGTGAAAGAATGTAAAGCGAGGATGATTTGTGACTTTTTGAGTGACAGGTTTTTTTCTCATCAGGCAGATTGATATCAGTAGACACAATTCATCTTTACTTTTTTTATCTCCACATCTTAATGAAAATATTTTGAGGTGATCCAGTAGTTTATATTTATATTTCAGAGATACTAAAGAATTTCCAGCTGGTTATAAAACACTGCCACATTTATATAAGACACATAAAGAAAAGCAGATCATCAACATAAAGACGGATTATTTCTATTTACTTGTTTTACATCTTACTGAGCATTCTGTTACTTTCCCAAGATGCACTTTGCTTATCTTGGGTGACAGGTTGTTTTAATCAGTTAAGTCAATAAAAGTGATATTAAACTGTATTTTTGGAACAAATGAGCTGAAACATTTTTCCTTTTTTCCCCATTGGGGGAATCTACCCTGCACACTTTGCAGACAGCATGCAGACTGTCAAAGTGTCATAAACTGAACGTCTCCTTCCAGCTCAGTTTAAATTCACATGAATACTCTCTTGTTTTCTGTTTTCTCCCATGACTTTTCTGTATGCTCACTCCTCCATCTTTTGTTTCACATTTGCCCAGAGCTTAAGTCATAAACATGCCTGAACTTTTCATGAGATGTGGATGAGCTAGAGCGTGAATTCACAGGAAGTATATGTTTGGAAAATTCACCCCAACAAGGAGTGTGCAGAGATGTACCAATCAGGAGGAGAAAGGAAAGAAACTAAAGGTTAAATACTGAGAACTGTTTCCTGCATGAGAGTAGTAAAGATGTCTGCACATCTTAGTCCACACCTAACTTTTGACAGAGAAGACTTCAAGCTGTCAACGATGTGTGAATAAGCACCTTTGGGAAAACTCCAGAAGCAGCTCAGGTCCTGAAAGATCCTTGAAAATTTCAGGGCTACATGTCTGCATGAGGTTGAAGTAATTCTTTAAATATATTTCTTAATAAATGATGTCTTCTGTAAAGAGATTTTACTCTGCAGTGCATGGGCTGTTTTTGCAAATATAAAGTCATGGAAGTTGCATTGATAAGAATCTCGTCCTGTTCATTTGTGGGTCTCATTTTGCGTTTGCAGAATTGTAAGTATTGCTTTCCCTGATGTTTATTTGCGAGGAGTATTTGGATGTTTCAGTGTGTATCTTTGAGGCCTTCTGCTGCAGGGTTAAGAAAGGAGGTGTTGGCAAACCAGTGTGTAATTTTCTATGTATAACTCAGGCTCTGAGGTATCACGCTCACGGCTGCCAGTTTATGTTTTCTTCCTTTTTCTTTGAAAATGAGATATAAACACACACCGCGAACAAAGCAGAAAATGCAGATTACTTTGAACCAAAAACACTTGAATCTAAACATACACTCTTACCAGCTGTAGTTTTGTCAGTTAAGATTTACACTGAAAGAAAATGACACTTTTTAAGCATCTCAATTACCATTTTTAATCCTCCCGCTCTCCTGGTTTGCCTTGGGGGAAATTATGGAGGATAATGGATGAGGCAGTTGAGCTCACACAGATTACACCTGTTGACATGGAGGTAAAAAAAAAAAAAGAAAAGAAAAGAAAAAAGCAAAGAAAAATAAGCTGCATGTAGATTCCACATATGGAGAGCCCAAAGACAGAGACACAATATCCCACATTGGGCCTACATCTGACCCTTTGGAGTTGGGAAATCTAATCTTAAATTTGTAAATGTTTTAGAACCTCAGAGTCTGAAAGAAAAATGTTAACTCTTCAAGTAGGATAAGAATTTTATCTGCCATTTGCCATGATACATCAAATGTTTCTGATATATAACAAGTTACCATTACAATGGTAAATGGTAAATGGACCTGTACTTATAAAGCGCTTTTATAGTCTTACCAACCACTCAAAGCGCTTTACACTGCTAGCCACATTCACCCAATCACACCACATTCACACACTGATGGCAGGCTGATACTAACGCAGAAGCCATCAGTTTAATATAACACATTCACACGACATTCATACACCACTGAACAACAGTGGGAGCAACTTGGGTTCAGTGTCTTGCTCAAGGACACTTCGGCATGTGACTGCAGGAGCTGGAATCGAACCTTCTGATTGTGGGGCGACAACTCTACCACTGAACTACAGCTGCCAATCACACCTGATTAGCACATGGACTTTTTTTTTTACTACAAAGCCATGCTGTTGGCCTCTTTTTGCTGTATTATGTGAGGTCCTCCATGAAAAAGGTGCACTGCAAAACTAAAATCTAATCAAGTGTTTGTGTACTTTTCTTTTATAGTAAAAAAAAAAAAAGGTCCATTAGACTTAATGTGAGCCACATTCATCTGATATGATGAGAAGTGTCTTAATTTGAGATATTAAAAAACAAATTTATCATACAAAAAAATATGCAAGTGGGGTGAGAAAACTTTACTTGTTTAGTTTCTTGGTTTATGATATTCTTATTTCAAGAGACTTGAAAAGTACTTCTTTCTACCCCAGTGGCAGATTTCTTTTTCTCTTTGCAAGCAATTTAGTTCAGCCAGGAACACTCTCATCATAAATATACAATTCTACAATTTTATTCTGAAGATGCTTTTGTCCAAAGCGATGTACAACACAAGCAAGAATATTAACAGGAAGATGAAACAAAAAGATTTTAACCAATTATTGCCAAATGGAAACAAAGTTATAGTTGGCGTTATAAGCTCTGCTTTTCAGAGTACTCCCTGGATTAGCCAAGCAGCCTGCTCAGGCTTTCCAGGGAGTGCAATGCAAAATCCTCCACATGAGTAAATACATGAATACAGACTTCATAGGATACAAACATGGAGACTTAATAGGAGGAGGCTGGAGTGGAGGAGGGGATACATCAAGACAGCAGCAAAGTGTGGGTAGCATAATAGTAGTAGGCTTAGGTGAGAGTGAAGACGTGTTTCAATGCACCTCCTTATCGCTGTACACGAGCTGTGATTGGTTGAGCGAGGCTGGGAATAGTGATTTGAACATCAGCCAATAAGCTGATAACAGCTGGCTGTGTGACTTCTGTGTCCTGCATGGACTTACGTAAACTTCATTTGTCAAAAATTACCTTTTAATATCTTAAAATTAGACATTTTATCAGTATGTGGCTCATATGAGACTATTTTACTCAAAATAAGACTTTAACACTTGCATGAGACTCAGTTTTCACAGTGTAAGTTATTCCCGAGCCTGTTTGTAAAGTGTGGCATTGAAGGTGCTTTCTCAGATTAAAAAGATGTGAAAGTGCCGTGGCCACCTTTGATCCCAGAGTTTTGCTCACATTGGCAGTTTTTAATGGTCCTAACCAACATTGCATTTGTGTCATTTTAGCTTAAGATTTAAACCAGTGACTTGAATTTACATTTTGAGTGAACAATCAAACACTGATATTAAAAGACAAATTGCTCACAGTGGTGACAAATAACCCAAATTTGGTACCATGGGTTTATAAGATAAAGCAAATTTCAGCAGAAATGAGAAGAATTCTGCTTTGAATCAGTAAAAAAAATCAGATAAAAAACATTTCAGAGTCCCATGTGTGCACAATGCTCCAGTTTATTAGTCAGGGTCAAAGTTCAAATCAGTTATACACAGTTAAACTGAATTAACTCCAGTCAAGAAAGATTCACCTTTTTTGATCCAACATAAAAACAAAAGCTTCTGTGTGTGCAGCCTTTAAAATGCAGCTGCAGTCATGTTTGTTATATGAAGCTTCAATGTTGTGTGTTTAATATTTATCAGCAGACCTTCATGACACGCACTCAAAAGACCCATCCCATAACCTCTGCTTTATTCTCCTCATGTACGATCCAGCAGTCACATGCTCCACGCTCTCTCTAACCCCCACGGAGCTTAACATGTGCTTCAGGATGTTGTGATCTATGTCACATGCATTTGCTCATGAATGGGATAATGCCTCCTGCAGGAATCAGACATGACGAGTTTAGGAAACGTACGTGTGGAGATGTCTGCACTGAAACTGAAAGCAAACAGCTTGTCTGAGCTCCTCTGAACAAACACTAATCGTTTCTGTAAAGTGCAATCAAAGATGTGTTTTTGAATGGGTGGGAGCAGATTTCTTTGGAAAGATTCATCTGTTTGGTAAACTGTTTAGAACCCTTGAGCGCTACATGCATGTGACTGTTGATACTTTTCTGGTCATTTGGGGAAATATAAAATAAGAAGAATGCAGAATAAATAGAAAGGAAATTGCACAACACAGCCACCAAGCCACTATGTCAACAAAATATAAAACAACTAACAATTGAAGGTTGAAAATCAACTTGTTGAAGGGAAAATGGTGCCCTCCTTTTCTTTTAAATCTGCTACTTTCCAGCTGTGGGGAAGCAAGTCTGGGATCTGTGGTCTTCTCCATAAAAACAGAGCGGGTAGGAAACTGTCAGCATTGAGTGAAAGTGTATGATTTCATAGTTCACTGAGATGGAATCAAAAAGGGACAAAAATGCCACAAAAAAATCTAAAAAGAGCGCAAAGAAATGCACTCTGAGAAAAAGAGTCCTACCCTCTGCTGGGCAGTGCTGCTCGCTCTGTTATAAAAGGCAATCCTCATCTTTTATACATGATGTTTATATTATAGAAGGAGTTGTCGAGCTTGTTCTGGCTGCAGATCCTCAGGAGGAAATGTGTCTCCTGCGGACCTGCACTTCCAGCTTCACACTCACACTTCTGTCATGTTAGGGTGCACTTTGGCTTCTGATGCAACTTAAGAAAGGAGTTGCATTACAAGGACATAGTAAACATGAAATCAACCCCAGATGAGGGATGTTTAAAGATAATTGCATAATAATTGAATAAAAGTAGTGCAGGAGTGCAGCAGCTTGTGTAAAATTTGGACGTGTTTCATTGTTTCAGGACGGGAAACATCTCCTGTCTGTTGTAGGAGGAGAGCTTCATTGTTTCCAAACACTGAAAGATTCATCTGAAGCTGTGATTCAGGCTTCCTCTTCGTAACACTCGTGATGAATCCCAGTAGGTCAGAGGTCATTAGGGAGTGAAGGGGGATGGAGAGACAGGGGGGAGGAATGAAACAGCAGTGCAAAGAAAGGCGGTCGAGCCTGCATTGTCCAAAAAGTCTCAGACCAAATAAATAAAATGTTCTGCAGGTTCAGTCATGCATGGCTTCCTTCCAGACATCAGAAAACTATTAGAATATTGATGTTGTTTAATGATTCTACCATTTTCTTCTTTCACTGGTCACATTTTTTTCTTTTCCACAACAGCAGGAGTTACTTTTGCTGTGCTGACCAAGCAGGGCGATAAAGAGAGAAAGCATTCAGGGAAGCGAGTGATGAAGCAAACAAGGGGGACAAAAGGAGAGGGGGTCTGGTGTTGTGCAACAGCTTGACATTGATCAGGGTTGTCGAATGGTGACGCGGCAGCCTATTGTCTCATCTGTCTGCAGCCAGCAGACTCTCCCTCGCTGGTCTGTCTGCTTCCTCCTCCTCCTCCTCCTCTGCATATGTCAACTCTTTCTGCACAGGAGCTGAACTTTTTCAACTTTTATCCAAACAAATTCAGGACAAGGGAACAAAAGAAACGTCAGTAAATTGTGTCATTGTTTGGCTCAGACTAAACTTTTATCAAGCTGTCAAAGTATTACACCAAGGTTAAAACCTTGATCTGTGTTTTATGATGGACCTCGTGTCTCACTCTTCACTTTGTAAGAAGTAAAACCAAAACCTCGGTCTTGGTGTAGAACGCTGTGGAAGCGTCTTTTTGTCTCTCCGTTATCATGTCACATCCCATCTTAATACATCGAATAACCTATAAAAGCTACATTGCTTTGAAAAATACACACATGCACATAAATCATCATGATAAGAGCCAACTGTGGTAACAGAAAGCATGGGAATAATGTGTCAGACTTTCACTGTTATTTTGTAGTTTAACCCGTGTTCAATCCATTTGAATGGATGAGATGCAGAGAAATATGCAGAAAATTTCACACATTTCACACATCTGGTGCATTTTGGTTTAACTCATCTTCACTAGTCTGTAAGCGCTATTTAATGCTCATTTTATACATTTATATTTAAAATGGTCTCTGAAATCAGAATCAGAAATACTTTATAATTTCCCGGGGGAAATTTGGTGTTACCAGTTGCTCTTCACACAGCACAGCAGTACGGAATAAAAACAGGAATAAAAAAGAATAGGATAATAAAATAAGCAATAGAATTAGAAACGAATAAAATAAAATATGCAATACTAAGAAATAAAGTAAGCAATAAAATAAGATAAGATAAATGTTGCATAACATTTTGTCTGTCTCCATCCTTGTCTTTTTTTTTAGAAACAGTCAGCACTTCATCATTCTGTTTTCTTGATGACTAAATTTTACCTATTATACTGACTGATGTGAAGGAAAAAAAATGTATTTTTAAGCTTTATTCTGTCCCTCTGGTACCCCTATAGTAGCTTTACATTTGTCAAAGTAAAAAAAAAAAAAGTCAAGTCAAAGTCAACTTTATAATCAAATATGCTATACATGCCCGACATACAGCATAAATGACATTTCAGTCCTCTCGGACCCATGGTGCAGCAGAGTAATAACTAAACTAAATAAAGACTACCTTAAATACCACAATTAACAATATAAACAGAATAAACAGACATGAGATAAACAGTAGTGCAAATTTTAACATGGGTAAAATGAAATGAACAGACATGAGGTTACTGACATTACTGACAAATTTAAAAACAAATCTCTATTTTTCTCACACTGGTGTTTTAGAAAGTCCTTATTCCAGCCTCTCTCTAAACTGCTTCATTTTAGCTGCTGTCTCTTTAAGGCTCCCTGCTCAACAATTCCTCCTTCTCTTTGATTGGTCAGCCCTCTGGAGGTCATGTCAAGGGCAGAGATACTAGCAGACCTTGGTGTTTGAGGCCCACACCTCTAACATGTCGTGAACCAGTTAGGAAATCCTTATATGACCTCATTGTTTCAATAAGCCTCATGAAGATCTGGTGCTATTGTTTTTTAAACCGATAATTCTGATTGGTTTACAGTCAGATTCAGGGATTTCTACAAAATAGGTGGTTTGGAAATCTGCGCACATCCATGTTGAATATATACGAAAGCAGAATACACACTCTTTAAGCATGTTTAGCTGATCGTGTTCATGTTTAACTCAGGTAAGGTGTTGAATATAGAGCTGTTACTTGCTATCCCAACACTTCTCCCATTCTTGGATAATAGCTGTTTGTTAGACAAACAACAGCCTAGTTTCTAGCGGTGTAGTATTTTCCACAGTGAATGAAATCACACATTCCTTTATTCCAAAAAAAGAAAGAAAGTAACTAAAAAAATTCCCATTCCTCCTTTCAAAATAAGAAAACAAATATTCAGTTCTTGGTACACTGATGGAAACTATTTTTGCTGACACTTGCTGAACACAGGTTGTGTATTATGATAGAGCAGATTTACGAGCGCTCTGTGCAGAGGGCTGCAGTCAGTCTGGCTGGAAGTGTCGGTGCTTGGTGTGTATCCTCTCTCCAGCTACACCACTTCTCTTTTAAAGCTTCCTGAAGAGCTGGAATGACTTGAAATAATCCATTAAAATATTTTATCCCTAAGCTGAGTGAATATAACAAATTAAACGCAGCAGAGAAAACTTCAAATGTGTAAGCAAGCTTGTCTAATTGCTTAGGAGGTGCACAGATAGACGCAGACATACAGCGGCTTAAAAAAAAAAAAGCCTGCACAGATGCATTTAAAGCTACGTGTCCTCAGAAAATCTCAAACAGGCTTGAGTTCCTAGAAACAAGAAAAACAGGAGAATGGCATCATCATAATGGCTCTGGCATTTACTAATAATGTGGACAGACATCTTTTATAAACCAGATAATTTCCTGCTAATGGATGCTGGAGGCTGAAAAGAACTCAACAACCTTTCAGTCAAATCAGAGATAATATATAACAAACAAATCCTTCATGTAGAAACGTTTGAGCAAAAAAAGATGGAAATCAACACGAAATGAGATTTGAGGTGGTGAAGTGAAGAGCAGTGACCGACTGTTTGTGGGCCACCATTTTTAGCCTCTAGTTCTGCTTTTTAGTTGTGAACATCCTAACTTTGTGAAGCCAGAAATGACCTTAACTGGACATAAATATGGACACACAGGTATCCGTGACACATATAAATAAAGTTTATCATATTTCTGGTGGTTGAGGGCAGATAATGTTTAGTCTTCAACATACAAAACCTGATTCCAGCCTGTTTCCAAACAAGTTTAAATGCTGATATCCTTGTTGCCTGTGCTCATGTTCTGTAATGTTTATGTTTGGTGGGCAGCATTTTTAGTTTTAGTGCTCCTCTGGTGTCGAGCTTTACAGCTTTCTTTATGTGACTCGTAAGGATTCAGGAACAGGAGCTGAGGCTTGTGCTGAACAGGTGATGTCTGATGTGCTCGACTTAAACGCTCCTTTGGGTTTTTAATAAGTTTGACGGCAATGATGAACCGTAAAGTTGCATGCCAGTGTTTGACCGGTGGAATGACAGGCTGCAGTTAGGGGCCTCTTTTTCTATAAGGTGCTCACCTATAAGCAGTCTGTGCCACATTCCTTATATTTTCACATTCTTGAAACCTTTCCAGCTAATTTGATGTCTTTTTGATGTTTCCCCACCTGCAGGAATACATGTAAGACAGAGAGTGCGTAGAAGATTATGTGCTGTAGACATGAGCAGCATGTTTTCTTCAGATTTATTGTGATTTAAATGCTCTTATCAGACACCGTACATAAAACTCAGCCTTTTCTTCAACCTCCTTTAAGGACACAGTATTTCATACAGGACACTGATGTTGGAACAATTTAGAATAACACAACGGCTGGATACTGGGTTGCTGCAGGGACAGCGTGCAGTATTTTGCTGACTTACTGACCCAATGTTCCAGTGTTACTCAGCTATCAGATTCCCTCACGTCTAATCGGAAAGAATGCAGCAAATTTGTAGTGAGCATGCCTCATGTTTATTGATGTTGCAGGCTGATGATGACATAGTTAAGGAGCGTGTCATATCAAATGGGGACAGAGAAGAGGTCTGGTTGCGCCTGGACTGTGAGATCCCCTTTGTAGCTGCTGTTGCCAAAATATCTCTGGGAAACTTGTGACACATGAGAGGGTGACACTGCCAATCTTCTCGCTGCACACTGCAATGTTGATCAAAGAATGTGTTTGCCAAGTGCTGCAGCATTCCTCCAGGTTTGTGCAATTGCACCGCTCCTTGTGCTTTTGGACTGCAGCAGAAAATCAGTGTGAGGACTGCATTCATCCAAGTAAAGGTCCAGTCATGTGTGAGAGCCAGTGGGCCAGGGCTCGGCCTGCCTGCGACTATTTGCTTTTCCAGCTGTTTCCTAGACTCACCCTGTGAGAGGGAGAGAAAGTGGTGAGTGTGTGTGTGTGTGTGTTGGAGGTGGGGAGCGGTGGCGTTTAAGAGAGATGGAGAGATTCTGGGAGTTCAAGGAAGGAAGGTGGTAAGGAAGAGAGAGGTGCAGAGAAAGTGTATCCGTCTGTGGAGTGTTTGCACAGTGGAAACACCCTGAAAGCCTTCATATAGTATGTGCTCCCTCTCTGTGTCACAGAAACACAGAGGAACATGTCGTCCTGAGTGCGCATGCCCCTCACATAAACACGCCCTTATGCCTGGGCTGCCCCTCGTATAGACTGATCCGCCTCTCAGACACAAAGCCACAAGGGATGGCCTAGATTCCAGCACATGCACACACAGGCAGGCAGGCTGTGAGGAAAATATCACGCACACATACACATTTATAGGTATATATATAAATATAGATATAGATATATGTCAGAGTAAACAGACTGTAAATGTACACCAAGTGTTACAGCTTCTTTGTGTTAGCAGGGTCAACACTGAATTACGTTTGAGACGTGTGTTTGAAGTTTATTAAGACTGGAGTGTTGCAGGATCTCAGGGGGACGGCAGGTGTGAGCTGTCTGAAGGAACCTCACTGTTTCAAACAGCAATCATTCAGGCATTTAATGGAGTTTCCGAAGCTTTCTCAAAGCTGTGACTGCTTTTTTTTTCTTCTTTCTTTTTTTTTTTTGGAAAACCACGTTAACCATTGTATGACTGCTGCTTACTTTCCCAATTACCATTTATGTGTGACATTTATATTTGATTAATGATTGCACCAGTTGAATTGGCCTCAAGGATGTTAAATTAAGAGCCAAAGAGCTCTGACAGCATTCCTCTGATGTGAAGTGAAGGGGAAAAAGTAGAGGAGGTGTCATTTTCACTCAGTTTTCTCACACACTTGTCATTTTCAGCAAGTTGTCTGTTTAATGTATTTTCTTTGGTTGTTTTTATTTTTCTGAATGTTTGTCAGTATTTTTGTGGTTTTAACTGTGTCCTTCTCCCATTTCCCTTATATTTTTCTTTCATTTTAACATGCTATATAAAAAAGAATCTCTCATTTTCATCAGAAGACAAAAAACAAAAAAACTTCTGCCCCTTTTGTGTTGCGCTGATTGAGTGTAGGTCTGTCCAATGGCACTTCTGCAAGTGACCTTTATCTAATTCTTCCTGGACAAAAGAAATTAACTGAGCGGGTCAGGACCCAAGATGAATTTGTCAGACAATGCAGAGCTAGCGGAAAGGAAAGCTTTGGTTTCTGGTGGGATTCTAAACTTTTTAAACATTTTGACATTTACCATTTTGAACATTACCTTTAATTTATTTCAGAAGCACAAATGGTTTGGTATGTGTTTTTGGCATTCAGAGAAAAGAAGACAAGAGGAGGGAAAGATTGTAGAAACTTATGAGGACTGTCAAAGCATAAACAGAGATGAGGGAAAGAGAAAGTGAAGAAAGGCAACATGAAGCAACAGCGTGGGCAGTGTTACAGGACTGGTTGAGTGAGAAAAGTTAGAGGGACGAGGACCTCTCATAGGTGGCTGCTGTTGTTTTTTGCATTTGTTAAGAAGGCTGATGGAAATGCAAACGTTCAGACTTTACCTTGACTAAAAATGTGTCATGTCTTTTAAGAAGAATAAAAGTAATTTTTCTTTGAATCATTGTGCCAACTTACTTGTTCCTTTAGCTGTTAGTTGGACAATAGTTTTATTTTGCATAGCCACCCCCTCACTATACATTATCCCTTTCATGGTGCAATATATCATACAGTGTAGCATTGTACAGTACAGCATCTGAAGACAGTTTGATTGAATTCGAGCTTTTGACAACCGTCAATGTCCACAGGATCCAACTGTGATAATCAAGTCAACGTCAAACTCCATCTATAATGAATACACCCTCACTGCTTGACAACAGCCCCATGCGGTCCTCTGAACTCACTCACACTGATTTACATGATGACACAGCTGCATCTTTATATGTAATAACATGCGACATGACATGAGGAACAGGAGGGATGACTCCTGAAAGCCTCCTTTAACGTAGCACAGAAACTGAAGCACCTTATGGCTTTTTAGAAAACAGGTGTCAAGTTGCCTTTTTTTTCCATCTGCTAGGCAGAGCGTTTGACGTCTGAGTTGTCTGTAGTATTTCCTGAAACGTTAGGCAAGCTATGGATTACTGTGTGTTGACAGCATGGACCTTATTGGACTGAAAGGTCAGAGGTTGGATTCTTGAACAACAAAATGACTTGAAGTCTAGTTTTTGTTCCCCTGATAATACAAACAAACAAACAAACAAACAAATAAACTCCTCCATGCTGGTAAATGACAAGAGGTGGATATACAAAAGGAATATAATAGATTGTAATTACAGAAAGGATAATCTGGTGAAAACTCCCTGGGTGACCTATTATATCACACACAATCCCTCTACCAAGTAGACAATTAGCAATGATGTGTTTTGACAAATACTCTGTGGACACAGATCAGTGGGTGTGTGATATGTTTTCACCAACCTCTCATGTTCTTTGTATGTATACTATCACTTACCACCAGTTTCCAGGACAGGGAGAGCAGAGAGAGAGAGAGAGAGAGAGAGAGAGAGAGAGAGAGAGAGAGAGAGAGAGAGAGAGAGAAGAGGATGCTGGAGCTTTCATATATTATGTATAGGTCAATCATATATGATTCATGGGGGGAAAAGTGGCGTTACAATGTACATTTACACAGACAAGTTCAACAAAACAAACATTTACATTAAGAAAATAAGTAAGACATTCAGAGAATTCTACTCTCACAGTGTCTCACTCTTTCTGTGTGCTGAGGAAAGCCAACACGGTGAACATCTCTCCTGGTTGAGAAGATCAGTCCTCCAACATTCACTGAAGATGATCCTTTGTGGATGTCAAGAGGAGGAAATCAGGTGTTGCAGCAACACAAATTAGCATAAATATCAGAATAGATAAGAGAAATAAAAAAGTAACAGCTGGAAATTTTAACGAAATAAAATAATAAAATGATAGGGTTTGCTTTGTGGTATAAAAAGAGCAATAAATGAGGTAAGATATGTGTACTAAGTGTTAAAAAAAATAATTTCTAAAATTTTGGTCTTTATTACAATTTCTTATTTTATATTGCGTTTTGTAGATTGTCTTTTTCCTCACATCTACAGTATCTGCTGTGGCAACAAAATTTCTCCCAATATGGATCAATACAAGAATGTTCTATTCTATTCTATTCTATTCTATTCTATTCTATTCTATTCTATTCTATTCTATGTAAAAAAAAAAGTTTTAAAAAGAAGCTATAGAAAATGCACATATATCCTTCATCACCTGATACAGAAATGTGTACAGCAAAAATAAAAAAGTGTTGTTTTTAGTATTGTAAATCATTTTTTAGAATATTTATTCAATCAGAGATGATTAGGAGTGGTAACTTTAGCAGCAAAGGTCTCATACGCTGTTATATGATATTATACAGCAAATGTTGATATTATCATAACATCAATTAATTTGTGGTTTTACTTTTTTTCCAAGATATGTTTATTGCTTTTTCCTTGTTTTTACAAACAACAAAAGTACACAGAAAAGCTCAGCAAAACATTGGTCTACACAGCCATCATATGCACTATTAACAAAATTGAACATAAATATGAAAGAGGATACAATCCACAGGGTCCTTCCTTATTATTCCTTTTTTTCTCCCTCCTATAATAGGGTAGAGTCTATAGTCAGTCCAATACAATACTTGTAAGCATTGAGGCAATAGTAATGTTTAAGAAATTGAGGAATGGTGTCCATATTTGCAAGAATTGTCTTTTCTTTGAGTGAAGCAAACAGGTTAGGTATTCAAGAGGAAAACATTCCATAATAATTTTATGCCAGTTTGCTTTAGATGATGGTTTTTCCTTTATCCACAGACAAAAAGACATTCTTCTTTGCGACATATGTAAGAATATCATACAGTCTGTTCGAGCAGGTACCAACAATACCATCTTGACACGGATGACCCAGCAGTAAAGAAACAGGATTCAAACTCAGAGAAATACCAAGAATTTTTTGTGTGTTTTTACTTTTTTAAATCTACTTTAATTATTTTAAAAATGTTTATTTGATTGACTTCAACGTCACGACACACCCCTATATGGTGAGGAGACAGCTAAAGCTTAATGCGAGACTGACAGGCGGCTCAACCAATGAGAGTGGACCATTTTCCAGAGTGGAGCGCTGTGATTGGCCAGGGGTTGGGATTATATATATGTATAGATATGCCTGACTGGTAAACCGTGGGGGCGGGACTATAGAGTAGTGCAGTCCATCTATGTTGATACAGATCTAAAGAACTGGACTAACAGAGTGTGTGCTTACGTTGCTCTTCGCATGGACTAATGTAAGTTATTTTCTTCCACTTGTACTCTTGGGAGTATGGCGAAAGGTGTTGCAACACTGTATTATCGTAGTAGTTTTACTCTTTTTCATGTCATTTTGCTGAGAAGTGCTTTCAGGCCGTGTGGCACACACGCTGTCCAGGCTAGCGAAGTGTGCTGCCGTTACCGTGGCTGTTGTTATTGCTCTCTAGCGGGCTGAAATATTTTGACATGCCGCTGACACAAACAATGCTCGGGCTTATCGTTACCGTCATGGTAGCACACAGAAGCCATTCTCCACCACTCTGCTGGTGTAACAATAGTGTGTGCATAAATGTTCGTGTTGAAGCTGCTCGTAGCTTAACGTGTACGCTGTGGCGGTTTTGTGAGGCAGTGTCCGAGCTCCGTTAACGGTCGGCTTGTATACAGGAGCACGGGGACGGCGAAACCCCCTTTGGAAAAGTCATAATTCAGTTATATCGATATTTTGTCAGATTTATAAGTGAAGTTACATGGTTTAAGATATATTACACACGGGTCTGCAGCACTCTTTGATTCGGCACTAACCCTAACATCAAACAAGCGCCTTTCTCACTAATCACCAGCGCGTCCTGAGGGTGGCCCGGGGTGGCATGGCCCCTCCTCAAACCTGACGATGCCCACCCAAAATCACAAGTTAATTAATGTAAGCATTTTAATCATCAGAGAAGGATTTTATGTTGAAAACAACTACTTGAACTGCTAAGGCAGGCTGCCAGAACCTTTATTTGCGTTGTAGAAGACTCTATGAACATCCGTGTCACAGGATAGGTGTGTTGAGGGGAGAGAGGATCTATCAAGTATTTCAAGTGATTGTGCAAAACCTTGCCAACAAATGAGTAATTGAGAGTCAGAGTTTGATTTAACTGTTTCTTTTGCTTTTGAACTGGTGTTTTTCACTTCAGTCTTTTTTTTTTAATTCCTTAAAGAATAGGGCTTGGGAATTTGATGTTGAATGTTGTTTTTTTAAGTGAAAAATATATACACTGGAATATGAAATCTCTTTAATGCTTGGATATTAAAGTAGGTATGATTAGTGTAGATAAAAAAGGCTAGATAATTTATGTATTTTTGCATAAACTTCTGGATGTGCCCCTGGTAGTGTGACATTTGTCAACCTGGAAAGTTTTGTTTAGTTGTAGTCCTAATGTTACATTTATTATAACTAACTCCAGTGCCGAATTTCAGTGGAGTGTGAAATGGATTCACTTAAGCTTTGAAGTTGTGTTCAGTGTTGTTTGCTCCTTCTTCAGAAAGACAGTCAGTGAATTGCTGGATTTATTGAATGACATTTGGTGCAACAGTGTCCATGTGAAAGTAACTGGACGTCACAGAGTTTCTAATGTTTCCCACATCCCACCCCAAAGACTGACCGTTAGATAGCCTTGCATCATCACTCCTCCTTCCTTTTCTCTTGACAGTTTTATTTTACACGGAGGAAAAGTTTTTCAGCGTGGGGAAATTGTTAACAAACCGCCTTCAACTCTTCTGACTTCAAAACCCTGGCACCCTGGCTCCAACATTTTGGGCCCCCCTCTGCTACTGCACAAAGTGAAGGTTGATATGCCACATCAGGTAAGAGAAAATCCACTTTAGACTGGCTTTTATGTGACAAATCTCTCCACTTTGGTTAGCATGTGATGTTGTTTGCTAGCAGCTGCAAAAATCTTACAGCTGTCCTCTTTGTTTCCTCGCTGCAGTTTTTTTTTTTTTTTTTTTAACGTGTGCTGAGGCCACATGGCATTTCACATTGCAGATTGATTTCGCATTTCAGCACAACTTCTACGCTCGGTCCCGTTTTGTGCATAGTGTTATTGTTAAAGGCGGGTGCTTCCCTCCACATTCCACATGTGTGTGCCTGCCTGGCTGCAGCAGGGATAGTGCGCAAATCCCTGCAAATCCAAAAACGCCGATAGGAAAATAAGACGAAATGGAGGCATTTGCTCAGCAGTGAAATAACACGTACGTATGGCTGCCTTTGTAAACTGATAGGCAGATGTGGTTGTTGAATCGTGCTGAAGTCCTGCATGCTTTCCGTTCTGGAGGCTGTCAGTCTCTGGAGGCTGCAGGCGGGGAAGACAAAGGGACAGAACAGCATGAAGCTAAGTGGAGGAAAATGGACCAGGGTGGATAGACTTTAATCACTTTCTGTAGTTTAGTTAAGTTTATTTAAGGAGAGACAATGCAAACTAATTTTAAACTAACATACTATATAAATGCCAGGCTAGGTTAAGGGATTATTTCCAGGGTGTTTAAGGACTTAAAAAATGCAGAACAGTTTGAGGAAGGTGATTTAAAATGGTGTTACACTCTCTTGACCTGCTGACAGTGAGAGTGATTTAAGGCACGTTCACTGGAGTAGTTCTGATCTGTTATTATATGACACGTTCAGTTTTAGCTCTGATGGTATCAGCTCCGGGTGGAGCTTAGACTTTGCACACAGTGAAAATTTGCAGATACTACAAAGAGTATGTATTTTTAGACAGTGATGGCAGACCTTGTATTCTAATCATGTGTTTCCATTGCGTAAAGCTGACTATAGAATGTTAGTTGTTTTTTTTTTTTATTGATTCTGTTACTCATTATGTCCCACAAGTGTATCATCAGATTGCAGCGATTATTATATTCTCACTGTGCAACACTGAGTGTTGAGGAAGAGCTTTTTATTCCTGATACAGAACACATGACTGAGTTGTGGTTATAGGATTTGTTTTGATATGTAATTCTTGGTCTCAGATGTAATTTCTCTGCGGTCATCATCTGTCGTTAAGGGAATTCTCAGCCGCGGTTTTCACTTTGAAGTCCATCATGGTTTTAAAATAAACCATCAGTCTTATTTCAGTAAGACATAATACTTAAACGCTTATATTCAGTTGCATCAGCTAAGAAGGACTGAAAATGTGTGAGGTGTCAATTTCCCCTCACTCAATCATTTTAATTTTGCATTTTCACTTTTTTTTCAATTCAAGTACAAAAAAGCTGAAACTTTTTGAGAAGTTCCTGTCTCCTTTTTCTGAAGATGATGAAAGACCATCGTCGTGTGTTCAGTAGATCTGGTGCAAAGGTGACCACACGATAATAAAGTTAATGTTTTATTTATTGAAGAACATGCTGTGTTTTATTTTTCTACATTGCGGTTTGGTTTCACTATTTGTACGTTTGTTTACTTTGGCACATTATGCTTTTACTGGGCTGCTGCTTTCCTGTGTTGTGAGTAAACACACCATGCTACACCCTGCAATAACATGATTCACTGACCACTTACCTCCCACCACTGCTCTGCCAAAACCCTCTATCTGAGAGGGAGCATAGTATCATGACTGTAATATACGCCTCTATTTCTCAGCTCAAACTGTGCGCCGAATCCATGGAGTTAACTTACACTTTGTAACACTTATATCAAACTACGAGGCTCAATGATCAGAGGGTTTTCATGAAAGGAGCAGTCACTTGGTCACTTTACTGTGTTGAAACCTTCACCTAGGGGTTCCTCCCATGCACCTATTACCTCAGTGGGGTACAATAGATCCCTCTTTGTAATGAGGACTTTAGTGGAGCAAATTGTGCTCAGGAGGTTTGCACTCTGCTGAGTTACTGGCAGGTTGTAAAATGATAACAGATGCAAGGAGGCCTCTAGGTGCTGCACACTATTTTGAAATGTAAGCTAATTCCTGCCTGTATGGAATGCATGTGTGCATATGTGAGCGTATGAACGTAATCGGGTCTATGAACGGTTCTACGCTCTCTCTCAAACAGGGCTGCAGTGAGTTTATTGTCTCCAGTGAATTGAGTGAGTTCATCGAGTTTAAAGTTAGCTGCTCCAGCTCTGCTGTTAAAGTTTGTGCTGTGGTGTCTCATTAAGACACAGAAACGCTGTTTGTGAGGCGACTTTGACTTTGAAAGTCTGCATCCTCATTTCTGTTTAAAGTGATCTCAGGAGAGGACAATGGACAGCTTTGACGTATGATTCTGACAATTTGAGGGCTTGTGAACAGATGCATAAAAGCTGGCTCATCTATAGCTGAATCCTCTGAAGCAGAGCAGAAACTTGCACTTATTTTTACCAAACTAGATACATCTGATTAAAGGCACTTTGAGAAGTTTTTGATTTATTTAAAATGGTTAAAATTGATCATCTTGACTTGATGCCTCCTCATGACCTACATAGTAAAATGAGATCATCAGCAACAAGACTGAAGTGGCCAATGTGTTATGCTGAATTTTAGTGCCCGAGTTCAGTTTGGATTTTCTGTGAAGAAAGCAGAGTTTATATACAGCACTTAACTTGAAGTACCATGTTTAGGACTCTCGTGTAGTAAAGTTAAATGTTGGCAGTGAAGTGATAGTGCTCGTGGCGATTAAAGCCCTCATCTAGGGCTGGACGATATGGCCTAAAAATAAAACATCAGATTTTTCCACACATCGCTTGATTTAAAATTTTAATAGATTTTTTGCCCCTCTCAAAAAAAAGAACAAAAGAAAAACAAAAAAACACTCCCAGTGATAGAAAAATGACATGAATCAAGTTCTGCCTCTGTCGTCAAAATATTTCCCCAAACCAAACAGAATTTCCCTCTTAAAGTGAAAGTGTGTGCAATTAAATGTCAATTATGTCGTTCAAATCTTGGCAGGTTTGATATAAACTCTCAAGGCTGAGTATGTTCTCAGTATATTAGCATAAATCTCTCTGATCGATACTTAATCTTATTTAAAAACAAATACAAGCCTCTTTAAGATCTTGTGCAAAATTTGACAGGGCCTGGCATCATGAAAACTGTACTTTTTTTTTTTTTTCAAACATTGCAACAACTTACAGTTGAACTAAGGCAAGAACAAAAATCTTGATTCTGTTTTTTTTTTAATCTTCTGCAGAAAATAAATTGAATTAATTGATTTAATCAATATATCGCCCAGCCCTACTTACATCCCTGAAAAACACGTCTGATTTCATCTGAAGGGGTCACCAGAATCCAAACATGAAAAATCCTCTCAGAGACTTAAATGAACCATTTGTCTCGCATTATGCTGCAGTTATAAACCTTTGAGTTATTGGCTATCAAAAGCTCAAACAAGTATCGTTTATAGTTTAAGAAGTCTGTGTTTATGCTCAAAAAAGAGTTTATTATACCAACTTTCTTCCCATGTATGGATACAAGAGTACAAAGCGAATCGACAGTGAAATAGATATAGTTGCTGTCATGGTCCATCAAAAAAAATCTTGTTTTGTAGAATGAAATGATTACAAAATACCTAAAAACCAGCTCTCCATCTCAATGATACCTTTTAATTATAATGGGATGTTGTGTTTACTGTAACTAATTTTCCTGCCATGTAGGTAAAAACAGTTTGCTAGATTAAAAAAAATAGATAGCATCACAATAAGTTCTACAATATTGATGAGTCTTTGTAAATGAGTGCTCTGCCCGTCCTTTAACCTTAGCTGCAGGGTTTGAGGACAGTGTGTGTAAAGCTCATAATGAGTATAGATGAAGTATAGATCACAGTGAAGCCAAGTGAAGGTTCAGCCTGATGGATGCCTCTGTTTTCAGTCACCATGCCTGCTTGATTGTTTGAGCATGCCGATGTCAGTCACAGATTTTGCTGTTGTATTTTGGAAAACTTTGATTCCTGAACCAAAGCATCATCACAGAGTGGAAAGGTTATTTTAAAGTACAGACCAATGATAGGAAACTGTGGTCCAGTCATTTAAATCTGCTTTTAATGTCTGATGATGTCATTTTTGACTCCTGTTTCTGTTTTGAATTTTCTTTAACACTCGATATCAGCCACAGCCATGTCAGAGCTCAATTTTTTGTACTCAGTGAAGTTAACTTCCACTTCTACTGTATCACATTTAAGATACAACAAGGACAGATTAAATGGTGAAAGCAACAAGTGAGGAGCAGTTCGGTAACATAATAATTTCATTAAATAGACTGAAAGTTTGACTTTTCAGTTTATAAAGACAGAAGCAGAGACGACGCTTAGTAGATTCTGACCAGATGTGTTTATTTCTTCACTTACACACTCTCTCATTTCACACTCAGGCTGAGGCAGAAAAAGCACAGCAGATCAGAACTTGACAGCTCTTAGTTTTACAGTGAAAAGTGACTGAAATGGCTTGCCTTTATTAGAACATCAGAACAACAGAGATCACATCTGCAGTTAATAATATTATGTCACCTTTCATTATTGTCCGTCAGAGATTTTTAACCTCTTGCCGTCCCTGAAGAGAAGATATGAGTCTGTCCTCTCACACTGTCACAGATACATGGAGATAGCTTCTGGGCGGAGTGACAGAAGCAATAATCTCACTCTTCCATTATTTTGTTTTTGTCTCCATCTTTTGTTCGAAGAGCTGATGGCCGCTCTGCACTTCTCAGTTCTCCTGTCATTCAAACAGCTCTGTTGTCTTTTCTCCTGAATTTTCCCTTTTGTCTGGTAAACCATGATGTTCACACCAACCTCTCTCTCTTCTGCTTTCTGGCAACAAAGCACATCGTTCCCTGTGTGGTGGAGGTTTTATTCCCACAGGAGGGACCTACCAGGTGCTTGCAGTGACAGATTTTACAGGTTTCATGAGCTGACTGGAGATTGAATCAGTGTTGTAAAGCGTGCATCAGACATACAGAGTAGAAACAGAGACGTGTGTTTGTTTTGTGACATTCACACGTAACGGATTACCTGCGTTCATTGTTCCTTTATTCCTCCAGCCTCTACCTCTCCTCCTCCCTCTGTAATGTGAACAGGGGCTAATGGATTCCTCATGACGGGTAATTGTGTAGCTACAACATGAATGTAGTGGAGGCTCTGGTGTTGTGGCTGGTGTGATTGGTGTTTAAGGCCCTGAGGGGCCTGGTGGGATAAATGTCAATAGCGCCTCACCTCGCCTTTTGAGGTCATAGGCTACCATGAGAGAAGTACTTATCCAAATGCAGGATCTCAGGGTTCATAACTGAGTGACTCTGCTGGTCAAAAGTGTTATAAACCCTGTGAGATCAGAGGGTTCAAACAGCATGTGGTGGTCCAGAGGAACAATGCAGTTCCCAGCAGGTTAGACGGTGTTTACCAATAGTGACTGCAAAAGCACAAAGTGGGACACTGTCATTTTTTTCCACTATGATGAGGTATGACTTGATGTTCATTCACTGTTTGGGTTACACTTCGCTATGTAATGTAACCCTGTGTTACTCCCTTCAGGTACAGATCTAAGACCAGCCAGCCCCCCATAAAGTTCATCAGCATCTATCTGAGCTGTCAAGCTAACTGAAGATAAAGCACAGGCCCCACTTATTGAGCAGAGCTATGCAGGGCTTAGAGGGAAGCTTAACTTCTTGATATGAGTCTAAAATCACCAGCAGTAAACTCAGACAGCAGACCTGGATTGGCCGTCAGGTGACAGAAACATTTGCCAAGTTCGAAGGGAAGAGTAAAGAGATGATAAACACGTTTCATCATCAGTAATTATTTTTAACCTTTCAATAGGTGAAATGTTGGCCTCATACCGTTCATACCATTTAAAACATACAAGTAATAACCTGTGTGTCATTTTGTTTGTTAAATAAAGCTATAAAAATATTTCGTCGTACTTGCTGACACATTATGTTGGCGCAGGCTGTAAAAGTCATTACCTGGTGTTTGATTAATGCTACTTTCAAACGTTCCTCCTTTACATCACATTTTATGGTTGTCCGGTTTGTGCAGGACACTTTTGAAGCACCTGATGGCAGGACATTATTAGATGACAAGGTCCTAGTAAAATCATGTCAGTTAAGTGTAAAACAACCTTATTGATGCCGATTTTTAAGTGACTTTTGTTAGGTCTGTGTTTGGCTAAAAATTAATGAATAGATAAAAAGATAAATAAATAATCTCAGACTTATGATGGGTACATTTCTAAAGGTTTATTCCCAGAATAAACACCCACTGTAGTAGTTGGTTTTAAAGGAGATCCCTGATCATCAAGCTTGTAGAGGGTCTCTTTAGGTCTCAGTCTGCAGGGCCTGTGATACTCTGGTTTGCATGCAGATGAGGCCGACACATTGAGGCATGTGCTCGTTTTTTTTTTTTTTTTTTTTTTTTTAATTAATAAGCAGAAATGGGATTGGTCAGCCTCAGATTCAGTCATTGCTGTCATTACAAGCTGTGATTTGAGAAGTCTGACCCGAGGCAGGCAATAACATGCTGGGTAACTTGTGACAGAAATTATCAAAGGCTGAAGATCTTTCCAGCAGCAGCCAAAAGTCTATCGTAACCATCACAGCCTTCTGTGGACAAAGTCTGAGTTTCCATTGATTTGAAACTGGAACCTTTTAATTAGACCGATGTGAGAGAGTTAACCTGAATGTGTTTTACTGCCACACTTAAAGCATGACGGCCTCATTAGTGCAGCCGTCCATTAAACCTGGTGTGTGTCCTAACTTCAAACATTCAGCTGAGAAAGAAGTGATCTGACATGCACAAAGCCAGTATCTTTGTATTAATGCTAATAATGAACAGTCAGGGAAAGAGGGAATAAAATCACAAAGATTAAAAAGAAAAATATTATTTTTGGTATTTTGATTTTCTTTTAAGTGATTAAAAAGGATCTGCCTGCTTCTGGTTTCCTCCAGAGAATAAGACTCTTCTTTCTCCAAAGATTTCAGTGATCATACAGCTTCAGCTCAGGGGAACTTTTTAATGCTGTTTTGTCACATTTTCAATCAGCTGGTGTGGTTTTGATTTGCACCTTTCACTTTGTAAAACTCCCAGACTACTTAGCTGACAGGTCAAAAGTTTTCTGCCATAAGTAGCCATAAGTATAAAAATGTCACAAATTGCTTTGAATTTGAGCTTCCACCTTTTGAGATAAGCAGCTTATCAGACTGATCTCATTGGGCAACTTCAACACAAGAATCCGTAGAGTATTACATCTGGCTGGGAACCGGTGGCAAGACTTTAGATGTTTTCAGGTTGGCATGTTGAGGCATGTCTTACCACAGGGGGGGAACGAAAGCTTCAACGTGCAAAGGACCTGAATGAAACGAAGAAATCTATCACTCTGGAGCTGCATTTTTATTTCACTTATTTAATCCCATAATCAAAACACTGGTTAAAATGGATATAATATGTTTTAAGTTATTTTTGGGGCTTTTTATGCCTTTAATGTGAGAGAGCAGGACAGTTGATAGAGTGGGAAACAGGGTCAGAGTGGGGAGTGACATGCGGGAAAGTCGCCACAGGCTGGCTGCCTGCTCGAGGGTTTTTTGCCATATGTAGTGCGACCTAAACCACTGGGCCATCGGCGCTGCAGGATGTGTGATGTCAATATGGACTCCAATTGTTTCCCAATACAGAGTGGGGACTGACATGTGGGAAAGGTGCTACAGGCTGCATTTGAACCCGAGCCACCCGTTCCCTCTGGGATCAACTCTGCAGCCACCCTAGAATCATAAATTTATATAGTAACGAACTTGGAATTAACTATTGCAATTTGATGGAAAAGAAAAATTTTTCATTTGATAAACCCAATGACAAATGATCTTCAGTTTGAATTGTTATAGTTTCAGTTTTTTTTCCAACAAGAAACACTAAAAATAAACTCAGAGTGTGGACAACTTCTTTTATATTAGCACATTTCTTAAAGATGTGTAGATTGTGTTCAGCATAATTACATTATTAGTATTTTTTAACTCGGTATGAGTGTAGATATTCATTTCTGCCTTAGCTCTTTCTCCTTTTTATTACAGCTTTGTTTTTACGTCGGTTTGAGGGAAAAAAAACTGTAGATTTTAAGGCCATTACTCTGTGGACAATGACATAACCAAAAAGAAGTTTGTAATGATTTTTACAAACCAATCACTACAAAAACCAAAGACTGCAGTCCTCAAGCAAGTGTCTCAGGTTTGAATATAAAGTATAAAAACCCAAAATATTTGTTTAAAAAATGGCTCCAGTCCTGATGATTCAGATGACCAAGGATAAGGAGGCAGGCCTGCTCTCTCTGATTTGTCGCCTTTTGGAAAACCCCAAAATGACATTTTGTCGTCTCTGCAGTCAACATGAAGAGGAAACATCTTGGTCAACACAGGAACAGCTTTTTATTCCCCTTTTATCTCCCACACTGACACATCGGAAGTAAATAATTTGATCCTGTGATTGTGATTATTTGATAACGTTCTCCAATAATCTCTCTTTCACATTTTTAAATATTACTGGTATATGGAACCGCCCTGAAGTGAGGCAGAAACATTAAACACTGGAAAATGAGATTCAGCTTCTCAGCTCGCTCTGTCTGTGTCTGTCTGAGGCCCAGTGCAAGGGGCTCTCAGTGAGCTACTAACCCCTCAACCTTTTTTTCCCCTCCATTCCTCATTTTCTTTTTTTTAAACTGATGCTACTGTAGCTTAGAGAGAGAGAGAGAAGGAGAGACAAGCCCATCGAGGGGGATTGGTTGTAATTCAGCATGCCCCCCTCAGAAGGCTCCGCCCATCTCATCCTGTTTGTGGGACAATTAGTCATCCAAATGTGATGTGGATGAGCGAGCACCCCGCTGCATGCCCACACACACTCTCTGAAGTGCTGAAAGTCAATGCTCTTTATCACCACTGGCATGAATTTCATGCTTCACTGTCTTTCTCTTATTTCCTCTTCCTGCCTGCATCTTTTTAGACACGTGTTCACAAACTCCATAGATGCAGTGTAAATGTGGAGCAGCAGGCAGGAGCTGACAGTGCAGGACCAAGCATGTTCTTTTCCCTCTCTCCCTCCTATGTGCTGCTGCTTTCTCATGGTTTTTACTGCCAGCATGCAGCTTTCTATAAAATCTAAAGGTCTTAAACACACACATTGGGGATCCACACCCCCACAGGTGATTTGTTCTGTAGACACTGTCCACATATGTTGAGCTAAGAACAAACTTTGTGTATCCAGTCTGTGTCACTAAAAATAGCTGGACTTCATGTCCTGTTATCTAGAACACTCTGTGATGCCAGTAATGATGCCGACTGTGACTTTGGAATTAAAAAGACAGAAAATTATCTCTGACATTTACTCTCCCGATTTTTCACACACTTTTCTAAACTCCCACCGTTTCTGAAATGCATAAACGTGTGACTAATGGTGGTAGTCTCTCATCTTTGTTGTTCCCCTTTTGGTTCACAATCACGGTGACACTGCAGACAAGCTCGATGCAAGACTTTAATGTTTGCTTTAGGATTTATATTTGCTCTTAAAATCAGTTCCCAGTGGAATTGCGAAGGCCTTTGAGAGCGCTGAAGTTGGCGTCCGGAAGCCTCGTTTCTTTATCCTCTCTGCAAATCTTTTAAACAAGGAGCTTTCTTGGCTTTGTCTTTGAATCTCAGTCTACTTTCTTTTTAATGTCAGGTTGTCAATAAACAAAATAAAAGAATTCCTCACTCAAAATACCATCAGTCTTAATGTGTTTGCTTTTGTTTGCACATAGACATTCTTTAGAATCTGAAATATAAGCATGGTGAACAGCATGGAGCTGATCTTTAGTTCACAAAAAATATTAAAAGTGTCTCTTATACACCAGATTTTCAGCCAAAAAAAAAAAAAAGAATTTAGATAAATCGTGTCAGATTTTTCGTGGCTTTTTGTTGTGTTTTCTTGTTTCTGCAGCGTCTGGTTGTCTAATGGTTCCTGGTTGTGTGCGAGTGTTCAGATTTGTTGCAGAATCAGTCACTTTTACGGCTCGTGGTTGTTTTGTGGTGTTTGGTCGTGTTGCAGTCTCTGGACCTTTATCTCTGGTGGTATTTGGTCGTGTTTTAGGGTTTAATTTTCGTGCTGTATCTGTTAGTTTTACGGTTCTGGGTTGTGTTGCAGTGTCTGGATCTTTTGTGGTTCTTGGCAGAGCTTATGTGCATTTGCACCTTGTTTTCTAAATCCTACATCAAATCATCGAAGATATATATTATTTTTGAATCTATTAACATTTCTTTGAAGTCCTCCATGGATCTATATTTAATATTCACATTATATGGCTTTGATGTCGTGCAGAAGCAATTTTCTGGTAGTGATCAGAATTCTGATTTCTGTAATTGAAAAGCTACTTCAGGGGAGTGAAACAGAAATGTACAGGGATTAGAGGGTTAATGCCTGCATGCATTAATTTAATGTGATTTTAATTTCATCTTTAATCTCCTGTTTCCTTTTTTTTTTTTTTTTACATTGTTCCACGTGATAATTATAGTCCTTCTCTCCTGAACTCTTTTCTGGCTGTTCTCACCCTGTTTGTTAGTCAGGCTTTCTGTACGCATGTGTGTGTGTGTGTGTGTGTGGGCTGTGTAATTACTATAACAGAGTCCAACGTCCCATCTCTCTCTGGAGTGTCAGGCCTCACTTTGCACTATCAGGAAAGGCACAAACAGAGTAGGGGAAAAAAAAAGCAGTGAACTCAGGTTTTAATGATCCCACCGACTTGCTCACGTCGATTTTCCTTGTCGATAGTTGTTGGTTTTTGGTTTATTCTCTCTGCCACAGGTTTGTTTCTGTACGTCCTGAACAAACTCTGATGAGCACAGTATGTACAGGAGGGTTACATAACGGTGGGTCTCTATCTCTCCAATATTCATTTACATCTGTAGCTGATGACATTAAAGTCATATCACACATTACATCTTAACAAAATAGTTCCTAATAATTACATGAATGCTGTCAGAAAATAAGTGTTTTGGTTAATATAAATAAAGTTGTTGCTTCATTCTGATTGGAAAAATAAGTTGGATCTGGATTTGGCAGACAGATAAAAATAGTCTTGTGGCGTCACATTTCCTCATGTTGTTGTCGTCTCTCTTAATTCTCCTCAGGTGGCTGGGAGCTTTATTTGCATTCTTTGTCCACTATATAGAAAGGATTTAATGCAACACAGCTTTCCTTGTGTTGTTTTTGACCAATTTTGGTCCCTAAATTGCTCTTAAATCAGATTCCTGCTCGCAGTAAAGTCTTAATTTGCCTTTAAACGTGCTCTGTCTCTGCCTCATTTCCTCGTACTGCCCTTCTTCTTCTCCTCCACTTCCAGCATTTCACACTTGTTGCTCTCCTTCTCTCTCCCTCCCTCTCTCTGTCCTTGTTTTTCGCTGTTTTTTTTTTTTTCCTGTGTTATTTTTCTGTTGTCTTGCTCTGCCTCGTTCTCCTCAGTGCTCCTGCTGTGTGCTTCATTGTGCAGCGTTTAAGACTCTTATTTGCTTTTGGCAGGGGCAGCAGTCAGCTCAGGTCAGATTTGTTTTAGCGTTCCGCTGAATGATCATGGTTTGTAGTGTCTGTATGCCTCCAGAGTTTAGAGCAGAAGGGAAACACACCTCTCTCTCTCTCTCTCACACACACACACGTGCAGGCCGCCTTGTCCTTCTGACTGAATCATTCTGGAAAATGACGCAACATGGAGACAGTAAAACAGATTGAATACATGCCTCCTTTTCTTCAGACTAGACATCTGGTCATTTATCACAGAACAGTGTGTGTGTGTGTGTGTGTGTGTGTGTGTGTGTGTGTGTGTGTGTGTGTGTGTGTGTGTGTGTGGTCCATTTTAGAACGGCCTGGGAAGGTTTAATATTCATGGAAGGACAGTTCAGCTTCCTGATACCAGCGTTAGAAAGCTTTTTGATCCTTCAGAAAAGAATGGATTACAAAATATGTTTAACAGCAAGTTGTGGGGTGTTGTGATGCGGCTTTTTAATTATTAGTTGCAATATGGCTCCAGATCCAGAGGAAAGTGGCCTCAGATTATCATGTAATGTACTGACATTATCACAAGTATTATGTCCCTGACAGCTGCAACACTCGGGGGATGAAGGAAGAAGAGGAAGAGTTTTCAGAGCAAATTTGCTGAATGGTAGAAGTCACTGACGGCTGACGCCAAAAGTTCTGAAAATAATTTTAAGCAGAAAGTTTTGAATACAACAAAGACACTGAATAAATGTTGAACAGCCCATGATAGCAAAAAGAAATATTGACAATGTTAATGTGACAATAATATGTGAAGAAAGCCAAAAATAAATCCTCTTCAGTTGTTAGTGAGAAAATAAATGATGAACAGTTCAAAGCGCTGCCCATCAGCAGACATGCTATTAATCTTAGAAACAGCAGGATATCTGGATTATTGTGATACGACTGACACCATGAATGTGTCATTTAGACATGTGACCATGTTTAATTCAATTTAGATGAAAAAAATTGGTTCTGTGAGACAGAAAACATGATTTTATTAAAAATGTGCTGAAAACAACAGCCTGCCTCATTTTATGTAAAGTTTTTTTAACCACTTTATTTATTTATTTATTTATTTATTTATTTATTTTATTTATTTATTTTTTCACTTACTTACTTACTTACTTACTTACTTACTTACTCATTTACTTATTTATTTATTTATTCATTCATTTATTTATTTAGTTAGCCAGTTAGTTAGTTATTTAGTTATTAATAACATTGTTATTATCGGGGCCAATATGAAATTATTTGGAAATGAGGCACAAGACGAAAACAAAGTTTAATGTTTTTTCACTTTACTTATTTTGGAGCAGATCAAATTACATTATTTCATGGTATTTCATGTTAATTCATGACATTGTTCATGTCAAAATCAAACTATATACATATTTTTTCCTTGATTTCTCCTGTTTTTGTATTGTTTTAGTGAATTTTATATTTTTTTAAATATCAGGTATGGTCATTTTTTAGGTGGAAAAAGTTCATAATAAGCTAAAGAGAGAAATAATTTAATCAAAGTGAGCTGCCTTATTAACATGATAAAAAAAAGGGCTCAGGCCACCTGATAAACTAAACGTCACTGACCAGCTGCCCCGGAGTCTCTGGAAGTCTGTTTTTGCAGACAGTCTTATATATGTGAGTGTCTGAGTGTGTTCATGCTCCTGGCAGCCTTTTGACTCGAGCCACGCTGAGAGGAAATAAACTGTCATCATTTCTAATTACTTACTACTTGCAGCTGTGACTGAATGCTGTCATGACCCCACAAACAGAGCCAGAAAAGAAGAGCAACAACAGAAACGACAGAGAACCAAGTTATCAAAATGCCATGTGGAGATTTGCTCTTGGTATTTTCTGAAGTCCCACAGACAAGTCTATATTTTGTACCTGTGCCCAGGAGCCCCACAGGTAAACCACAGGCTCATTGATTCCAAACCACACATCTCCACAGGGATGTTAATATTACATTCACTGGCATTAGCAGTTGTATTGCTGGTTAAGCTTTCAGCCCACAAGGCAATAAATCTTTGAAGTTTGAATAGATGAGAAGACTGTTTTTGTGTTTCCCACAGCGTGACTGATCAGCCTACTTAGAATACTTTTTTTTTTTTTTTTTTAGCTCATCACTTAACTCTAGCCAATTCTCCACATTGTGTCAATGTTTACTCTTAAAGTATGTGATTCTACTTAGCCTGCTTTTCATCGCCTTAATTCTCGACTCACATGTGACTTTTCTTGCACTCACAATTTGTTTTTCACAACATTACCCAAAAAAAGAGTGCCAAATAAGCTTTGGAAGCTTTTAATGAACCTGGGAAACCTGCCCAAGTAAACTCTCAGTATGAGAAACATTCATCTTATTTTGTGTCAGCTATTGTCAGGGAGCATAATGAGTGTACAAACAGTGCTACCTTATTCCAGTGATTTCTTGTATTTGTGTCAGGACAGATCTCCACCGTACAGACTGTCTGGGAGCTCACAGGAGTTTTGACACTACCAGATTCAGCTCGTTCCCTCCTTTCCAAAATTAGATCTGAGACGTGCAGATGGCCTATTTACAGCACGGGCTCTCCAAACACTCCCATCATTCATCTGTTAATGCAGAACATTTGGAGTGTTTGATCCATCATGGATGGATGGATGGATGGATGGGTGGATGGGTGGGTAGGCAGGTGATTAAACTGCCTGTGGGTGTCTTTGCATGATGATTTCCTCTCTCTCTCAGTGACTCACCTTTGAAGCTGTCAAAACAAAATCAGGTGGTCGTAGCAGATGACACTTTCACTAATACCGGTGTCTGTGGGAGTCTGGCTGCAGGCTTGGAGCACACGACATCTATCCAAGTCGGGTGCCAGCCTGCGTGTGGGTCAGAGGTATCACTGGGAATGTGTTGGTGTTTGATTGACTGTGTGTGTGTGTGTGTGTGTGTGTGTTAGGTGTCCAGTGTGCCCTGAAAGCTGACACAGCTGTTTCACAGTAACCACAGTTTCTCCACACTATCTACGATTTCACTCCCTGGCTCTCCTCCAATCAGCTCCGGGAACTTCTCTCTATCGTTGTTTTCCTCCCTCACACTTTCTCAGATTTACTCTGTGTGTCTGTCCTCCCACTCTGCTCCACACATCCCCTGTGCGAGTTAGGTTGTAGCGTGTTTTGGTGTGTTTGCACGTTATTGTGTCCATTTTGGTCAGCGTGTTGTTTGCCTTTGTGTAGCCACAGGACTGGAAGTTTCTTTTAGTCTGTTACTCTGCTCTATGGTCACTGTGAGGCCTGGAAACCTCAACGTCTTATTGAGCAGAGCATTTAACAAAGCTGATGTTACGTATTTTATTTAGACTTTTTAAAAACAAATCTTCTTAGTTTAAAATACATGTTGAAGTAGTTTTTTCTGGACTAAATGTTGTTCTCAGGTGGGGCAATAAAACAGCTCTGCCCACTAAAAACTGCTCAGCTGATCGACCCTAAGAATAACCGCAAGCAAGGCTGTAAATAATTGGTGGGCACTGAGAGCAAGATGTTTTTGTTTCTGCTAACTTAAAATTCAGATGTCTAAAGATTGAACAATGAGATGAAAAAGAGGTGGAGTCTAGGGATTTCACTGAACTCAAGGCCGTCACCCCAAAAAGTAAAACATGACACTAATATTGGCTTATATAGTTAATCAGACTCACATGAACCAAAACAACAACAAACAAACAAAAACATCATTCCATAGAAAACACATCAGGCCCTCGACTCCAGATTATGCCCATCAGAGGAACAGTTTCTTCCTGCGTTCTATTTTTGATGTTTGTAAAAGTTTAAGAGATGATCCAGATGAGCTTGTTTATTGAACATTGAACCGTTTCATGCTTCTTTCCCTCTGCTACTTTTTAATGAAGTCAAAGTTTTAAAAATCTAAAAACCCAGCCATGGTCCTTGTAATGAGAACAAACAGTCTAGATAACCATTCTTTCCTGCGGTCTCTCACATCTTTCTGCAGTCATTAAGATAAAACGAGGCACTGTGAAATAAAGCCGGTGTGGGATGCTGAGCATGACTAAGACCGGAGTCTGTGGGCTCCAGGAAAAGCAGCACCAAATCACAACAGTTTACCGTCAACAAACTTCTCTTTGGCTTTGAATTTCTCAGGCAATCATTTAGAAATATTTAAATAAAACAAAACAAAACAAAGCACTATTTTTAATGGAGTTATTCAGGGCAAGTTGAAACGATAAACATGTTTTATATTCATACACAGTGTGGGTGAAGTAGCAGGAAAACACTTTTTTCCAGAGCTTAGTTTTTCACTCCTGCACGTTGACATGTAATTGATATGACTATTAAATTTCAGCTCAACATTGTTTGAGGGATTTCAAATCCATACTGGGTTAGCTTTTTAGGACTTTATCCCTTTAATTATGCATAGTTCTGAACTTTATGATGATCCAGTAGGAAAATCATTCTCGACAGCAAAAACAAATAACAATCCATTTTCTGTTGTGGCCAAACAGAGGAATGTTTCTGACTGGTCAAAGTGAGGTTACTTGACCTCAGTCCATCTGAACATGTTTATTCACCAAAGACTACAACTGGACCAAAGACTTCAGTCCTAAAGAACACAAACAGTTTGTAACGCTTGACAAGATTAACACATTTCTGAGGGGATAAATTAGTCAGGACATTTTACATCAGAACTGAAGCAAAATAAGTTATTTATCCTAGATTATAAGGAAAGAAAACTTTGTCTTTTGGCTTTATCAATCGATTCATTATCTCAGGAAGCATTTATCTGAACTAGGGATGATTTTCAAGTTCTTTGAATAATACTTTAATGCTAAAAAAATCAAAGTCCTTGTGAGTATTATTTCATCATTATTTCATTTTCATATCACATTGGTTGTCATGTGATATCTCTACCAGACGGTGGTTGTTGGGCATCAATAAACTTTTTGGTATTACTCAAACAAACCAACAAGAAAAAAAAACAACCCTTCCTTAATAGCTTAAAATATTCCAAATCAAACAAAAGAGCATCAGTTTCAGCTGGTAAAACAGCCAAGACACTGTGAGATTCAGAACCGGAGGAAAACAGAGACTTCTGTAATGAATTCTGGGAGGAACTTTTGCAAAAAAAAAAAAAAAAAAAGTTTAAATGCAAACTTTGCTTGGTAAAATTCATGACTAACTAACTTACAGAAACTGCACAGTCAGTGAGTGGATCTCTATCTCCTTATGTCTCCTTTAAGGAGAACTATTCTGTGGATAGTTAGCAGTGACTATACTAGAACAGTATTTTTGCTTGAGATGTCCATCCCTGTAATGCAGTGAAGTTGGTGATGGGCAGAGTATGGTTTATGTTGTAACCGTTATGTGAAAAAGTAACCCCATCCTCTGTGTTGATTTTTCAAAAAGAAGAGTTAACTTTAATTTTTTCCCAATTGAGAACCTTTTGTCTTTTCTTTTTTTTGTAAAAAAAAAAAACAAAATTCAAACTGTTTTAAAATTTGTCTTAATTTGCATCTCAGGTGGTCTCACATTTATCTTAAATTTAGGATTTAATTTCAAACCAGACTTGTGTCAACATCATTTAATAACTCAATGAAGCTGATACCGCACTCCCCTCCATTTTCAGCCTTCTGTCCATATTCTCTCACTTATCTGTCACTTTGGCCCCAAAGATGTAATATGGCATCAACCAAATACCAAAAATTAGGCTTCAAAACTGCAAAACCGCTCTGTAATGACACTGGTGTAGCAATCATCCTCTTATTCTCAAATCAGTTCCCTTTCAAACATCTAGAACAGATCGTATGCAAAGTTATCAACAGTATAAAATACATCTGGTTTTTTTTTCAGTTCTCTGATCAGTCAAGGATCCACTGAGGGAAACCCGGTGATACTAAGTGAGTGTAAAATAGAGGCTCTTAGCCCCTGTCCTCCAGCCTGAGAGGCCCCTCAGCTGGCTGAGAGCCAGGAGCAGCAGGGAGGTGAGGTATTTTAATTCACCTTAGCCTGGAAAGGAAATTGTTTCGCACCAGAGTGAATTAAATAATGGAAACCACTTTAGTGACAGTGCAGATACCTTCTTACACAACTTATCCCACAGAGGACAAAAACAGTCTCAGATATCTTCAACTGTGTGGTCCTCGGAAATGCAAAAAGCACAGACAACAGATTTGAAGTTGTAAAGAAACAGAAGTTAAAAATGTTCAGAAAGGATCCACAAATTAGGCTCACTTGCATTTTGTAACAGTCGCTATTTCACTGTGTTCATACACTTCTCCCCTGCCCTGAAGATGTGCTTTCAGATCACTCATGAAGAACATTAAGTGCTCCGTCAGTGATGTGGTTAAACAAGTTTTATAACAATCTGCATGATTATCTGTGCAGTTAGAAACGGCTGTGTCTTTACAGTGAATGATTTAAAGGTGCAGATCAGTTAGATCCCTGTGGTTATGAGTATACGCTTCAAACAAGGTGATGACATGAGAGGGACTGCTAAAAGCAAAACAAGTGTTATTAGAGATAAAGAGGCTAAAGTTACTGTTGATACAGAAGTCCTGCTTCAAGAGGCTCTTAAAGTAATCAGTCAGGTCAGACATGAAGAGCTGGAAAACGGATCATAATTACAGTGTAGTAATATGCTCCAGTGCTGAAGTGATGCAGCAGTGGCTGCTCAGAGCACGTTTTTTCAAAGAGCAGCTCACAGAATACATCGTTACTGTTCTGTAATGTGGTGAAAAGTGGAGACTTTGACAGATTTTTTTTCTTTCATTTAAAGCTTTTTCTTTGGAAAAGTGTACGAGCAGTACTGGTTAGGCCTGGGACGGTAATCAATAAATCAATTAATTGCACGATGAATGAAAATGAGCTTGGTAATTTATGCCGGCCTTCATATATTGCCATTTGCATGCGTGTTTATTTACCTCGTCTCCCGCTTCCAAACAGGCTGGACAACTAGAGGGTTCACTCTGTGCTTGCGTGCCCACCTAAAACATAACCACCCAACCCAGTTTTCTAGCTGGGGGTAAAACTGCACCTCTGGATGCAGAGCCTTCATCCTGACAGTCAACACTCACAGGCGTTTGGTCAACAAAGTAAATACAAAACGAAACGGTGCAAAATGGTTTGCGTTCACAGAAAATGTACTCTGAACCCCCAAACTGAGGCAACTCATTTCATCTCTTATCCATGAAGCCTCTTGGATGAGAGGGGAAACATCTTCTCAAACTTTAAACAGTCCAGTTGCCTCGGTTGCCTTGGACACAGAAAGTGTAGTTCACCATATCATAAAAGAAATGATGCCCTTTAATACAGTTTTTTTTTTTCCAAGTGCATTTTTTGTCAAGAGATACTGAGTCCATTTTATTTGTCTTGGTTATTATTTTTTTTATTTATTTAAGATATTTAAAAGTTCTTGACATTCAAATTAAAATGGATAAAAATACTCATGAGAAATAAAAGTTTATCGCATTTGAAAGGTTGCTCTAGCATAATTCTGATATATCATTATTACATTAGTGGTTAATTTGGTCTTAAAATAATGTAGACAATAACATTAGTTATTGGCAATAATTTATGGGACAATATATCGTCCAGCAAATTTGGTTATCATCACAGGCCTCTTACTGGTAATTGAAAGCAGCTTGCAGCTTAAAAGGCCAACGATTAGAATGAAAGTGAAAATGTAAAGCCTCTGAGAAAGCAACAGCAGCTCGGCCTCACATTTCTTTCCGAACCAGCCTCCCTGCTGGCAGCTTTAACTGGATTCAGCCCCCGTTACATAACGCTGCCATTCCATGAATACCTTCTAACTTAGCTGATTTTTTTTTTTTTTCTACACATTTGTTTTTGAAATCAAAGGTTTACGCTGCACTCACGTGGATTCAGGCAGACGCCAGACTGAAAAACACATTCTGGACGGCAGAAAAACTCAGGCAGGGCAGCAAAACAAATAAAAATCTGTTGCCATGGGGAGGTTTTGTTATTTATAAATAATGGAATAAGCTATAATGTTTTTACACTCAGTGATCTTAGATTTTCTAAGAGGAGGCTGAACTAGCTGTTTATGTTGATCTGATCCTTTGAAAAGAACAAAGAACCTTTGGGCTGCCAGCATTCCTCGACACCTCTCTGTAACTTTTTACCTTCCTCTGATTAAATGATCAACCATTTGTAGTTCAGTTTGAATCCATGAAAATGCTGCAGAGGGGCTTTAGTCAATTTGGAGTCATAACATGTTTTAGGTGTTGATGCTCCTGAGACCTGATGTACTGAAATGCTGGTTCAGGTTTTTATGCTCCCAATCTATACACACCTGAATATAATTCTCTAAGTTAATTAGTCACCATCTCTGGGGTTTGATTAGTTTATTTAAATATGATACTGGTGAGGAACAGTCAAACACCATTTTGCTTCTATTGATACAACCCAGCTTAAAGCTTTCATAAAAAGGTTTATTTCATCCAGTGTTTATTTTTTTAGGTATGGTGCCAAATCATCAGCCTGGTTCTCCCTGTCAAAGCGCTGTGAATTTTCACAGATTGTGTTAGTCTTTAAACACCCGGGCTCACAGCAGTGCTACACATTTATGGATTGGTTCCAGTACAATTAGCTGACACCTCGTGAAGCAGATCATTTTCTCTCTCAGCGCCGTCTATATCTGACAATACAGACAGCAGTTTCCAGCTTCTGTTAACTTTAAACCTTAAACAGTCACTCTGTCTTTAACAGGCATGCTGTAAAGGTGGGGGTTATGGCAATAATCATAATCATATTTAAACTTTTTATAGCAGGATAATGATTGTATCATTATTCATTCTTATATATGCCCTTAAGCAAGTTACTGAGTGGTGTAACTCAAAGGCACATAGTGGCGTGTCCTGCCTGGCCTCCAACAGTTTGTCTCTGCCTTCATTAGGGATGGGCAGTTAAAGCAAAAGGGCTATTTGATTTTTGCTGGTAACTATTTAAAAATTATTCAAAGACCCCCAACGCTAAATACAATCACATGGTTTGTTATATTTTGAAAGTTACTGGGGGTTTTGAGGGGTTTCCATGCACAACTTCCTTTCCCGCTTATCATCTTGACATCCACTCAAGAGGCCCAAATAATGTAGCTCCTGTTCTAAAGTGTTTGTATTACATTCTCTCGAGGTGAGCTGTGTGCAGACTGGACTTGTTGATGAAGCGTTTCACAAGGACCTAAAACTAAAATATTGCTGAATGGCACCAGCAGAAAACAGCTGCAAATGAAATTTAAAGTTTTATTTTTGGACCTAAAAGCTTTCTTTCAGGACAGTGAATGGAGCAGGAAAGCGAGAGAAAGTTGGAAATGACACGACGGAAAGAAGCCACGGGCAGTGTTGCCAACTTAGAGACTTTGTTGCTATATTTAGCAAATTTTCTGACCCTGCTAGAGGATCTTTTTTTAAAAAGAAATGTCTGGCAACCGATCTAGCTACTTTTTCTGGTGTTGTTGAAAACTTTTGGAGTCTCTGATGTTCTGGCCGGCAGAATCTCCTGCTGCTTCTCAATGAGAAGCAAGGGCTGTCATGGGCCCTTCCCCTTCTAAAGCACCCACAGGCGGCCCGTTCCTGAAGCAGTACTTCCTTCCCAGCTGCAGGCAGAGCAGGAAATGTTCCTCCTTCAGCATCCATTACAAGTACATGCACATGACACATTATGTAATTTAGATGATGATGTCATTAAGTGACTGGCCACAGGTTGGAATTGAAGACTTAAATTTTGTACTAGGGGTGTCCCGATCTGATATCAGTCTGATATCAGCAAAAAAACTAATATCGGACTATATCGGCCTGCAACTAAAATCTCTGATATAAACTCTCCGATACATTCCATGCTCCAGCTCTTCTGTCCAGCATGCAGAGTCACGTGATCACAACAACAGCATGTGCTAAGGTGCTAAAACAGCAGCAAGCAATAGGAGTGATGTCGCTGTGTGGCAGTATTTTTCGTTAAAGTTGGAAAAAGACGTTGCAGCTGAGCGCAAAACTTGTCATGCAAGAATTTCCTGTGGTGGAACACAACTGGGGAAGTTTGATGCATTTAAATTTTAAACGGTTCCCCCCCAAGACTTATTCAAGCCTTGAAGACCTACAAGTAGAGACGAAAGTCACACCATTCGTGCTGGTATCATACCGTATCGGCCAATACTCAATGCTGCAATATCAGTATCGTATCGGAGGTGAAAAGGTTGTATCGGGACACACCTATTTTGCACACGGGATGTGTGTCGTAACTGCTAAGTCAAACTGGAGCAAAATCTTTGACTCCACAGTCTGAGAAGGTTAAAATAAACATGACACACATTTGCAGAGCATGTGCTGATCGCATCTTGCTACGTACGCAAGAAGAGGGAGGAACAGTAATCTCCCAATCCACTGATCAGGAATGAAAATGTATAAAACAATAAAAATGTGAAGATGGCCTGGAAATACTTGGACAGCTGGCTAAGGTATCCTCTCTATGTGGTGCACTGTTTTCTGACTTTACTACTCTTACTTACACTTATTAATAATGCAACAAGGCTGAGCAGGGAGAATGTTAAACAAGGCCATAATGCCTCTCGCGCAGTATGGCTACACATTGCAGTTTTATCCCCTGGTTCATGGTATGTGTCAGGCATGTGCCAAAACAAAGCTGTGCTCTCACATCTCTCCTCATCTGTGTCAAGCTGTAACTTTTGCTTCTACAGAACGAAACGTGAAGCGATCAAAATGTCAGGATTGGAATACTGAGTAAATTCAGCTGCACAGCAGATAAACAGGACCATGTTTTGTTTGTTTCCCTAAGACATTGTGAGTGCATGTGTGTCTGTAATGTTTTTTTGTGTATACAGCCACTGAAACCAGCGCTTGTTTTCAAAGGATGTATGCTAGTTAACCAGAAGAGGAAAAAACAACAGACGAGAACCACAACAAGACTAAACAGAGATAAAGATTTGCTCTTTCACCTCCTCCTTCGCTCTCCACATGGTGTTGGTTGGTTGTGGTTTTTGCACTGGGAACACTCGGCTGTAATTGCACATAAATCCATTAATTCAGACAGACTTGACGAAACAAACAGTTAAGAGTTTGACTGAACGTCTGCACGCACACACTTCTCTTGGCTTGATCACTTCCTTATCCCACTTGTTTACAGTCAGGCTGGTCACCGCTGAGTTGAAACTGTCACTCAGGATCAGATTCCTTCTTTGTCATGTGGTCATTCAGACCGCCTGTTTGAAAACCAGCAGGCTTGTTTGACAGATGTGCGCTTTATGGCTTCACCAGAGACTTGATTCACAAATCCTTTTTTGACAGAGACGAAGGGAGCTCGTGATACGTGTTAGTGTTCTCAAAAATACAACTTTTGGTTGCTGAGGCTCTTGTGTGACGGCTAGGGTGTGTCGTTGTCTGTGAGCCACAGTTTTTCCTCTGTTTTTCTCCCTCCCTGTTTTCAAGATCAGGAGTCAAGGAAAAGCTCCCAGAATAGAGACATCTTCTTCTTACGGGCAATTTGTTTTTAGGACATTTTCACAGCTGCTTATTCAATCAAAGCCATGTTATTGAAAATCAGAGGCAGTTACAATCACCTGTGAAGCCTGAGACTTTTTACAGTCATTCTTTTCAAACTTAAACCTTTCATTCGACAAAATATGCAACTTTACAACTCAAAAGTAGATAAGTGGCCACATAGATCAAACTCTTGATTTTAGGTGAAGAACATTCTGTCATGATCTTTGACCCAGATAGGACACAAACACAAAGACAGACTCAGGTTCCAAAGAACAAGAAGAGTTTAATTACACAAGCAGAGTTCGGTACACACAGGAGGTAGTCGGCCAAGCAGGGTTCGGTACACAAAACGAGACAGTCAGACTAGCAAGGTTCGATACACGGGAAACGGTCCAAACAGGCAGAGGTATCCAAGAACATGAGGCAAAAGGCTAAACAAGAATCAGGCAAGGTTCACAACAGCTATGATGAGATTATGAAAAAGGCTGGGACAAAGACTGTGAAGTACGACGAACTGGTGACGAGACAGTGAGACACATGAGGTTAAGTACAAGAGGTGATGAGGGGTCATTAATATGTTGGTATTGCTGTATGATTTAGAAATCTAAATATCCATCTATCATCACACATTGTAAAACAAATAACACTGAAATAAAGGAAAGAAAATGTTAGTGGATGAGGCTGATATGAAGAGAGCAGCTTGATCAATGGACAGTTGAAATGCCACTGTATTGTTCTTGATTGTTTTATTGCATTTATGAAATACAACATTTCAAAAGTAGGAAATGACAGAAAATTTGTTGCGCTTAAATAAACATTATGATTAAATCAAAAGATGTGGTTAATCGGGCTTGGCCAAGTTGTTAATTCGTACATCCGTATAGCAGGCGGCCCAGTTCCCCTCCTGGTTTCCAACTCCGCTCACTGTCTTATCCTCTTCAAAAAAAAAAAACAAAAAAAAAACAGACTTTAAAATATGTAGATTAATAACTAGATGTAGACAAAAAAGGTATTTGGCTCAGTAAGATATTGCTTCAGGAGACTTTCAGATTTCTGTCCAGCCTGTAATTATTAAAAACTGAAAAAAACAAAAGGTTAGTAATTTGTAAAATAAAATAAAGTCATGCATAATTCCATGATTCCATGCACATTATGGTCTAATACACGTGGCTGTCTAAGCCAGTAACATGTTTCAGATGGGCTTTAATATAGATAACGAAATAAAAAGCATGTATGATTGATTTCAGACTAGGTTTCCTTTCTATCCAAACTCCAATTTTTAAGAACTGTTTAAGATCTGATGTACAATTATTTGGGATGGCAAAGAAAACTATTTTATTTAGGAAAGACTGATGTAACAACTTCATGTGTGCAGGTCCCAGCTGATCCTGATTTTTTCAGATAAGCATCAACTGATCAGTTATTTCATGTAACTCTAATGACTGTTGCCACAGAATCATTATTTGCAGGATGTAAAATGTAAAACCTGTTTGTCATGTTACTTTTTTATTTAATATTTGTGTAACAGTCAAATAAAATAACAGAAATTACAAGAAGCAGCATATAAAAACAGTATACAAACTTTAGGGGGAAGAAGGTTATTTTACATTCTAAGAAGTATGAGTCTTACTTAAAAATAGAATAAAAAGCAGGAGATATACATATCAAAACAACTTCAAGGGGTCTTTTCTACACAGAATAGTTTCTGTCCTTTTATTTATATAGTATCCATCATCTTTCATCATATTCGTTTGGTTTTTGGCATCAGGAGTTTCAGAAAGTTTGCACCTATGAATCCATTCAGCAGTGCAGCAAGTCCTGTTTCTCCCTCTCATTTTTTCTCTGTTTTTAATTGTACCATCTTTAGAACGTTGAGATCTCTCCTCAAAACTTAAAAAAAAACCCGCTACATTTTAGTTGTGCAACAGGCCCGGGCGCTGACAAGGACAACGTTGAAGTTATCAAACCAGCCAGGGCTGGAGTCATGTTGCTGAGCAGCTTTCCCTACAGGGGCCTCACACACATAAATGCACTTGTGTACACACACAAAGACACACACTTATCCAAAGATGTCCTGCTGTTAGCAATCTGCAAGCACTCTTCTAATCTGAGTGGTGTGTCAAGAAAAACAAGCATCTCACAAGTGCTTCACATCCACTCTTACACACACATGAATGAGTCTGACACATCAAGACGGAAAATGTGCAAATGATGAAACATATTGTTTCTTAATTGTTATCATACTTTATCCTAACAGTTAATATATTTGCTCTTAAGCTCTGATGTGATTGATGTTTACTTCAACAGCCCTCTTTAAGGGCACGGTCACACTGGCCATCCAAACCGTGCTGAATTCAAGCACGATTGCCCCCCTGCAGTGCTGCTCATCCGCTGGCCAGTACTCCAAACTACTCCAACATAAACCAGACTTTAGGCACATACATGGCCTGCGTATGTCACCATAAAGCGTCTGTTTACATGGAGCACGGTCTCACCAGAGTCAGCACAGAGACACAAAGAACAGGATGACAACTTTAGTGACTTTTGGTTCATGTTAAGTTGTCTTGGTCTGACACAGCCCTCTAACACCCCCGTTATTGCTTAAAGTAATAGTCAAGAGGAGCGGTCGCCGCAATCGTTTCCGCGTGTTCATGCTTGTGCATGAAGTGTACCGTGCCAAAGCACACCTCTCTGAAGCACGCCAAAGAGGAGAAGTGGACTGCATTCAAGCATGGTACACTTGCAGACACACTGGACAAACGAACTGGACTTTAGGGCTGAAGGGTGCTTGGGCACGGTACGTTTGGCCAGTGTGACCACGCCCTAAGTAATAGAAGCTGTTCACAATGTTAGCTATTTCATACAAGCATGTTCATACAACCAGAATATGCGTTGGCCACGATTGCTGGGTGTTTCTCAGAAAACTTGTAAGCCAACCCACTTCTTCCGTAACGATCCGTAGTGATTGTAATGATCAATTTTCTCTGCAGAGGTTGGGGAAAAATCCGGGTTGGGTGCTCCCATGCTGCTTATTGGGAAAAGCTCAATAAAAAGACAAACAGACTTATAGCATGCGAGCTATGCAATTATAACTTGTGGGGCTTTTGGAAAAAGCTTCTGGGCCCCACCTACTCTTCTCTCTCATAGGTGTGTCTCTGGGATACATGGGTATTTTACTCCCTCTCAGATTTCAATGCCAGATGTGCATCTACTAGCTGTAAATATTAACGTTACCTCCTTCTTTTGGTCCTTCTCGTCAACTTTTGTTCTGCCACATCATAGGCTGCCATCTGACCTGACGAAAAGTCCAGTCATCTCCGCTGACTTCCCCTCAGCAAAGACATCTGCATCCAACTAAACCTCCACTGTGAAATTGACTTAAGATGAGTGTTAGAAGTGGGGCTTGAGCTTCAGTGCTCTTCATAGGACTCTAACCGGATGACATGTTCTCAGGTCTGTTTTGGTTTTGCTCGGTTTCTCTTTTTGCTGGAAGTTTTTTGTTGTTATAATGATAACAGTGTGTAGATGTAATCCAAAAGGTTTTGAGGCAGAAGAATGTGAATCTTATCTCACCCTTATTGTGCTCTTTCCATCCAGCAAATGTTGAAAATAAACATCCTATCCCTAAAAATCCTCTTTGGAAATGAAGCTAAAATTGTCTCTTTTCTTTTTTTCTTCTCTTCATTCTGATGTTTTTTTTATTGTTTGTTTTGAAGCACCTGAAACAGTGTGTTTATTCCTTAAACTTTTTGTCAGTCTGCTTCGTCAGTTCTTGGAACAGAGAGGTAAGCATGTTGAGCCCAGAGCTGGTGTCTGTGTTCTCATCAAAGTTCAGCCATGTTTTTATGAACAGGATGTGCTGGAGCCGGTAACCAGAAGAGAAAGTACGAGATGGAGGGATGGAGCAGAGAGATGAGTCATTTTCTCTGTCAGACACTGTTGTTTTCCACTAAGCCCTGTTATTTTCACTCATAAATGGATGCCAGGTAGTGGGTGGAAAAAGAGTCTTTTTTTGTTTTCACATTTGGTATAATTTTATAATCTGGGCAGACTGTGGTCAAACTTGAAACATTTGCATGGACTTGTCCCTACGTAACCTTTTCTTTTAAAAACTTTTAATAAGGACCAAAACATGGATTGTGAAACTACTTGGAAGAACTTATACAATCTGTTTATTAATACACTGAAAGATGTCATAGTTTAAAAAAAAAGATGAGTTTAAAAACAGTAAAAACATCCTACTGAATGTCTGCACTCTTCTTAGATTAACTGTGACAATAATATAACAAAAGAAATACACAAAACGCCATCGGCTGGCTTGTTTGGCCTGTTTAAAATTAAAAATGTTGTTGTAGTGATAGTCAAAGCAGATGCTTTGTGTTGATGTTTCTTTTGAACAATCAAACTGCTGCACGTGGAGAAGTTGCACAGAAAAATTAGAAAGGTGGGGATCTGAAAATGCATGCAAGGACTGATAAATTAAATACCACAGTTGATGTCACTAAGATAGAGATATCCATCATCTCTCCTTCAAGTGCAACCTGCTTTTCAAAAGTTGCAGGCAGCTTTTTTCTTTGCAGTAAGAAATTCTCCCAGAGGGGTTTCAGGATGTGACAGTGTTGCATCAATCACTGCCAGGTTGCTACGGCTTGTTTACCTGTTGCTGCTCTGAATGCTCATCTGTCAGCAGAGGTGGTGGGGATGCAAAATGGCTCACTCTTAGCCAGCCTTTGGAAAATGCTGTTATGTATCCTCACAGGGTGAAAAACGTGATGACTGACAAATTATAAACTGTTAGATTTTTTTTCCAAAAATAATGAGGTCATCTTTTTCTTTTTTTAATGTCATCGTCACACTCGTACAGGAGTCCTCTGTGTGTCTGGAGTCTGACAGCATTATAGATTTTATGCTGATCCTTCCATCAAAAGCAGCCTCAGCCATATGGCTGTTTGTTTTCTCATTCTTGCAGTAAAGTTTGCATTCCTAAAGGTTGGTTTGTTGTTGGTGTAAGTTGACTTCAACAGTGTGTACATTGTGTGTGCCATGTTGTAGTTAAGTGGAATCCACACCCACTTGTCTTAAACTGGCACTTTGCCACACGGGTTCTGCACCCTCAGGTCTTCAAAGCCCATGGTTGAGTTTGAGTATTAATACTTTGATGCTCTTTAAAATGCCAGAGGAAGACTTCTTTTTTACCCGATGACAGGTCACATTCACTGGGCTAAAGACTGATGGATGAGCGAGAAGATCAAAGATGACGCAAACAACTTTTGTCCCAGGTGTATACATTCTGTACATTCTTTTGAATAGCAGAGAAATGGACGTTTCTCGCCCCAACAGGTGCAACATAATTAACACTATAGGAGATAGAAATCAGTCTGCACACGCCCAAAAAGCCCCAGGGAGAGGTGTTACCAGTCAAATCAGGTGAAGACCTCAGAGTGGGTGGAGAGTTCCCCGTTTGCATTTTACCAGGTATATGTGGTCAACCTGGGAACGCAGCTCTGAGGTCAGTGATTGTTTTCTCCGTCTGTGTAGAGAATGTGATCATGTGATATTTGTATGAAGCTGTTCAGAGCCAGAGCACGTTTCAAGACCAAAGTCCATAAAACCTTATCATAGTTTATGACTGTTTGGAAAGGGATACCCATCAATCTGAAATGATAGGTATTCTGAAAGAAGGCAGTAACTCTACTGCTCACAGATGTGGTGTGACATGTCTTCAGAAAGGATAATATAGGATTATAATTTGAGTTGCTCTGGAATAAAAGTAGAAGAGTTGACTTTACGATCTCATGGATGAGTGAATATTGTATTTTCGGCAGTTTAATAGACAGGTTCTGGTCAAATATTTCTGTACCAGTCTGTTTTAAACTCTCTGAACAGTGGCTCTTAAAGGTAGTATTAGACTAGCTGTAAAATGTATTGAATTATATATGAAAAGACAGATGGACTGGATCTGAAGGGGATAATAGCAGTTTGAATGGAAGCTTATGTCTGTGTTTGGTCCTGAAGCAGCTCTTTCAGGAGGCCATCAGCACTCTTTTTAGATATCTGTGAGAATTACTCTTTTATTACAGAGGCTAATCTCTTGCCTGACCGCTGCCCTGTAAACGCTTCTATCCCGCCATGATTGCTCTGAGATTATGTTCAGGCCTTTCACAGTTGAAGTATTTTGTAGGGAACAGCATTCATCTTTGATACTATCATACTTCTTCTTCCATTTCATCTCAAGCAGGCACACACATGGAGACAAATTCACACTGGCTGTCATCATAAGTTGCATGGTGTGGCTTCGTCAGCTAATCACACTTTGATACACGTTCTAAATGTCCTCTAAACTCTTCCTCTGAAGCGTGTTTTTTTTTTTTTTTTTTCAGAAAATCACCCGACAGCTCATCCTGTTTTTGTTACAGTACATAAATCACTTGGCGCAAACACACATTTTAACACACACCTTCTCACACACGTACAACCTTCTGTAATACAACTTCTGCCAAGAAATGTAAACACTCTTACCTCAAACAACCTTTAGATCAACCCGGCAATATTTCTGCTCCAACCTGTTAGCTGAGGAGGCTGATGACTTAAGATGTGAACAACCTGTCGAGCTGTCAACTCATTTGCCTGCCCATAGTTAGCTGTCACAGTGTTCTCGATTAGATCTACACGTCGATGCATTCTCACTTAATCACACTATTTAATTTAGTTCCTCTTTTTAATCATTTTCCTTTTGAAGATTCAGTCAACCTAATATTTAAACATTGTAACTCTTGGTAGTGGTTAGCAGGATTACAAGTCTGTTAATTGAAGCAGTAATAATTTTTGTAATTGAGGTCACATGTTGTGCTACCTCGGCTAAAGCTAGACACCTCTCTTTTTTTAGCCCAGTCTGTTAGTCCAACTTAAATTTCTGTGCAAACGAAGAAATTAGTTGAGCTTTGATTTAAAAAAAAAAAAAAATGTCTGAAGTTAAGTTGCAACCATTCAATCTCATGTGTTGTCGTTTACTTTCATGACTCTGTAGCTTGCTGTAGAAAAGCTAAAAGAAATGATGAAAGTTGAAGTAAAAAATAAACAAAATCAACAACAAGATAAGATAAGCCTCTATTTGTCCCACAATGAGAAATTTTAAAGCAAAAATATATGTTATAAAATTACTGTATCCAGAGAAAAATGTGTAAGCTATTAACATAGGCGAAACCTATGTAGAAAATTACAGAAATGAAAGAAACGAGAGAAACGCTTGATTTAAATGTAAAAGATTTACCTGTTACCTATAGCTGGAGCTGTTGCTTATTTGAGGTAAATGTTTTACAAACTTTTCAGTACACTCTGCCTAAAATGGTGTCACCTCTATGTATCCAATGGATGCCTCTGAATAAAAGACATTTGCATTCATATTCTCAACACAGAGCTAATGTTAAAAAGCAGAGCAGTTATACATTTATTGAACTTTTATTAAGCCAGGAACGTCCCATTGAGATTAAAAATTTTTTTTTCAAGGGAGTCCTGGCCAAAGATAAAGTGTCATCATAGTTAAGCTCCAAAAAACACAGAAACACGTCCACACTGATGCACAAAGGTACCAGAATGTGTTTTGCTTTGGCTTAAGTAGTCTTCGTGCGTGCTGTGCATCTCTCTGCTCTGCCCTCCGTCACAGTCGCAACACATTAAAGCTAAAAAATTCTGGTGTCTTTACAGCTCTGCTTTGCATATTTGAAACATTTTATGCTTCACTGACAGTTTTTTTCAACTTTAATTCTGTATTCGTGTTTGAATAATAATTAAGGGATAATCCCCGTCCCCTGCTAAACACTGCTAAGTGCTGCTAGCTTTCTGCTCTGCCTCACCTCACCTATGAGTTAATGACTTTAACCTCTCAGCTTTTTTTCTTTGTTTTAGCATTTTTTTTATACACAGAAAAATAATTAGACTGTGTGGTAAATTGAACTTGCAGACCTTACAGAAAATCTGTGCTACAGCTGTTTTCATTTTCATTTGTGAATTAAAATAATTTTAATGTCTGCATTGGCTTCGATTCCCAGGTGTTGGTGTCTCCAAACCTGGCTTGTTAGCTTGGCTTGTTAACTGTTTTACTGGTCAGCTAATGAGGAAGCTTCAGGCGCAGACTGAGAAACATTTAGCCTCATCATTTCATCCACATATAATTGCTTCTGGCCTCCTTTAACAACCAAGATTGCAAGTCAGACTTTGAATGGTTCTTTTGATTTGTATTTACTTAACATATATAGCCTCAGAGTTTGATCTGATCTGATCTGTCATGGCATTTAGGACAATTTGTTTTACCCTTTTGTTGTTTTCAGTTTCTTTGCAGCCTGTGTTTGAACAGAGAAAGAACAGAATGTGACTAATACTGGTAGAATTATCCGGTCTGCTTCTCTGAAATTAAGAGGCTAAGTGAAGAAGTCAGCCTCTTTTCCTTCTTAAAGAGGCCCTTCTGCTTAAGTAAGTGCCAGGCTCTTCTCCTCCTCAGCTCCTCTCCTTTTATCAGCGTGCCAAGCCACATCGGGGAATGAGAAAGAGTCTGTTTTCAAGCACAGACTCAAGATCCATCTCCTCAGCTTATTGTATCCTCCCCTCTGCCCTGACCCTGAACCATATCTGTCATCACAGTCACCTGGTTTATGAGGCAGCAGTTCTCTTAACATCTAACAGGTTTATGCCCAAGCTCTGTAATCTGTTTATTTACTGGATGGACTGTTTGTTTCAGTGTTGTAAAGCCTGCTGAGAACACTCTGGTAAGTACACTTAACATTTAAAGTGTGTGTTGCTGGTGGACAGAGGGGTGTATTGATTTACACCTGCATACTTGGCAGTCTAGACGAGCTGGGAGGAGTCTGACGCACAATACTGCAGTGGAAGATTAACAGATACTTTGCTTGATGTTGCCGTTATAGCTATTATTACCTTTTTGAACAAAGGTGCTGGCAGCCATGCACTGTTGCTATTGAACCTACTGTGTCAAATCCCACAGTGACAGTGAGGTTGAATTGGAGGGAGGGTTGACATAGTGTGCATAGTTGTAAGAAATTTTTGGGTGTCCTATTGTGGTATGACTACCACATAACAGAGTCTCACACGGCCTGGATGAATTTTTTGGGCTGAGCCTAGCGCCTGCTCCCTGAAACACGTGGAAATAATACACAAAAGAATTCACCTTATTCTGCCTTTAGAGAGGATAAAAGCATCTATGGACTAGACTTGCATACCAGGCAAGCTTATCCTGTACTTTTGGCTGTTAGAGGTCCCTTCACAGGTGGCCCCCCACCCACAAAGCATGACACACTAAGCTTTTAACTGAGGACAGAGCAGGCTTGGATTTCCCTGCTGAGCCCAATGTGGAAGGCAGACCTTTTTAAAAATTTTCTTAAAAGTCCTGATTTAAAAAAAATGAAAAATGGAATTTCATTTATTTCAGTCATGAGATTCGAAGTGCTGAGTGTCATTTCATTTATCTTCTCACAGTGGGTCTAACTGTTGGCGGGGCACCAAACGTCACTGTGACACAATCAAATTAGAAATGGTGAGGGGTGTATTCATCTCAGTTTTTTATGTTCAAAGGAGTTTGAAAGAGTTTTAGAGTCAGTCATAATTTTGCTTTTATATCCTGATTAACTCATACAACTTAAAAGTTACTCTGTGTGTTTGTTTTTGAGAGAATTTAAAGTGCAAATGATGCAGTAAGTATATTTGATATTGGCAAGAGTTGGGGAATAAAAATCCGAACCCAAGCAAATCCTTTTCACCATGATAGCCAATCAGCACAGAGGAGCTTCATTGGTCTGGAAAATATGAGACATATATGGCATCCCTGATTTCTGTGACAATACCTGAGTTTGATGGGAGCAGCGGTTTGTGCCCCATAAGAGAGCACTTGGTGGAGATTCTCAGGCTTTCTCTTCAGGACAACTAGAACTTACTTCTCTCTTCTCCACATTGCTGTGTTTTTAATGATCCATTTAAAACATGCAGGTTTCCAACGGCAAGAGAAGGCCTTAGAATTTAATTTCCATTTACTCTAGCCTGTAAACAGCTGACAGTATTTCAAGTATTTGACCAAAGCTATAATCTTAGCTGACGAGAGAATTGACCGTTCACCTATTCCTGTCATTGAAACAACAGTATTTATGTGTTAAGTTCGTTTTTGGCTGCCATGGATATTGTCTGTCGCTGGTAAAAAGAAGAGAAAGTTCCCTCTGAGTGCAGTCTGGACACATTAAGCACCTTAATATTACAATGAGCTAATGTGTTAGTTTTGGCCTGCTGCCGTCTTTGAGGCTTGGATGTGGAGATTTTGGCAGAGGGCAGAAAATCAGCTCTCTGTTAGACCATGTTTTGGACCGATGGGATCTGAGGGACTCTTTCGGATTATGTCATCGAATGTTATCACTGTAATGATTTATCCATGTTGGAAAAATGGCCTTGTGAAGTTTGTGGGTTAGTATGATTTTATTCCCTCAAAAGGAATTTGCCTGCAGATTTTATTGATTCCAGTCCAACCTGAGTAATGTTGCTGAATTGTTTCAAACATTTCCACTCTTAAAGACAGCCGTGTAGAGTTCTTTCATCATCCGTCGTCAATATCCAGTATTGCAACTCTTAAATGTATCCCCTTCCACTTTCATCTGCTTTATGTCTTCAGTTTAAGCTTCTCATTTTGAAGTGGGCTTCTTCAGGCTATACTTAGGAAATCCCCTATACTCAAAGTTCACTGCCCTATAGCATTCCAGTGTCATGTGGTGCACACCCTCAGCTTGTAAGGCTTATTTTACTAACAGAAAGCAGCCATCAGGCCTTTCATTGACCTTATAATTGTGATCATATGGCTTATCGTAGTTTGTGGGGATGGCATGGAGAATTTTAGAAGTTAAAACTGAACTTTGGTGGGTAAAAAAAGCTGAAGAGGAGTGAACAAAGAAAAAGAGCGAACACCGTGTCCATAGATGAGTGGCAGGTTGTTCATGTAAGCAGCAGAGCTGAACTTTAGCACAGATTATGAGCGACTCTTTCAACCTTTAGGTACAAGCCTCAGGTTGTTCAGACTTTCTGACTTCAAGATCAGGGTTTTAGAAGACAAATCAGGAAAAAATTCTGTTCTATCAGGACAAGTGAAGTGAAGACGGTTTATTTTGGGAACATCTTGTGAAACAGCAGCTTTGACTGACATGCTCTAAAGCATAAAAAGAAAACGGCAATAATCATTAAGAGAACTGTCAAAAATATAAGGTTTAAAAGCTTCAAACAAATTGAATGTTCATATCAACGTAAGAGAAACCAGAACCATAACCCTATTTGACAAGCTTTTTCCAAGAGTTTCTTTTTGTTTCCTGATAAACAAATAAACACGAGAAACCATGACATGATCAATAAAAGTGAATTTTTTTGTTCAGTGCTACAAAGGCTGATTGATAAGTTGTGAGCCTCATATTTAAGGTTTGGTGGACATATTGTATTATTTTTCAACATAATTCCCTTCAGTATCTACACACTTTTGCCAGCGATGTTTAAGGGCCTCAATGTCACTTTTAAAGAAGTCCTTTTCTTGACTGCTCAGAAAGTTCTCCACTGCATGTATGACATCAACATCTGACTGAAAGTGGGTACAGGAAATGGCCTTTTTCGCCTGATCTCGCTCCATCAGAGTGAGATCAGGCCAATAAGGTGGATGCTCAATCAATTCAAAGCCACCTTCATTAATGGCAGCCATGGCAGTGACGGACTTGTGAACAGGGGCATTGTCCTGGTGGAACAACACACCTTTACTGGGTTTAATATTTACTCTTAACTGTCTAAGAAGTGATGCATAATATGAGCCATTGATTATTTGTCCCCTCAGCCAGAACAACATCATGGACTTTATTGACCATTTCTGGGGTTGCCGCAGTGACAGGCCTTCCAGGACGGGCGTCATCCCCAAGGCTCTGCCTGCCACACTTAAATTCCACCTCCCACCTTTTCACTGTAGCATATGAAGGGGCATCATTCCCTACCGTTGCTACCATATCAGTATGGCTATCCTGCAGTACTGCAATTTCAGTGATTTTGTCCATTTTGCAAAAGTCACTAGTCTTGTTTACTTTAGAGAGCTACCTCTTCAACATAAACTGACCAAATGACACCAGTCTGCAGGTTCACAGCCTTAAATAGTCAGGGAATAGTAGAGCTGAAAAAAGGACATCCTTGCTTAACTTCTTCAATACAAAGCTCACAACTTATCAATCAGCCCTCGAAAATAACCTCTGAAAGTGATTTTTGAAAAACGAAATAAAGAGCCCGCTCTGAAGACAGATTAACACCAGTGACATTATTTGCGATGAGTCATAAGCTCAAATAAATCTGTTCTTTATGCTTTTAAATTCTTAATTTATTAATGAGAAATCTTGAATAACATGTTTTTAGTCATCAGAGGGGTTTGATTTAACCAGAAATTTTGTTTTTAGCAGACTCTGACTCAGAGTGATGAGAAAGAGAAACATTCAACCTCCAAGCGTGAAGGTTATCCGCAGTGTCGATCAAAACAAAATTATGATCTGTTTAATACCAAGCTTAAAATCTGCTTTCTGTTTCATTGCATTTCATTGGTCAGGAGTTGTCATTTAACTTTGTGTCAAAATCACTGAGTCTGTTCAGGATAATAATCTGTAATTCAACTGTTTCCTGGTCACTGGAGAATGTTGTTGCCTGTCTGTGAAGAGTTCTATAAACTCAGTGTAATTGTAAAATGAAGGTTGCTCCTCATTTGTCTCCTGAATAAAAATGCTCCACCCTCACCGCATCCTGTCTCTAGAACTACAGACCAAACCATCGAGTGAACACATGATTATTCTACATTCTCAGAAATGGGGGAGTTCTGTATTATTGGACCAAGCTGGAGAAAATCTTTCTTAACTTTAGCAAACTTTTATCACAATTGCTGAGGAGGCATTTTCCTTTCCCACGTTCCTCTTTAAGTTCAGTAAGTCCTCCTTTCTTCTGATTTTTGTTTTATTTTACTTCCTCATTTCTGCTTCCTTTCACTTTTCCTGTCCTTGATTCCTTTTAGTGTCATTCTTTAATTCCTGTCTGCTTCTTGTTTTTGGGCTATTTTTAGCTGTCAAATCTTTCTTCTCATTCCAGCGTTTGATCTCTCCCCCTGCTCCCTAATCACACTGGAAATTACTCTGCCTAAACTCAAATCTTGGTTAAGTTGCATGTTTCCTTTAGGAGTCTTCAAGCAGGCAGTCTGGCTTTGCTGTGAGCTTGTGGATCCTCAAACAAACCCAAACTTGGCTTTTCTGGAGTGTTCTATCTTGAGGTGATGTGTTGTATCTGATTCTGTTGGATGAATGTAACTTATGTTCAGTTTAAAAGGATATTTCAGCAAAAATCAGAGAAATACAGTTCTCAGATTTGGGGGTTTTATTGTTGTTGTATTTCTGCCTTAAGTTTTAGCCTTTCATTTCATGCATTCCTCCTCCTCATCATCGAGGCCGTACTATTCAGTACTATTCAGCTTTGGCTGAATCAAAAAATGTTGGCTGCTGGCAGAGGAGTAGGAAGAGAAGTGAGAGGAAGTTATTGTTGTGGTGGGAGTAGAGGGAGGAAACAGTCAAGGTGTAGAGGAAGCAGAGAGCTGTGGGAGCAGAGGAAGTATTAATGAATATCTGAATCCTGATGGCACATTGCATCTGGAGAGAGCACCTGATGTGGGACTTGCTGGATCCATCTGTGGGCTGTGTTTGGCTGTATGAAGGACACACTCCAACAGTAATAGAAGTCAGTGAAAGGCTGATCTTCAGCATCATTTTAATGATGCAGTAGGCTCTTATACAGCACAGTTCATGCAGATGAAGAACATTTTTGACTGCATGTTTATTTCACATGCAATGTCAAGAGTGTAAAGAATAATTTAGAATACGAAGTACATCTTCTTTTTGTTTTTTTACGGACAGTCGTAAACCTGCGCTACATGAGTCACGTATGACTCATAACAGGATGTGCCAGCGAGTGATCTTGGTGTTCTTTCATGGGCACGTTCTGTTATGACTACTCTGCCCTGCAATCAAATCAGCATGCTTTTTGGAAAGAGCAAACTGAATTTACCAAACCAAAGCAGAGAGGAATTTAACCAGATAATCAAAGCAATGGAAACAAGTTGGGTAGAAACTAACAAACAAACAGCTCAGCCTCTGTTTGTTTTCAGATCTGTAAGCTGTATAATAGTTTGTTTTAGACTTAAGGGAAAGATAAAGTAAACAGAAGCTCTGTCGTCTAAATCGGTCGTGTATGGTACAAAATGAGGTTTTGAGGGTTCTTCTTGAGACTTCTGTTTTCCACTTTCACATTAATAGAAATGGGTTGAATTTGAAGTGACCAAAACCAGCAAGTTTTCAGTATCAGTTGATGTAGAGCTGAGTGATAGCCCATCCATCCAATTCCATCCAAAATCCCATCCAACATCAAGATTTTGGATGGGATTGCTTGCCAACTGGATTTGAACTACACAGAGAATCACTCTGATCCTGCAGCGGTCTGAAGTTTGGCCATATTTAGTAAAGAAGAAGGAAAAGAAGGACAGGAAATATTAATATATGTTGCAAAATAATTCCTTGAAAAGGAGGAACTCTGCCTCCCATGACCAAATACGTGATCATTGTTTGCCAAATGGAACCAAAATGCAGAAACTTTAACCGTCTTTGGATTGAAAAACTCTGTCAACTCTGCTGTTTTATTGATATTGTAAGTTAAAATCTGGCTTGTTTTAGATCATATTTAATGTCTGCTTTAAGAAAATGTATTCTTAGACGGGGTAACATGGCTAATCATGGAGCGATTTAAGAAAACAATGGTTTTCTCCTCTGTTTTCATGATCGTCTTTTGTATTTTCTGCATGGGACACTATCTCTCGTCACTATTTCTCCGACCCCTGTTCACAGGTTCACAGGTTAGTGGGTCATGAACCGACTCCTTCCTAAATCATTCACAGCTTGGACTTTGTGAAGTGGAGACATAAGCAATAAATCACCGTCAGTTTGAGACTGTTATTGAATTAAAGGAAGAATGTCTTTTTAGAGCGCCCAGTAAAAATTCAAAGGAACTGACGTCAATGAAACAAACAATAATTTGTGCAGGGCTCTCCATGATTGCATGAAACCAAACACAGACGGCAGATCTGACGACGTGTGGGCTTGCACAAAAGTCTGCCGTGGCTGCCAACCAAGCTGCAGCGACACTGCATGTCAATGAGCAACAATAAGCTCCTTTACACAGATTTATTGGTGCGTTCTGCAGTGTTACATTAGGAGAATGTTAAAGAAAGCTTTCTCTTGTTTCGAATAGACCGTGACATTGAGCATTTTCTGTACAGTTAGATGTGTTAATGCAGGGATTAGAGGTGTGACATATCAGTAAACAAGCTGATCAATTTCACAGAATCGTGACGACTGAAACTACACTATCAAGGAAAAACACATATATCACACACATATCCAGTTGCTCTAATTACAGAGCTGCACATCACAGGCGGCCGTTTTAACACGCACACAGTCACACACACACACAGACCACACAGAGTCTCCTTCACTGGATGAATGCTGAGAAAGCTTCTTCTCGCCTGGATGAAGCTGCCACGACCCTCGATGATCCTCTCCCTGTGGTTGAGACAGAGGCTGGTACAGATCTCCGGTTAAAACAACTAATAACTTATCTGAATGTTGACAGTTCATATTTAGCTTGGAGTTTGACTTCTGAATCTGTGTGTGTTTGCTGAGGCCATATTTTATGTAATGGAAATATTTTTTCTGGGGCAGTAGTGGGTGGCCTCCTTGAGAAGCACAACACCAACACGTTACGGGAGCTCAGAAGCATTTTCATCTATGAGGACTTCTTTTGTGCTCTTCTTCTGTCTCTGACAGTCTTTCTAAACAGCTGTTTACATGCTGAGGGAAAATGAACAAAGCACTGATTAAGAATGGCTGCCATCAGGATTAGATGAGTACCATAAATTCATAAATTCTAAATTTCAGTTAGCACAATTCAGTTTCAGTTTAATAAGACACATCCTCTGGTCTGTGGGGACGGTACACTACCGTACTGTCTGTGGTATACTCTTTGACATGTATCTCCGCCCATATGTCAGTCTGTTTTCTTTCTGTTTGGACACACTAGAAACGTCAAGATGATATTCTGCAAGGGTCAAAGAGAAGAGGAAAACAGTGCTGTGAACAATCATCCTTTTCTTTTTTAACTAAACTGGAAAATGTGCGATGCACTGCTGCCCAATGATGCAATGATTAGGAATTTCCTCCTTTGCCAAAGTTCCCGATTTAAATCCCTCTGGCCTTTCTTGACAGTACTGTAAATACTACTGCTACTGCTACTACTTCTACTACTACCAATTCTAATTGGCAAATTGCTTTGACATACAAACAAGAATCTACATCAGAACAAAGCAAGAACCCAAAACTCAAAGAACTCAGAGGATGCTCGTATTGATTTGAGGCGAAGGTGTCCGCTTCAAAAATATGTAGAGGGTGAAGCCAGTTTGAACTTGCTGTTAATTTCCTTTGGGGGGAATCCACACCAGAATAACGCAGCCAGCAGTAAGTATGTGACTAGACTGCATTAGCTGGTGCAAATGTACAAGTCAAGTAACCCCACTTTGAGATCCAACAAACACATTCACAAATGGTGAATGAACAGTACCACCTCTGGATACTCGTCATTCACTCCGACATGCAGCCCTTCTTCCTGTATTTAACTCCGACTTTGCAAACTGTTCTCCGTCTCGTATATTTACTGAGCAGAGAGCTCACAGCGATTCACAAACTGCTGTAAAAACCTCAACGGACTCATTTCCACGCTGACGTCCTTTCAGACGACGCTGCACATTTACAAAGTCTACTCATAAAATCGATCACCTTACTAAAGCTTACTATGGATTGATTTGCATCAAGCTTAAAAAGTGTTTTTATCTAACTAAACTGTAGGAAAAAGTAATTGTGGATTTGGAGCCTGAGAAATCCCCTGACACGAGGGGTCAAGTGGGAGTTACATGGCAGAAGAAAATGAGTTTTTCATATTTAAATTCAGGGAACAATGCAGTATTGATGGTAACAGGAGGTAAAATAGGCATTTAAGTGTGTCAAAGGCAGAAATGCATGCGTGTTTTGAATAAATATGGTGAGCAGTTGCTTCCTGAGTGGCTCTGTTGTTACACAATTCCTGTTTTTACTTTACACAGCATGACAGTCATTGAATTAGCTGGTGTCCTTTTGTCCTTATTTACATATTGTGGGTCAGCCTGCCATTGACAAGAACCTATCGATCATCCATGAAATGAGTGAACAGCAGCTCATCCATGCATGCATATGCACAGAGACGAGGAGTCTTATCTCTGGTTTTGTCAGGCTATTGATTTAGTCTGAAAAATGAACACCTTAGCAGATTGAAATAAAAAGAAGGCGTGTTTGTAAATCTGAGGCAGACGGAAATCTTGAAGATGATTTCCTGTCTGTCACGTCAAAAGAACTTTAAGTGCAAATATTCACATTTCTTCCAGACGCTGGGGCCTCTCTCCCTCTCTCTGTCTTTTATTTTCCCCTTTCATTCCTCAGTTCCCGCCTTAATTTTTTTCATTACTTCATTCCTTTCTTTACAAGCTCCTCTCTGTCCCAACCTCTCTTTTCCTTTCACTCCTCCCTCTCCGTCTCCTTGTCAGGCTGCCAACAGCCTGACGGCGTGTTCGTTTTCATCCTCTGCCTAGAAAACAAGGTCTAAAGTTCAAAGCTGCTGTTGTGGATCGGCAGCAGGAGAGGGAACAGCGAGGGAGGCCAGGCTTGGGTCAGAACACATTTAAACATCGTCTTAAATGGATGTATTTTTAATCTCATTAGACACCACATCTCAATTCCAGCACATGCTACTAACCACTTGTGAGCTGGGAGAATAGAAAAGGCATCGATTAGTCATAGTTTTAAAAAAGTTTCATGACAGCAGAGATCAAAATCACATGTGGATTCTGTTTGCTCGTGTGGCGATGCACCACAGTGTTTACATGCTCTCCTCTCACCATGCCTCGGTTACCGCGTCGTCCTTCGCTCGGCTGAACCAAAAATTATTACTTGTCAGAGCTCAGCATCAAGGCTTTTCATTTATAACAAAAAAAAAAAAAATGCATTTTTTCCACAGCAGCTTCAGACATGTTCTTTCTTAGAGTAGATTTCTAAGGCTCCTTATTTCTCCTTCTTTAATTTCTGCCCTGTTAGTGCAACAGTTGCAGACAAAACATACTTTTTTTTTTTCATCATTCGGCTGTGCCCTTACTTTTTTACTCTTTAATGTCTGTGTTGAATGAAAATATTAAAGTACAAGAAACCAAATGTTAACATTCCAACTTTCCCCCCACCATCTTCTTGACAGCTGCTCTGGTTGTAAAGCTCAACGTGATGATGACAATTTAGAAACTTTTGGCCTGTGAAAGTAAAAGAAACATCAGAGACGGCAAACAAAGATTAAAAAACCCACAAATGCCTGTGAGACTGAATTTATAAGAGAAAGTAAGAGAAATCATTGCTTGTTGTGAAGCATTATTTTCAAAATTGTACCATTTGGATTATTATTATTGCAGTAACTCAGATAAAAAAAAGTGATTTTCAGAAAGAAAAAAATGTTGGCGCTTACATTGCATACCACACAGTTGCGCCACCAAAATAACCGAAGGCAAAATTCCTTCCCTGCTTTCTACCGTCTGTATGTACTGTGAGATTCTCAGGCAGAGGCCTTTTGTCTGATCCCTTTCCTTTCAGACAGGCCTCTTGAACAGAGCGCTTTCTTTTACAGCCTGGAGGCTCTGGAAGGATCTGCCCGAGGAAATCAGGTTGGCTGAGTCAGTGATCTCTTAAGTCTCCTTTTTTAAATATCCCTTTATAGGACAACCGTTCCGTATTTCACTTGTGATTTTAAGTTCTTTAAAGTGCCAGTTATTTCTTTAAAAGATTTTTTTTTCTTTTTCCTCTTTTGCTTTTATTTTTCAGCTTCTGATTTCACCAAAACCTAAGTATTTAATAATTTTTTTGTTAAATATTGCCTCTTTTGTGAGCACCATGAGAACTTGATGATATAATTTGTGAATCAGGTATCACTTTCAAATGTGCATTTGTGTTAGACACCTGCCCTTGCAATCATGTTGCAAAACCCTGCATTAACTGTTGGAAGGACTGGATTCATCAGGCTGAGTGTGTTCTGTTTTGGTGTTTGGTAGAATTCTTTGGGACTTTATGCCGGATACTACATTTTAATGTACATAATGTACAGACCTGCACAATATGAGAAATATATGTGATGTGTTGTTCCATTTTTTTCAGTATTTCAATAAAAATATGAAGTATGATTAAACTGTTACTTAAGACAATTAGGGCTGCACGATTTGGGAAAAAGGTGCGATTTGCGATTAGGTGGAAAATATTGCGATTGCGATTGTGCTTGCGATTTAATAAAAAAAAAAGTTGTGTCATGAGTCTACAGACTTGCTTGGTTATCATGGGGAAAAAAAAATCAAGGAAAAGGCAGAGATGGATTACTGAGAATTTTTAATTGTGTCCTAAATCTCAAAATATCCAAAACTTGCTGTATACAAACAACAGTGTGCTGTTTTTTTGTATTCAAATTAGTGGTGGGACTTGATTAAAAAAAATTAATCAAATTAATTATGCCATTTGTAATTAATTAATCGTAATTAATCGCATTTTAATCACATCGATATTCAACATCAGAAGCAACACTTTTCAAACAGATTTTGGTAGAAGACTAAATCATTGAATAGTCACATACAGAAGTTTAAACTACAAAATCCTGTTTATTTTGCTCAAAAGATGTTTTTTTGAAAACACGTCAATCTCCGCAGAGCAGATCGTACCAAACAGGAAAACAGACACCAAAAACGATCAGAGTTTCCGGTCTTTTCAAAATAAAGCACCATGTTCAGCCTGTCGATCGTAAAATTATCCTCGTATATTAAAACTTCGACACTGGCACAGGGCCAGCAGTCATCAGCGGGTCAGACCCAGAGGAAATCTGACGCCATGGACGAGGAAAAGTTTATATTGGAGGCGGAAAACCAGATAATTATATACGATACAACACATCCTTTATATAAGGACACCAACAGAGACTAAAAGGGAAGGACTGAATTAATGAAGCTCTGGGAGGGCAGGTGAGTTTAACATACTAAATATCATGAAAGTAGTTGTCATGGGTGTGATTCCTGCAGGAACATGTGGTTCTCCTGTGATCTTGTGTATCCAGCTGCTATGAGTACGCTGAGCTGCGCTCCGCTCCTGAGACGGATGCAGTGCGAAGTGGCTCGCGCTGACGGACCCGCTCACGGAGTATGTGTGAATCCAGGCTTCCATCCGACTGTTTTTTAAAAGTAAATTTTCCATCCACCGAGCTAAGCAAGGCGCTGTCAACAGTGTTATCCATCACTCAGTGCGTCGCTATAATCCGTCTGCCAGAGACTCGTGCACTGAGAACCGTTCTGTGATATAGACTATAAAGTAAAATACGATAAAATGCATTATTTTTTTTAACGCCGTTAATTTCCCCCCGCGTTAATTATCGAATTAATATCTGAACATACCATGATGACCATGATTGGTCATCTTACGCTCGCTCTCTCACTCTCACACACACACACACACACACACACACACACACACACACGCTCATTTTTTTTTAATAATCGCACAATCGCACATCTTTTGCGGTTACTAATCGCACGTGCTGACATTGCGATTGCGGTTGCGATTGCGATAATCGTGCAGCACTAAAGACAATATATGTTTGGCACAATGCCTGCTTTTGCATCATGTCTCCTAAATCCCAGAATATTTTCAACTAAATTTGCATCGATCAGTTTGAGTAGCTGATACCTGGCTTCATCTGGCTGAATCATATGCAGTGACAACATGGACAGTAAACCCAGGCCTTCGTCCAAACTGGTAAAATGTCAACATGCTGTCAAAGGAGCTGTTTTACCTCATCTCACCTCAGTTAAAGTCAGTCTGGAGCAACAAAATCTACTTTACCTTCATGATAAAGACACTATGGTGTATAAAATTCTAAGTGTTAAAATGCATTGAATAATTATCTGAACAAGATTGTTTTTTTTATTTATTAAACTACTAAAAGAATACTTGAATTTAATAACATTCATTGATAATGTTTCTCAAATCATCATTTTATGTTGTTTGCTAATTTCTTGCTACCTTTCAAGCTTGTATATTAAGCCAGCAGGCAGAATTAAAATCTGTTTTTTCACAGATTTGTCTTTGTGTTGATTTAGTTATCAGGAGTGTAGAACTTGAGGTTAGCCACTGGTGTAAGGAAAGTTGTTGGGCTGTTGATGTAGGAGGTGAAGTCGAGAGGCTGTATTGCAAGATTTGATGCATATTTAGTTCTACAAAATGTTAAATTATGATTTTACTTTGTGTAATATCATTAATCATCAATACCCCCTGAAAAAAAATCATTATTTAAATTTATTTTTTTTAAAGCTAAAAGGAGCCACTGCAAAGAAGTTGAAGAGCCACATGAGGCTCCAAAGCTGCAGGTTGCAGACCCCTGCTTTAGGACAACTTCAGACCTCTGCAGATAACATGCAGATAACATTGTTAAGCTCTCAAACTGTGTCATATTTTGTTCAGCTTGAGATATGAGTGTGTGGAGATGCTTGTGAAGATTGTTTAAACAAATCTTTTCTTGCTTTAAGCCTGAGGGCCACAAAGTTACACAAGGTGTGTGTTTGTAAGTTAGAAGAAACCAGCAGATGAAATTAACTGGATAAAAAGCTGTGTGTGCGTGCGTGCGTGCGTGTTGGAGACGGCCATACGTGTCTGTTTGTGGCTCCACCTGCTCCATTAATAGAGACAGAATGGTGGTAAGTGAGGGTGAGCTGAAGTGCGCACCTGTATTTTTCCCAGCTCGGCTTTCTGCAGCCCTGTTATTACAGCACTTTAATAAAACACCTTCCACTACACTGGCACTCCATGTGGACCGTTGGCAGCATCTCCAGCATTTTCCCTGCAGGTGAGCGTGTTTGCGAAGGAGATAAAAAACCGGCTCTGGTTTTGCTGTGTGTGGTGCAGCGTTTGATTGTAGGCTGTATTTATACCCAACACACTGAGAGACATCAGCCGATGTGTGCATGCTAGTTAATCATAACTGCAACTTACCATTCCAAAAACCCAACATGTTTTCATAGTTGTACTTGACAAACTTCTCCATAACAGAATTGCCTCTGCTTTTAATTGAAGCTTTTAATGATATTAACATGTATTTAATCACATGTAGCTTCCATTTAAAGAGAGAAAAGATGCAAAAACTGCGACAAGACTGCTATGACCAAAAGGTACTGATTTCCACATCCAGATGCACCCTCAAAGAAAAACTGTCATTCGTATTGATCCTGTTCCATCTTCCTGTTGACCTCCACCATCACCAGCTTTAACTTTGATCATTTTACTGGTTTCTCCTTCACCCTTCAGTACATCCGTGCCTCCCTCCTCACGCCATTTATCCACCACTTTTCAGTTTTTAATGGCTGTTGTAGCTTTTGATTACTCTTCTAAACCAAGTTGGATACAGCTTTGAAACTTTTAAACTTTGCAGTCAGAACTGAGATGATCAGCACCCCAGCTGTCTTTTTTTTTTCTTCTTCATTCACTTCAGTCCTAAAACTTCAGTCAAACACTTCAAACACACAGTCTTTACAGAAAGCTAACCCCTGACTTTTGAACATATATTTCTGCTCATAACATCAAAAGAAATAGTCAATGGTTCATGTCTTACTGACCAAGTTTAGAGAGTTTGTAACATCTGTTTAAAGATCGTATGCCTATACATGATCAAGCATTTGATTGAAATCATTTCAGCATGTGTAGAGTTATAGTTTTTTATGTGGCTGGTGAAGTCTGTTGGGGACAGAGGAAGAGGAAGAAGAAGCTGTTCTTTCTCGTTGCTGTCAACAAACACTGCTGTGGCTGCACGCCTCCAGATTCTGCTCCTCCTCTCACATCCTTGCAGTGCACCAGACATTTCATTCTCCTCCTCCTCCGTCACTGCGCCTGTGATTCAGGAGATCTGGATTTCATTCATTTTTTTTATTCTCAGGACAATACATTTGTTTCTGTGGTTTTCTTTAGGGATGTTCTATACAACTTTTTGTCATGCCAATACCAGTACGAGTACTCCCTCTTGAGTACTCACCGATACAGAGTACCGATACCACTGGTACCCTTCATACATAAAATTAAGACATTAATTAATTCAGACAGCTGCTTGCTCAGGTAGACATAACCTGTTTTCTGTCAAGTAGTCACCTATGTTTTGTTTTTTTTTCTGAGGGAGAAAATGAGAAAATCAGTAAGAGTATGCATAATAGCGGATTAAACAACATGCTTTTTTGTTCAAATTTATAGTTACTATATGCATTAAGGTCAGAAACACAAAGATCATCTACAGAAAAGACATGTTCATTAAATATAGCAGTATCAGAAACACTTAACTACTTTGATTAAATGAAATTGCTATTAATCATCCTCCATGTCTAACTGCGTCGTTTTTGCCTCACTGCTCAGATGCCGTCACTCAGATCTTATTTTAGAGAATTAAAAATCTAAACTTATTCTCATGGATTGGGTTACATGTGTTTGTTCCTGTTATATTCAGTTATAGAAAGTTAAAGTTAAATAAAAACACATTGTTATGGCAGTAACTGAGTTTTCCCTGATCAGTGAATGTGTCGGACTGATAACAGTTACGGGAGAGGTCATCCCCGATACCTGTGACAGAGATCTGTACGAGAGATTGGCTGATGGGCAGAGGAGGCGGATCTGTGTGTGTGCCTGTCTGTTGGCAGTGAACCGAGAGCGACAGTACGAGAGATCTAACACTAATGTTAGTTGAAGAAGTTTTAAGTCTGACCACTTTCTCTGCTGCCACTATATTTCATGCATGTCATTATTTACTTTAAATACCAGCTTCATTCAGTCATTGCAGCCTTAAATAAAACCCACAAACAACCCTCTCTAAGTTTAAGATGTGTTCATTCATATTGTCTAAACAGGACCTGATGCACGTGATGATTTGCCATGGTGTCAGACTGCAGCAGTGTAGGACCAATTACTGGCAAGGAGGACTTAGTCAACTTATTTTTTTGCCTTGAGTATCAGTGGCTGGCATCTTCAGCCTTCACGAGTACCCGATACCTTGAAATAAGGCCTGTATCGGTCCAATACAATACCTGTTATCTATACTTACCCATCCCTTGTTTTCTTTTAGCTTATCAGGTTTTTCATCTGTTTTTATCCATTCCTGCAGGAAGAAAAGCAGAAACTTCGTCAACCATGTGGTGCCTATATATTTGGTTAAAATAGCCCTGTGATTGGATCCAAAGTCTGTCTCTGAGGGTCTGAAGAGGTTTTGATAGCTTGAGCCAAGACTAGCTGAAGTGAGGGCAACTTAATTATGACACAGTTATTGAGCATGTGTCAAGCCGTGCGCCATGTACCATGCACTCACATTGGTCCTTTGTGGTAGCGTGCTTCTGCAGCCAGTTGGGACCCTCCATTGGTATCTTTCAAATAGACTTGGCACACATACTCGCTCAGAACCCCCCTTCCTTTATGGCCTCAGGCTCATTTATAGAATCTACAGGATTCTGTTGGGATGAAATCATAGCCCCCTCCTCTCTCCCTCTCTCTCTCTCTCTCCCTCCCTCCCTGTCTGCCATGTTTGTTGCCTTGTTGTTGTGAACATGCTGTATTACATGGTTCCATACTGCAGGACAGTGAAGCCTATTCATGTTCTGTTTTTGCTGCATGCATGCATCATTACAGTTTATATAACCAGAATACTGTGCGTTGGCTCTGTGTGTGCTTTAAAACATTCAATTTTTGTGTTTGGTTGTTTGGTTTTTATTGATAATCTTCATGTTTGTAGTCTTTACAGTGTTGTTTTATTATATCACCAAAACAAACGTATGGCAAAGCAACAGGAGGTAGAAACTACTGCCCATCTTCCCATGAGTACCCATCATCCTTTGTTCACTGCTCACTGCCTCAGATCGAAGAGGTCAGGGAGAACACATATTGGAGCTGTGGTTACTTTAAGTCTGACTGGCTTCAGCATTTCAGTCAATAAATGAGAAAGAGAGAAGAGGTGACAGACACTGCCAGACTGTGCTGACCCAAACATTGGGGAGTATAAGTAATATGAGAATCTCTGTAAAGATTTGAGAAAATACTCTTTGGCCAGGCCAAAAGAGTCTGAAGGAAGGGTTCAGAAGAGGTATCGTAAAGTATTCAGCCAAAGACCTCCAGACATCTTCCATAGTTGACACTGAAAGATTCAGAAAGTTGGAATGGAATTTGATCAAGGGAAATTTGTATCGTGATATTTTGATGTCAGTGCATTTTGTAAATTAATAGCCAGGTCTTTCCATATCTACTCACGCTGAAACAAATAAGAGAAACCTGGAGATCATAGCATCCAATCCAAGTAGCTCTTTTGATAAAGGCACAGTCCTATACCGAGGAGAAAACTTTAACTGCACTCCTCCTTCTTTCTTTTCCTTTACTGTAGTGTAAAAATGTGAAACCAATATTAGTGAAATTTGGGATCAAATGAACAAATTCAGAGACAAGAAAACAAAAGAAGACAGAGAGGGAGGTTTAGTTGGATCTCTTAACGCAGTTCATGATGAAGAGATTTGTAGCAAAACCAAAGTCAGAGTCCAGGTCAGGAAAGTAAACCCACCTTGGACTAACAGTCTCTTTTGTTGTTTTGCCAGCCTTACTCTGTCGTCTTCAGGTGTTTACTGAGCTTGTCTCTGTGTGACACCATCTTGGGGATACATTAGGAGCGGCTGTTTGCTTTTTGGAGTGGTGGGATTCTGAGTGTGTGTGTTTCAAGCTGTGGCCCGGCTTCCTCTTTATTGCGTTGTACTGGACTGAAGTTTTTGGCGGTTAGCTGTTAGTGAGGCCCACTGTGAGGCAGCTGGTGGTAAAAGTAGGCCAGGCTCCCTGTTGTGCCGCCTATAGAGTGAACCCCATACCCAACAGATTACGTTTCCTTTGGTCCCCTCTTCTATACGGAGCCGTATACAGGACCGGGCTGTACTGGGTTACCGCTGAGCTTTGAAGAGGAACTATGTGAAAGGAGAGAGCGATGTTTACGCCTCACATTTTTCAGTCTGCTGAAAGGAAACATTGGTGGAAAATTTTGGGCTGAATAGGTCCAGATCGTATGATGCACAGCCCACCTGAGAGAGCAGAGGGGAAGAGGAGTTTTCTCTTCTTCCTCCTCTTCTTTCTTGAGTTGACAGGTTGCATATTAATTGAGCTCAGTTGGAAGTATGCAGCTGTATTAAGAAGGAAAAACTGACAGAGTAAGAGCAGAAATTGGATAAGACTGATCATTACATTGGCTCACACCATGACTTCATCACTGATTCTTCAACATGTTGCCTCACAGCAAGTCTGGCTTCGATCCATGTCTTGGTGGGAGCCCATTCAAGCAGCAGCTACAATGGTGTGCATTTGACTCTCATGAATAGAGGAGGTATGTTTGGTATTTGTTAAACTGGGTCCTCTTTGTCAGCTTTTATTGTTTTAATGCTTGATGAGAACAGAAGAGTTAGGACATGCTGAGGCCAGCTGCCAAAAACCGGCTGAAATGACTACATCATGATCCTGGAGGGGAAGGCTTCTTTTAAAGGAGACACAGTGAACCGGCGGGCTTTATTTTAAGTGTCTGAACACCTGTAACATCACTTTGTTTAAAGCAACTGGTGCCCCAATCTACCCAGAAGTTTATGGAAATTGCTGTTCTACCTCTGCTTTATTCTTCTTTTCAGCGTTGATCTAATTCAGTAGTTCTGTCAAATACTTCAGGTGATACAAAGGGATGTATGGAGGGGTAGACTGGCTACTCCTTAGTTCTTAAAGGGAAACTTCTTAAAGGTAAAAAGTCTAGTGGCTTTGAGTACAGCTTTATAAAGATTGTTTCTTACCTGTTCTCAGCTTTTTAGCCTGTTTCATTCCTGATGTCTAAATGGATTTGTTTTGCATTTGCAAATGCATTTTACCAGCATTTACCAGTACCCTCATAAAATAAGGCCAATATTTATGGTAGGAACTTTCTAAAGCTACTAATTTCCTTACCTAAATGTCAAAAAAACGTTTGCCAAATGTGATTAACACCTGCAGAGCTAGCACCACCCGCCTGCCTTCCTAGCAGGTCATACAGCCTACAAAATTTATGTACTTTTTATGGAACAATATACTGACACCATGCTACAAGTAGGGATGGGCCATGATTTTCAAACCATGCAGTATTCATTATTCTATTAAAAATCAAATCCTTATTACAAATGTTATCCCATAAAAAATTTACAGTTTTTCACCGTTTCAAGATGACTGGTTGTAATATGGTATTCTCCCCAGACTGTGGTTCTACCACAATTTAAAGCTTGTTGCTAACCACATGGCATAAAAGAAAAATGGTGACTGTGTCGAATACCTAAAGAAAGAGAAAGCTTTAGCAACGGTCCCTGGAGGTATGACAGAAGTGCTGAGAGATTAAGAAACAGAAAATTGCAGAGACTGAGCATGACTGTAATATATAAACAAAGTTGACCAGTCAGTCGTACTGTCAGTGATACCCTGATAGTATTTTAAGTTGAAATACATATCCTTAGCTACAAGACACCAACCATCATCTGTGCTTGTTTACATCCAGGTAGTCAAGCATTATCGTGTTGCAGCAATAGCCATCAACTAAAATAATGAAATTTTGAAACATCAGATAAAATATTAACACCTGGTTTAACTGACTGATAATTCAGGTGCTAAGGTGTTTAAATGTCCAGTCAAGTAAACGCATACCTCCCTAGTTAATAAATACAGGTTACCTTTAACCGAGTATACACAGTTATGTCTGGTTTCCGTGTGTTTTTTATATCCTCTGCAGAATCTACAAACTCTACATTTTGTTTGTCAGTGTAGGTGTAACCAACTCGTCTTCATCTGTAAGCAGGTGCTTGTCTAACAAAGAAGATCCTCCTCCAGACAGTGCTGCAGTACTTTATTGATCCCTGCAGGGAAAATTGCCTTTCCTCAGAGGTCAGGGTCAGTCGTGGTGCAGCAGCAGCCCTGCAGCTGGTTGTGGTTTTGAGTGCAGTGGTTCAGGGACACCCACAGAGGGCAGGTGCATGCTGGTGTGCTGATGTGTGTGAACTCAAGGCCTTCATTTAGGGGCCAGTCTCTTTTACCTTCATGTTTCCCTGTCACCAAGTTCAAACCAATTCAGCAGCATGTGGATGCTCTGTAAACATGTGACTGGAGGTGTGGGAAACACATCTGACAAACAACACACAATTAACCATTTCAATTTAACTCTCAACTTCATTAGTGTACACATCAACCCTTTCAAGTTTTATATTCTCCAAAACCAGAAGTAAGACACTTCACTCCAATTCTGAATCATATCAGTTTTCATATCAACCAAACGGAATGTCAGGCTGATTTTTCTCTCACCTTATCTCTCTTTGAAATGTAGCTTAAATCATTCTGATGTTATAAAACTTCTTGTCAAGCCGCCTTTACTTTTGTTTTCAGTAGCATCCACGCTAATGAGATTCATCAGCTTTCAGTTTTTGAAAACGTATCTCGGACTGTACAAACACATGTTCAGATAACAGCCTCCAGATCCTCATTAATTATCCGGCTCGGTCTCGGTGTTGCAGTGACAAAATGCTCAATCATGATGATGATATTTGATGTTACTGGAGCAGGATGATCAATACATTGACAAGTCCACCTCAGGGGCCATTGAATAGAGAGCTTCACACACAGAAACACACTCACAGGCTGGCAGTCAGAGCTGACCTCAAGTTTATTACACAGTTCACAGCAATTGTTATCACAGAGCATGAGACACGTTCCTTTCTTCTGCTTCCATCAGGTGGTCTTGTTGTTTTAGCAGCTCATGGACTGAAAACTTTTCAAAGCAGCAGCAGAAGTCACAAGAAAGTAAGGAGGAGACTGCAGTCGCTATATTGTTTCAACAGTCTCAGAGAACATGTGAGCACAGCATACTTTTCAATAAAGGAAGTGTAAAGAAAACACAGACAGCTTTCGTTGATGTAAATCATGATGCAAGCCTGAAAACAGCAATTAAAAGACTGTAACTTTCAATATGACATTTGAAGTGAACAGGTGAAGATTTGAAAGCAGCAGTTGGCGGCTGTGTTGTGGAATAGAAAAATAAAGTGATGTTTTGGAGGTTTCAGCCTGATGAAGCATCTAACAATTCTTTTAGACATGGAAGCCCATTAAGCATGACTCAAACATAGGCACTTTTCACAAAAAAATATCAAGGCTATATATGTGAAAGACATTCAGTTCATTTCTGGCATGCTAAGCAACTGTTTCTGATGTCAGAAATGTCGAGTTTTGATATTCTTTGTGCATAGAAACCAACTTATAATAGAAAGATACAAAACCGTGGTTATGCATATTCTGAGCAAATGCAAAGTTCAGGAATAATCTTGAATTAATAAATCTTAAATCTTTTGACCACACTTCTCGTATTATATACTGTTAGTAAACAGACATGTAAATCCCCCTCTGTATGATGAAACTGCTTCATTTCGGTCTGCAATGTGCAGAAAGAAAGTAACAGTCGTGTTTTCTTCAGTAGAGTACATGATTTCTCCTAAAACATGAAAAAAAAAAAAAAAAATGTTTTCACAGTGGTGAAAGAGCACTCCATCCATCCCTTTTATTAGCCATTACTAGCCTGTCCTGTTAGAGCACTTATTTTGTTTTCAGAGCTTTGAATGGCTTTGCTGATCCGAACCAGCTTGACGCATTTTCTGAATTAAATAGCTGACAGAAAAACAAACCGTTCCCCCCAGTGATTCAATAAGGAATACCAAATATCCTTCAGTCAACATGCTTAGTGATAGGCTCTTAATGATCGAACTCATGAGACTCTGTGTTTACATAAGATGATGACAGTCTATGAATTTTAACTCGGCGAGATGGCACTCAGCTGCATCGCTCGCTCGCTGCCTCAGAGAGGAAAATAACATCAGCAGAAACAGACAGAGTGGCTCGGCTGTAATCCGGCCTGATTATCCCTCTCGCTAAATGTTTCATCTGTTGACATTAGATGTCACTTGTAGTCGACTCTGCATAGCTCTCAGCAGCAGCATGGACAGATGTGTTTACAGCTGTGGATGAAGAGAAAGATTAGTGGGAAGGGGGACAGAACAGCAAAGTGAAACACAAAGTTAAGAAAGAACAGATCTGCTCTCTTTGGTGGGTGTTCTGTTCAGATGTGGGTATGACTGTTCCTTTTGTACATTTTTTTTCCCACTAAATTGATTAAAAATGCTGCAAAACGCAAAGATCCAGGCTTTGTTTACTTGAGCTTTTTTTTGTTTCTGCTCTCTGAACTGAAAACCAGTCTGCACATGCACACCCTCAGGACACGGCTGAAGAGGGAGTCCTTCCTCCGGATTACATGTTGTCAAACTTAGTTAAACAATCAAAAGTTTGCAAAGTCAGGGTTCTTCAGTCCTTCACTATTGATGTAGCATTGAATTTTTCTGCCATGTCAACATCAGCAAGGACTGTGGGTGCAGGGTCAGATAAAAGTGATAAAACTGGATAAGTGTTGCACAGCTGTCGCTATCGCTTGACACGACAACACAAATCCACCTTTGTGCTGTTTGCAAGTTGGATAGCTAACCATGACCTCAGGATTCTTCAGCATTATCTGCTAAGATTACATTTTTGGGGCTCATATCCAGGCCATCATAATTCCTCCATTACAAAGGATCCAAAGCATTTAAAGCACAACAACAGGCAAATCATTCAGTTTATTATCTTTCCACTGCTTTCCAGGATTAGTGCTAAACGCCAGTCCAAAGTTATTTTTTCCTGATGTATTAGAGAAGTTGACTCTTTGTCCAACTTGTTCCAACTACAGATCAGTTCAGAACACCCTGTTCTTCCCGAGACTCCGGATGGAATAGAGAAACTTCTTCAGGACGTCACCAAATGGTCAAAGATGTCTGAATTAATTACCAACAGAATTCATCTGTGTACTCCTCCCTCACTGCACTATCATTAAGTCAAAGTCTTTCAAGATGTGGAGCTCTGAAAAACGCACCAGCAAGGGTACAGAGTCCCAGGTACCATTCAGAGTCAGTTACCCTTATTCTGCACTGGCAAAATGACAAAACTAGATCCTTTGAAAGAGTATAAAATCACTGAGTTATGGTCATTACAAATTTCATCAAGCTTCTAGATGCAGGTAATGGTTATTGCATTGAAAAGTTAAATATTGAAAATTAAAGTTTCTTTTTCTTATATAACAGATCATATGCTCATGCAGAGACTTGTCCAGACAGAGTTGTTATTGTGTTGACCTCATAAAAAGACATGATGTGACCTTATCTCTGGAATAGTTAATCAGTCAGCTCTCTAGTGTCTGAACACACACCCACTTAGAATGAGAAAGGATCCATGAAGAATCCATTATACACAGCTGAGCTCTGTTCTGAACAGATTTTTTTTCTTTGCCGTCGTGTCCAACAATTGACTTCAATTTGTTTATTTGGCACGGGTGCCATTAGCTGTTACCTTAGCATCCAAATAGACACGAAAATTGAGAAAACAGATTATACATAAATGAAACAAAGATGATTTAGTAAGACTGAACCAGATAAAACATTTGATGGGCAGTGGAGGGATGATGGATTCTGAGTCCCATCTGAAAATTGTTTATATATCCATGGGTAGGGCTGGGTAATATATCGATTAAATCAATTAATTTGAATTATTTTCTGCAGATGATGTAAAAAATTAAAAAACAAGATTTTTTTTTTTGCCTTAAGTCCAGTTGTAAATTGAAAAAATGTCCAGTTGTCATGATGGTAGGCCCTGTCATGTTTTGATTTTTAAAGGCTTGTATTTGTTTTTTAAATGAGATTAAGTATTGATCAAAGGGTTTCATGTTAATATACTATGAACGTACTCAGCCTTGAGTGTTTATGTCAAACTTGCCTGCGTTTGAACTACAAAATCAACATTTTATGACACACACTTTAACTTTAAGAGGGAAATTCACTTTGGTTTGGGAAAGTATTTTAACAACAAAGAGGCAAAACTTGATTCATGTATTTTTTGTATCCCTGGGAATTTTTTATTTTTTTATATTTTTTTTGAGTCAAAGTGTCACTGACCTTTAAATGCTCTGTGCCCGTGAAAAATGATAATCTGAGATGCAGTGATCCGAATTTTCAAGCCCTGATCCAATACCGATACATGGGTTACAGCTTTCCACCCCTGACTTTGACATTCGTGCTTTTGTTCTTGTACCTAAAGATTAAGATTAACAGATTAAAAATGCAAAGAAAAAGAAACTTTGTGCAATAAGAAAGCCAAATTCCAGCTAAAACATTTGTTCCCTAACAACTAACCATGCTGTGTATAAATTAATAAGCATGATTAATTATCAGCCATGTTTCAAATGAGAATGAAGTGTGAAAAAGACATGAGGGGGGACGGGTGATAGAAGTGATTAAAGTAGAAGTGATACTCCCAGATTGTTACAGACCTGGAGCTTTTTCTCACTCTTGTTAATCAGCACCACTAATGAAACTGCTACTTGTTTGTTTTTTTGTTTGTTGTTTTGGCAAATCTTTGGAGATGTTTGACACGCTGCCTCTCCGTTTCAGCCTCTGCGCCTGATTCATTATTCACCTGCTGCTGTGACGGGAAATAAAAGCTGTTTTTGTGACAGGATGATTAATGCTGTAAACAAACAATCGGCCTGCGAACACACGCCGTGCCCTCAAATCCCCTCCATGTTTTGTGAATGAGAGCCTCCAGGGCTGACATTTTCACCATACATGGATGGTCAACATGCATTAAAGTGAGACTCCGGTTCAGACGCATTGAAGTGTGTTGAGTCTGTGTGTTGAGTCTGTGCGTGCCCTGCTCTCCTGCAGCGGTGGTTTGTGGGTAAAGAGACTGATGCTTCACAGTAGCTCCCGCCCCATGCCTATGCATGTTGGTACCTTCATGGGAACAGATACCGGAGCGTCCACTAATTAGCCAATCAGTGTTAAGAACCCAGGAGTTCTGCTTGTATTTGTCTGTCTTTCACTCCTGCGCTCACCTGTTTCTTCGCTCATTATTTCGGTCTTCGGCCGTCCATGGCTCCATCACGCCAATCCCTCCCATCTCTTTGTCCTCATTTGACATCATCTGAGTCCTACTTCTACGCACGGCAGCTCCCCACAGGCTATATTCTGCAGCCACGTGACCATCCTCCCGCCCCCACCCCCATCCCGCTGTGCCTAAGTTCATCACATGTCTCCCCCTCCCCTCTTTGTCCTCATTAGGTCGTCTTCGCCTCATATGACCCCTTGCTCTCTCTCTCTCTCTCTCTCTCTCTCACACACACACACACAGGAGTTCTACACAGTGTTCTTTGTCTACCGCCCATGTCCATTTATTTAAGCTCAGCGATACCAGACAGAAAAAAAAAATCTCTGATCCTGTGTTTTTTTTGCGTTGCATATTTCCTTTATTTGTTATCCTTGGAGGTAAAGCTTTGACCACTTGGATCAAAACAACCAGCTTCAGTCTCATGTTTCATAACAGAATACCAGAGGAGTGAAGAATTCCTGTTAATATTATCATTTATATTCAGTTATAAAATGCAAATTGGTTTTTAGCACTTTTAGACCAGGGCTGTCCTGATGTGAATCAAATTTCCCTAAAACAATTTTTTTTTTCAGTTTTAAGATTTAATTTGCACAACTTTCATTTTGCACATTTTTTTTTTTTTAAATCAACATTCAAACAGTATCTTCACTTTTTTTAACCGGTGTAGTATCTTTCTGGTCTTTACGATGAAATCTGAGAGCCACTATTTTTGGCAACCTATAACTAAGTTTTGTTGCCAGTTTCTCATGATGGTTGCCAGTAGGAACTTGGACACCGTCACTGTTTACACACTGTCCCTCTGCCAAGTATATGTTAAAATCTTCACAATTAACAATCGAAAATCTCAGGAATTTTAATAAATTGAAGATAGCAGCTTTTAGATATTGGAGTATTCAAAGCTCTTGTAGACTGACTTTCAGCCGTAAGTCGGAGCTCCTTTTTATGATGAAAAATAAAGATGTCTTTCTGAGGTTAATTAAGAAAATGAAAAAAAGTTATTCTGAAGCTGGAATGTGTTTGTCAGTACTGTGAGATCATAAAAAAACATTTGGCATCTCTTTTTTTTTTTTCACTCCTTTGAAATTGTCTCCTCTTCTCTGTCCGTCTTCAGACACAGGATCTCTCCGTGCAGCCTGCCATGGATTAGTTTGTTCACAGTTGGCTCGTTGGCGTGTGATACCCTACTGCTGTATATTTCATAGAGCACTGCCAGATGGTGTGTGTATGTGTGTGTATATGCATGTGAAAGTAAGCAGAGTAGAGTATATTTCATCCTGGCAGTATTAAATGCATCAGTCATTTCTCAGCCTTTGGCGAGCAGCTCTCTCGCTCTCTCTCTCTGTCATTAATTTAGTTCCTAGTTAACGCAGTGATTTCAGGTTTTGTGTGTGTGTGTGTGTTAGAGAGAGAGAGTGAGGGGGTGTACCTGTATCCACTGAGTCATTTAGCCAATAGCAGTGAATTCAACGTGTGGCTGTCAGTGCTTTTTGCTAAATATGCTAATAGCCTGACACCTGTTTGTATAAGAAGAGGAAAACACTCCCACACAACACACACGCAGGGGAAACAGATTTGTAGCTTTGTTCCAGGTTGGTGAAACTCATGGTGCAGAACACAATCCTCTCGCTCCCGTCTTTGATGATTTCACACAGCAGTGTCTAACCTTTCTCTTCCTTTATTCCCTGCAGTGATGGAGCCCATGACCGTGACGACGTCGGTGGTCGGGCCGGAGGAGTTTGACCGCAATGCCCCGCGGATCTGTGGTGTGTGTGGGGATAAGGCCACCGGCTTCCACTTTAACGCCATGACATGTGAAGGCTGCAAGGGATTCTTCAGGTGAGAGTCTCCCCTGAATTGGAATGTGTTCGATAGTTTGTGTTTTTGGAGGTATTTTCCTCAAATGATAAAGAAGCATATACGTCTGAATAGCAGTGTTTTCTGCTTGCTTCAAACTTTTAATTTTTTTCTTTAAAGTTAATTAAATGTAGATTTGCCATCCTCTCAAGTTATTTCCTTTTATAGTTTGTTCTCTGCCATTACCTTAAAAAAAGTATCTTTTGATAATTTTACTCCTTTCATCCATTTTTCATTGTATATATCAGAGGGTATGAAAGACGCCCATTTTATCGTCCTCTGTGCTTAATAATTGATACATTTATCAATTTATATTCAAACATTCCATGAATAATACATATTCTATTGTATAAGTACACCGGTTATTATGTTTTTTCACAAGCTGTCATTGCCTAAAAGCCAAACTACATTTAGAAATAAATAAAATACAAAGATTTGTTTGAGTGTGCGGCATCCTGATTTCAGCATAAACAGTTTGGAGTGAAAGTGCGGTCTGCGTTTTTCTGTCTTGCTACGTGAACACCATGGCAGAATGAACAACATCCATTATTCAGTTCAGTCTTCAGTCCTCATGTTTTTCCCTATTTTCTCCCATCCTTCTTGCTTTATGCATTCACACACACAAGGTGTTTCTTTTTTTTTTTACATAACATATTCTGAATTGGACTCATTATGAGTTAAAAATGACCAAAAACAACTGGACTGAACATGAAGGAGAAAGAAAAGAGGCTTTCATTCTGCATAGACCGGCTTTGTAGGGGGAAACTGGTGAATAATTGAAAATGTTTGAAGGTTTCATGTGAAATACGTGCAAAAAAAGGATCACGTTAAGTTTGGATTGTCACTGCCAGAAGAAGTATTTTTAAACTACACCTCAGTTTTCTGCTCTGTAGTTGAATTTCTGTTAAACTTGGCTCCATCGTTTAAAAGATATTCTTTTTTATCTGATAGTAAAATTAACTTTAAATGTGGGGAAAATACCAGAATACTGAAAACATTTGCCTCAGTCGGATTTGGAAACATTTGGAAAAATACTTCTTTCTCAGTAAATCCACAAACAGCTATAATGATAAAATCTACATCTTTAGTATTCAGCATGAAACAGTCCTCTTCTTTTCATTTTTGAACACTCATGTAGAATAACAGTTTCTGAATCACTCCCGCAGACGCAGCATGAAGCGTAAAGCCTCCTTCACCTGCCCATTCAACGGGAGCTGCACCATCACCAAGGACAACCGGCGTCACTGCCAGGCCTGTCGCCTCAAACGCTGCATCGACATCGGCATGATGAAAGAGTGTAAGTCCTCCGTTTGTGACCGCTGACACTTAGCTGAGTGAATGCAAACTCATTTGTTAAAAAACATTTCTGTATGATCGCTTGAGGGTCTTTTTTACTGTTTAGTTTGCTGGGCTTCCACAAAGTTCCCACAAAAACAAAATGAGCTAAAACACAGACAGTAGTTGCTTGAGTTAACTTGTTTTAATGCAGTTTCTCTCACAACGAGACACAAAGGAGGTCCCAGGATCACAGGGCGTGAAAAAAATATAGTAACAACACATTTCTTCATTTTCTAAACTATTCCCTCCACCAAATAGATTCAAACAAATGTTGGTTTTGCAGATATGAAACATGTTACCATGAGCGTGCAGCAGAAAGGATAGGATGGCTCAGAGGTGATATTAGGTCAGGGTGTTTCACTTCACCTCCTCTCGAGATTCCTTTGATGTAATATTCATTTATGCAACTGAAGTGTTGTAGAGCAGCTGCTTCTGATGCTGCTGCAAGATCACATGAGAACCACAGCCACTGATGCCATTTTTCACTTTCAAAGATTATGCACTTCACCTGAAAGTATTTTTAGACAGTGCAGCATTTCTGCACATGACACAGATTTATCATGAGTTATAACTGCATTATGTATTATAATTATAGAGCAGCTTATCAGTTGTGTGTTGGTTTGTATTTTTATCATATTTTAATCATTATAATAATCAAAATTAAAATATTTTATACACGCAGACATTTTACATGCAGACTCAGTGTAGGATGTACTTCCTGCACAGTGCAGCAGTTCTCAGCTTGCAAACCTTTCAATATGATATTAGAAGACATCAAGGAAGAACAGCAGCCAATTGAATCAGTGGAACATTCAGTAAAACGATCTGAACCACAACAAGGAGTCGGGCAACAGTAGATATTCAAAAGCCAGAGACTGTACCATATGGCAGTTCAGGCGGGGCAAGGGGGGTGGGGGGGTCAGGTGCAGAAAGTGATGAGCAGTATGTTAGACTGTTAAAAGATAGTTATGTTCCGGAAGTGGGAGGAATGGAATTGTTTTTCATGTTTTCTGATGCAGTTTACGGGTAAGGTTATGCACACAGTCACATGTTGTAATACAAGTGGAAGGCACTACAAATGCAGAATGACACATGAAGGGCTACAGCTAGTATTTGAGTATTCTACTGAAAATTCCATCAATGAATCAAGTAATCAGATAAGACAGTTTTGTTTATTCAAAGAGCAATTATTTCTGAATGCAAGTGAGATCTGACTAAAAATGAGACGATTGAGATTTTGAGTCTTGCAGTGTTCAGACTAAAATTATGAAACCCGCTGCATTGGAGCACTTTAGGCACCAGAACATCTTGATATTTTCTCCATCAATGAATTGTGAGCTAAATTGGACAACTGCCCAGCTAGCTCAAGGATGTTTTTATTTTTCATCTCCTTCACTCTGCAGCTCTGTGTTTTGACAGATTAAATAAGTCCCAGAATGATGTAATGGCTTGATTTGTGTTACAGGTCATTTGCATGTAACTGTTGTGGACACTAAAAGAGAGAGGAATAACATTGTAGCAGAGCTGAAATTCTGTAATAACACACTGTGAAGGTGTTAAAAACTATTTTTTATATCAAAATATCAGTCCTCCTTCTTTATCTGAACTTGAGACAAAAAAAATGACCCAAAAGATACAAAAATAAGCATGATTCATTTGTATGCAGTCTCTTGCTCTGGCTGCAGCTTGGAGGGACTGCTGTGAGCGAGGAGTCCGTCTGTAAGTGTTTTTGGAAAAGGGGAGGACCTCAGCACCCGCTGCTCCTTGAGAAGCAGAGAGTACTAGAGATCAAGACATTCTTTCATGTCAGTCTCCAAACTACAGAAAAGTTGCAAGATTTGTTGCTAGTCACTTTTTTGGAAAAAAAAGAAAAAGAAAAGAAAACTCGCTAAAGGGGTCTGAAAAGTCTCTAAGTTGGTAACACTGCCCCTTCTTCCTTTGCGTGCATGATGTCAGCACTATGTGCCAAATTAAAAGAAGTCCAGAAAATCTTGGAAAATCCTCTGATCATTTTTTGTAATTGAGGTACTCAAATTATTTGAAGAATTATTTCAGCCACAGACACATCACCTCACGCCATGTTTAGGGTAAGTGACACCTTGTCACAACTGATTCATTGTAAGCAACACAGAGGGATGTTTGTATTATGCATGTTCTTTTAAAATTCCACCGTACTTAAGAAGTTACTGCACCATTAGTTCTGCATCCCACTTATTCAGATTTAGAGGAATAAAACATCTTTTTCTGTCAGAGCAGGGTTTTCAAGTCAAATTTTTATGAACATTCCTCACACGTGGGAAGAAGCATCAGCAACAGTGCATCAGCATAACCATGACAACTGTAGGATGACAAGAGGAGAATGAGAGCGAAAGCAAGGGAAGGAAAGAAGGAAGGAAGGAAGCAAGGAAGGGAGGGGTTACTGTCCAGATTACAATAGGTCTCTTTCTTCAAAGAGACACACAATAGTCTGGCCCACATTTCATTCACAAACCGACAGTGTGTGTGTCTGTGTGTTTGTGTGTGTGTCTGCGTGTTTGTGTGAATGTGTGTGTGTGTTTGTGTGAAACTGAGATGATGCAGGGCAGGGTTCAGACTGACGATAATCACTGTGTTTACCACGATTAGCCACATGACACTGGAGTGTCTGTGGTTCATTGAGAAAAGACGAGAGACCAGGCGAGCGAGAGGAGAGACTGAGTCGGTGTATAATGCCGTCTTTGTTTCTCACAGCGAGCATACATGTTCATGGGATGGAGGAGGTCCGCTGGACTCCCCGGGGACTCCCTAAAAATGTTGATGAGAGTTCTGTAGGACTGCTTGTATAAAGCACGCTTTTGTACACTCAGGGACTGTTTGGGCAAACTGCTTCCCTTTCACCCAGGATAGTATGTAAGAGATGATGTATAGTGAGCTGGTAGTTATGCAAATAGAATCCTGACAGGATGAGACTAGAAGTCAGTCTTCCTCCTTACTTTACATTATCCCACTCATTACCCTGTTAAAAACTAAAGATATAAACCATCTGACACAGAGGGTTGATTTGAGATGATTTATTGATTCAAAAATGATTTATTTATACAGCTAAAACAACTTTTTCAGGTTTGATGGTTCATAGCTTTTAGACTACTTGAGTGTTAAATCAACATCAAACAGTTTTATTTGTGTAAATCCTCTAGTCCAAAGGTTCCCAAAGTGGGGGTTGCCAAACAATGAAAAACAGTTGTGAAATGCCAAAAAATACCCATTAACACTTGCATATTTCGTCCAATACTGTTAAAATATAAGCAAAACAGGGTTTAGATTTTATATAAAACATGCAAACAGAAATGCTTGATCTGTTTTTCATCTGTGTGGCCAAAAGACCTCCAAGATATCTAAGCCAGGATATTCACAGGACAAACAGGTCTTAGTGGTGTGTTTAGTGGGTCATCAGTACGGGTGGGGGAAGAAATTGTTTCACATAAGCAACAGGATTTTTTGTTTAAGAGTCTAAAAAAAGAATCGAATCTCTGCTGTTATTGATTTAAGGCATCAGGAAGTATTTTTTACCACACTGTCAACAGGAAGAGGTCAAACTGTGAACTACTTTATATTAAAGTCCTGAAGTGTTTTCGACAGATTGATTTGACCTTTTTTGACCTGAATGACCTCGTCCCACTTGCTATTCGGTGTTAGTTGAATTAGTTGTTGAATTTTTTGGGGATTTTGACCCATCAGAGTCAAGTTCTTTTACACAGCTGGATGATAAGTAAGCAAGTCATGATAGATTTTATTCTAGTCCAAGCTAAGATCTGTGTAACAATCTATGAAGGTTTAGCATCCAGATGTTACTGAAATGTGATGATTCTGTTTCTATGCTGTCTGGGTGAATAAATAAGTCGCAGTGTGAAAAATAAAATGTGAAAATTCAAAATGCTTTAAAAGCCAAGAAGAGATGAAGTTTGAAAAATCATTTATTCACACACAACATCCAGGGATTCTTTGAGGGAGCATTTTTGCAGAGCGCCTTACTTACTTTGGAGCATTGCTGCTGCTTGTTTCATTGTGTTTCTCCAAACACTGTAAGACCTCGAACACAGCAGCTTTGTTCAGATACTTCTCTGCCTTTACACAACTTGTCATTTTGCAATAATAATCAGTTCAGGATAGTTATTTCATTAAAGCCAGCTGTTATTGCATAAGCAGAGTCCTCTCAGGGACGATGCTGAAAAGAAAGCAGGATAATACGCCAGCAATTATATCCTGAAATGAAAAGCATAATCCTCATTATTAGCTGTGATTAATTCTCATCACAGCCAGTTACGGGCAGCAGGTATTGTATTTATCTACAGGCTCACATTGGAGTGATGTGCATGGTTAAAATCTGATTATGCACTGCATATTCTTGCTCTGGTTATCATTATTAAATCTGGGCCTCAACCACAAGGAAGCATCAGAGGAACCACGAGCACTTCTGTGCATTTATTCAAGCGCATTAAACTAATCATTTACATCCTGGTGTGAAGTCAGCAGCTCTTCGTTGTTTGCAGATCAGCAGTTTTATTTTGGTAAAAACAAAATAAATCAGTCTTTTACAAAAGATGTTTGTGAAAAGGAGTTTGATGGAGACGGAACTCTTATGCACTTTGATGGCACAGTCACAGTGCCTCATTTAAAAACTCGCATAGCTGCAAAAACGAAACAGCCAATCTTTGTGAAGCGGGAATGACAGAGAAGCGCTCTTACACAACGAGTTCCTGGACAAGATCGAGTGCTGTCAAATGCTTCTCTGTTTCCTGTTTCCTAATCTGTTGTGCATATGAGCCACCAGATTTTTGGCATTATTATTCCTTTTTTCTTTTTTTTTTTGAATACTAAAATTGGACCGGAAGATAAAGAACCAACAACCATCTTTGTGTGTCTAAGTTCTATGCATGTTTTGTTTTGTTCCATCCCTCTGTTTTGTCGTACCTATCTGAATTATCAGTGAATGGTTAGCATCATTTGTGGCACCAGAAGATAAGAGTACATGTGAATGTATGACATCTTTTATCAGGATAACTTGTTTTAATCCTCATTTTTCATTGTAAGATGTTTGAAGACGGTGCTTTTCTTTCTGAAAGTGTCCTCACAAAAAACGATTACAGCCCAGTAACATTCTGTTTTTGTGGAGTAGTGTTTGTCTGCCTTTGTTATTCTCTCTGATACTGGCAGCTTTGTCTAAGCTTCACCACTATTCAGATCACAACTGTGTGTGTGTGTGTGTGTGTGTGTGTGTGTGTGTGTGTGTGTGTGTGTGTGTGTGTGTGTGTGTGTGTGTGTGTGTGTGTGTGTGTGTGTGTGTGTGTGTGTGTGTGTGTGTGTGTGTGCGCGCCCTCCGTGGGCCGTGCCAGCTGAGTTGGTAGTAAACACCCCTACGCTGTCCTTGTTTGACAGAGGTTAGAGAAATGCCAGGAAAAGACCTCCCCTCTGGTGTGTGCGTGTGAGTGTATTTGCATGCTTGCTGTTTGTATGTTTGTGCTGGTGTGTGTCTGTAACTGGATTAAAATCACAGGAGAGTTTGTGAAATGTTTTAGCCTTTAGATGAATGAATTCCCGCCCCTGGTGCCTTTCAGCAGCAAAGCTTCTCCTGTGGTGCTGCCCTCCATTTGCCTCCCCTAATTCATATTCTTCATCCTCTCTCTGCAGTCTTTTGTGCTCTCTCTCTCTGACAACCTTCAGACCTGCATTACCATAAGTGCCAGATGCTCAGTTTGACCAAATACATTTCAGATGAAAGTGTATTTACAACCAGAAAATAAAGGCAGGTTCCACAGAATATTCAGATTATTTTCTCTGAGAATCCTAACTCTGCTTTTAGTTTATTTGTTGTAAAACAGACGAGAAGGCTCAAAACATTTTCCCCTTTTTGTACTGTTACAGACTACAGAGAAGTATAGTATTAACTAACATTATGAAAAGAATTCCTTCAGATAAAGACTTTTTCAATGAATAATATGAAAATGGTCTTTGTGAATTGAAATAACCAGTGCTTTGATTCACCTTAAAGACTCCTTTGAGAAACAGTGATTTTACCTCACAGAACTAAGAAGTTGCTGGATATTTGCTCCTTGGAATAAATACCTCTTTGTGTCTTTGTGTAATGGAAGCCTCTTAGATGGTTAGTTTGCTGGATATATCCAAAAATAAATAAATATCTGATTGAAGAAGTGCCTGTAAGTGCTGCCCGATTAATTGAATCGCGATCGCCATTTTAGAACATGCAGTTATATAATCACACAAAAGGCTGCAGTTTGCCATCTAAATGGCTAAATGTAGGCCTGTGTGTATACAAATGTCACAACCTCTCCCACACGCGTCTGCTGCACTGACTGTGTTTGCAGCATGGCTATGAAAATAAAAGTAAACTAATGAAACAACAGAATGTTATAAAAATGTTCTTGTGCCTCTTTAAGCATTTAAGCCTTAAGGATAGCATAGCATACAGGATCAAAAGGCTACAGCTAAAACAAGAAAACAAAAAACAGACTTAAACAGCATTTTCTATGAACCTTAAAAGTAAAACTTAACTGAACAGCACTGTAGTGAAGTACATATTTCACTACCTGTGTGTTCCTTTATAACAAAATATGTAGACTCATGTTATTATTTATTTGATCAACTGATCAACTCATTCTGATCAACTGCTGCACCCCACACATGCCCTGCAGGTGATCAGAGACGTCCTGCAATACGGCCCCACCTTGATGATGCATTGATTACAGTGTGTCTGAGGTTAAACGTAAACCCTTCATACTACTATAAGTTAACATTAAAAGTTCTTTGCAGCCGGTTTGCTGCTGATGCCATTCTGTACTCTCAGTTTTGGATTATCAGAAACACCCCATCAACAAGTGTCTCATCCAGTCCTCAAGGTTATCTGTCACTGAAAACAATTTCCTGCTGAAAGCTAACGTGCCAGTATAACCCCAGCGATCTCAGTTCGGCCAATTTCATAAATTGTGGTTGCTGGAGACACATTTTCATCATTTCATATTTTCTTTGTTTTTAAAAAGTGGGCAGCTTTACTCTCCAACCCCTCATCAAAGTCAGATATTGTATCAGGATCATGGGCCAAAAATGCAGAACAGGACATCCCTAGTAATTTGGGTTTCACACTGCTGATGAACGCTGTCGAAAGATCAGATACCGTAAGAAATGGGAAATGTTAAAAGGCGAGTTGGAACACACCACCGTTCATATCAAGACAAGATAATTCTAAGTACAAGAGTGCAGTTTGTGTGTGTGTGTGTGTTAGAGGGAGGAGATAAAAAAATCAAAAGAAAAATTGAAGTCATTCATTAGAATGTTTTTGAGAAAAAGCAAAACAAGATTTAAACCCATCCAGTGACAGAATTTAATCTGGAAAGGGTAATTCATTTCAGTATTTTTCTGTGGACTTACCCCAATCTATCTCACTCACCACATTCCTGGCCACTGCTCCAGTGTGATTCAGTGGGAGACGCTGTTATTGTTATATTGTCTGACATTTAATATGTATTTTCACTAAATGAGAAGTCTTTCTGTGGCAAAAGCGAGCACTTTAAAGACCAAACCAAAGTGCCTCTGAAGTGGCACTTGGTCTCAGGTTGCAGTCATTTTCAGCCACGTCCAATTTGCCAGCTGAAGCATTTGTTCCTACAAATCATTTTCACAACATCCATTTATAAGATTGCCATTTTTTAGAATAAGGGAAACCTCCCCTTGAAATGTTGTGCATGTCTCAAACACAGATGCTGAAATTTAGGATTGGGAAGAACTCGGGCAACATAAATTTTAAACTAACATATGCGTTGCCACCCTAGTGTTTGTACTCCCCGCCTTCCAGCCGCCATGCACACTTCCATTGTGATGTGTTGGTAAGTCCTTTTGCGTCTCACTCAGCATGTGAGGGTGTCCTGACGCCTGTCTGACCTGATTTCACCTCTTGAATATCACAGACTCAAGGCAACAGTGCAAAAAAAAAATATTGGCCCTGCACCAAATCCAGCGTGACATATATCACACCAAATCTGAGCGTGAGCAGAATCTATTGTGTGAACATGGTCGCTCTGCTGGTTAATGAGTAAACCTGCTGTGAAACTTTGGCCTCCTCGACAGGGAGACTCTGCCTTTCCCCCCTCTCTCAGTGTCCCTTTGGCAGAACTGGTGTTTGGCCCAGCCCTCATTTTTTTTATGACCCCCCCACCCCCTCCCCCCTCCCGCCGGACTGTTTGTCTTTCTCTCTTCGCCCCTCTCTGCCATGCAGGGCAGCACATCCACACATCCAATCAGTCACTTTCCAAACAGCAGACGTTCTCTTGGTAAACTGCTGTGGGTCTGCCAAGCACTGCGGGGTGGTCAAGATGTTCCTTTTGATGGTGTGGTGTTTTTTGTGGACTCCTGCCTTAATGATGCCACGCAGGGCTCAAACTTGGCTGGGGGCTGACTGGTTCAATCATGTTCCCTGCCTCAGAATAGCCGCTCTGACGCACTGTGCCAAACTTTGACCAAACTGTGCCTATTCATGATGGGGCTTGGTGCTGCATTCTTGGATGTCCTCACCACAAGGAGTGGTTTTTGGGCAGTCCGCTCCTGGCTCAGGGAGCAGGATGGACACTGGAGAGCAGCCAGGGCCTAATTAATGACGGTGGGTTAAAAAACGATGAAAGCCAAGTAAATCCTTTGGTTAGCTTTGCAGTCAGACTTATTCAGTTGCCTCTTTAAGCCTGTGTAGCAAAAACGTTGTTGTTGTTGTTGTTGTTGTTGTCTGCTTCACCACATTATGAGGTTATGTAACTCTGCTTCTGTGGTTGCAATCCAGAGTGCAATCAGTGAAAATCCACTTCAAATATAGCCGTTTACAGCTTCAAGGAAACACAACCAGCAGTTAGTATGAAGTGCCTGAACTGAGCACTATTTTATTTAGACTTCACCGTGCCATCTCACTGGTTTCTGAGATGAGCAGTTACTGTAAAGTAAGTATTTATTTGGTGTTTTTATTCCTTTGATACAACCACGTACTTGGCATCGAGGAAGCTATAAGTTTTAGCTTTACCACATGACAACATATTTTATTGACATTTTCAGAATAACAAATGACTCAGAAGACTCAGATGAAGACTTGAAACAGGTCAACCATTTAACTTTAAATTAGAGGGTTTAACTCCCTCGCCGGTGCAAAGACGTTTAAAACATCACTCTGCTTTAGCCGCATTTCACCGGCTACCACACAGATTGAAAACTGTTTTAAAATGTCAATCAATAACTTTAAAAGTTATCTGAAGGCAGTGTTGACTGAGCCTTTATAATTCAAGCTCCCAAACTCTTGGACAGCCTGCCTGAGGACAGAGAGCAGAGGAACCACTTCTTAATCTTGAAATCAGAATTTAATAAAAGGACACCAGGTTTTACTTAATTTTGCAGCCCTTTTAACCCCCTAAGGCAACCAGTTAATTAAAGAAAGGTAATATTTTTAATAGCTTTTGCTTTTTATGATTCCCAAATCAAAAACGTGTTATATTTGATGTTGCACACGTCCGTATGCCCCACAGAAGCTGCTTCAGAAACACAGACTGATGCTGTAACAGCTCCTCCAGAGCAGTAAGAAAGTGTAAGCAGCTTAAATCCTTCATCAAGTCCACAGGAGCAAGGTTTCTCTCTCCTTGAGTAAAGCTGAGTGTCACATCCTTTCATGGAGCTAAGTTTAATATGAGTACAACAAGAAGAGTGAGACACTTTGTTTTTGGCTAACAGAGCAACAGATCTGTGGTGTATCGCTTCAGCCATGACCTCGTGGCTCTTGGCCTGTCTCTCTTTGGCAGTCGTGCTGTCTGTCTGCCTGCACACATGAGTGCTTCATGGGTAATCGGTCACTGTGGCAGAGAGTCAAAAGGATAATATGGGCCGTGGCGTTCAGGGGTCAGTTTGTCAATGCAGCACAGAGAGGATTTGCTCTTTTCTACTATTGCACAATGATTATTTAAATATTTGTTCTTTCTGTGCTCTCCGTGTTCTATTTTAAGAATGACGCAGTTAATAACGGAAGAAAATCTGGATGCAGTTATCTAAAACATACTGCAAACCAGATCTAAAATTTGATCAACAAACATGTTCTTTTTTAGAGAAAAGGTGTTGAATCTGAACTTACAACTCCTCCTCTGTATTTTGTGTTCTTTCTGCTTTTCTGCACAGGAAGTGTGTTAGTTAGTTGTTGACAGCAGCATGAAACCCTGACGACATAACCCTCATTCTTCATCTTTTTCTGCTGTCATCGGAAACATCATGTTCTAAGGCACAAACAAATACCTGAGTCGTGCGTGCTACGGCTTACTGCAGCGTAAACTAGTTAAGTGTGGCGTGTGTCTAGTTAGCACTGACGGGAGCATGTTTTCCAGACATCGTCTGTTTTTTGTGACACAGTTCTCTAAACGATGACAGTGATGCAGTGTTAAAGAAAGAGCTAACTTCTCCAGAGTAGTTTCATTGGAAGTGTCAGAGCTAAAGATCTTTCCAGACCATTTTATCACTCATGACAAATCCTCATACTAATCATTTGAACTGCTTGTTTTGCATTTTGTAAAATCTCCAAAGAACTATCAGATTTCCTGTTTCACACCATCGGTGGCATTCTGCAGCACTCATGCAGATGTTTATCATCCATCTGTTGCTCAGAGCACTTTTTGAATGAGAAATATGTACCAGAGGACTGTAATCGTTACTCAGATCTATGAAACTAAACAAAAGAGTGTTGAGAAGTCGGATGCCAGCCAGATCTCATGTCAGATCTCAGAGGGCTCAAATACATCCAGCAAAGAAAGTTCCCTCACTCGGTCTGACCTGAAATCTATATTTCAGGAAGCCAATACACCAAGATGTGAGTGTCTGCTCTGTGTTCAGCTGTAAATAGCTTCCCTCTACAGATACATTTTCAATGCTCGCTTCACAATATTTCTTCTCACTGCTCGGTGGAAGCCAGTCTGTCATCTACACTGTGTTTTCACCACAGGGGTGTCAGCCACAGTCCTCGGTCCTTTCCTGTTCAGATGATGTTTCCTTCTCTTCCCGTTGTTTATGCATAAAGTTACAGGTGGAACTGAGAGTTTATTGTTATTAAAAAGGAAAGCAAAGGTAATTTTTTGTGTGGGATGGCTTGTTAAATTAAATTTAAGCAAACACAAATTTTCCAAAGCTTTTGTTGCACAAATACATTTCTGCTCTGTTAATCTAATTCTTGTAATTGCACATTGTTTTTGCACTTTGTGTACTCTGGCATGCTAATGGTTTTCAATTGTTCAAAATGAGTCTTTTGGGAGCAAGAGCTCACAAATAAGCAGGATTAGACCATTAATGTTTCAAAACTGTGATGGGTTGTGGCCAGTGAGGTTATATTTTGGCAAAGGTGGCACAAATTTTTAAAGAAGGTGTCATCTTTTTAATTGTTTAAAGATATGAATATCAGCATGGTGTTTAAAAATCAACACAGACGGAAGTAAATTTGTTTTGATCTTTCATGAATAATAAGTTTTGAGGATATAAGAAAGTAATGAAATGCTCTGAGACACTTGGAAGCGGCACGCAAACCCAGGAACTCCCCAGAGAGCCTCTCATCTTGTCAAACCTAAGAGAGTCACTATAAACAGTGTGTATAATCCATTCCATTCTGCAGAGGTGTGCCACTCTCCCCGCAGTCTCTGCTCCTGAAGCATGAATAAGAAAAAAGGCACTTAAACATCCAACTCGCGCTGCATCAGCTGTATGAAGGGAAGCAGACATGACAGGCCTCTGCGTGCAGAGAGGATGTATGGCTCATGTAGCCTGGGATGGAAATGTTTGGAGTCACTGCTCCTTCACTTAGTTTAAATACTAACTTTGTTAGGTTGCTTGAGAAGGAGCAGATTTTCGTCTAAATTTAGAGCCCTAATCCTTCCTGAAACTTGATGCATTTCTCCTGTTGTTGAAGTCAGTTAAGGACATTTTTCAGAGTCTTGACATTCCTGTTAGTTTAAGAGAGCAAACAACCAATGATTTTTGTAAAACCTGCTTGTCTCTGTCCAAAAAAACAAACCACTGTCAGTTGAAACAAAAAAGGTGTGTGGTGTGGCTTTGCTGATCTTAAACTAACATCTGAAATCAGCATCTAAGAATGTGTTTGTGCCGTCTCATTTCACCTCCGTTTATATTAACAATGACTCAACACGTTCCTTTTTGCAGTCATCCTTACAGACGAGGAGGTTCAGAGGAAGAAGGACATGATCATGAAGAGGAAAGAGGAGGAGGCGGCCCGGGAGGCGATGAGGCCTCGTCTGAACGACGAACAGGCCCGGATCATCTCCTCTCTGGTGGAAGCTCATCACAAGACCTACGATGCCTCCTATTCAGACTTCTCCCGCTTCAGGGTAAGTCCACAACAAAGTATTAATCTCACAGAATCCACATTGACATGGTCAGAAACATCGGGTGGAGCTCATCATGACTTCATACAGCAGAGGGGAGGGTGTCCTGGAGTCCTGTATCAGACCATATTACAGCATTTTCCAGTGAAAACTGAATTATAAAACAAAACGGATCTTTTAATCCAAACCACGATGTGCTTGATATTTAATTTAGAAACAAAAGACTGCTGCCATGGAAACTTACATCACTGGATCTGAGAAGTGAAAGAAATGATCAGAATAAACAATTAACAACCGCACATGGAGGACTGTGAAAATTTACCATCAATCTCAAGGAAAAGCTGCCATCTCTTCTCTTATTTAGTCTTTAGAAGTTCAGCATCCACATTAAATTAATGAACTAAATACCTTCATTTATGAAAATAACCTGTTTTATTTATTTATTTTGTTTGTTTTTCATTTTTTGAGCAGTAGGTTTGTGGGACTCATCAGTAGTGAGTGTGCAAAGTAGGATTACACTTCAGAGAAAAAAATCCGCTTGACAAAACCATTATCACTGTCCCTTTACTTAGACTTCCTAGAACTTCAGAAGTGGAACACTAGAGTAATCCAGGTAACCTGTTGATCCCGCTGTGTGAAACAGGCGCCTGGTGCGTGCTGACTGTCCGTTCCTGTACAGGATTAGACTCCTAAGCTCCAGGCTGTGTCGTACCAAGCTGTGATTGTATTAATATTTGTGTTTCTCCATGTGTATCTGCAGCCTCCGGTGCGTGATGGCCCGGTAACACGCAGTGCCAGCAGAGCCGCCTCCCTTCACTCTCTGTCTGACGCCTCCTCTGACTCATTCAACCACTCACCTGGTGAGAATCACTGAGTCCCTCTCCTCTCATCCTTGGTGCTTTCATACTTCAGGGTCATCTTAACCAAGGACACAGCCATGAAAAGAGCCATTGATTTCAAAATAAAAGAAGTAAATAAGGAGGCATTCTGTGGAGTGTACCAATGACACACCACTCAGCACTCTGGGTTGTACAATCATAGCTCTAATAATGAGCAAGGCTGTTCTATTAAATAACGCTGGGATGCACATGTTTCAGTCAGAAACAGTTATACTTAGACTTAGATATTTAACTTTTTTTTTTTTTTTTTTTAAATTCTAAGACAAAACAAGTCCTGTTAACAAGCTGAAAGAACCCACACATAGCAGTTCAACAGCCTTCCTCCTCAACACACCATCAGCTACTTAAATTCATCTGAGAGCACCTGCTTGGAGGCAATTTTGTACTAAATTGGTCTTGACATTAGTATTAAAGGGGAGAAATGAAAGGAGAAGTTCCACATAAAGGAATAATCTACCACAGCATGCAAAGTGAAAACGATTACGCACAAAACGGAAGAACCAAGACCCGGAGCATAAAACACACAAAACCTTCAGACACAGTGTTTCTCTCTGCAGGAACAGTTTGAAATAGTTTCCCCCCTCAAAAGTCCTTTGATAATTTCTCCTTTGACCAGTGAGCTTTCTGGGTTGCTGATATGTACACGGTGGGAGTGCCTGGTCAGAATCGTCAAACTTGTGCTCAGAAACTGTTAATCACCTCTTTGTCTAGTCTTTGTAAAACAACTACAGGTGCTCAATCATTGGTCTGCAGAAAATGTAGTGTTGAAGTTATTGAATTCTTAAGGCCTTACACCTTGTGAGTCTGTCCTTGTGAGTCCCTGTAAGCCTTTTTAAAACTGGTCCATACAGAGACAGAAAAACCTCCCCTGTGAATACCATCACTTCCACTGTGATCTAAGTTTATTTTGGTTATCTGGACCATACAAATAATTTAATTTTAGCTGCTAAAACATTAAAATTTCTGGATCTTGTAAAATATAAAATCTGTCAATTTATGTTTAAAATACTCAACAACAAGGTTCCAGGAAATATCCAAAAGATGTTTTCCAGTAGAGATGGGAGCCATTGTTTAAGAGTTCATCCTATTCTAAAACATCCAGCTGTCCGTATGACAAAAAAACACAGATGCATCTCTGTTTGTGGCGTAGCTTTATGGAATGGCCTTAATAATGTAGGAACATCATTATATTCAAAGTCAGCTATAAACAGACTTTTATGAGCATATATGAAAGAAATGTATAGTGACGACCTGCAGTACTAGGGTTAAGGAGTGTTTAACTTTGTACTGATTGTGTACGAGAAAAATAAAGAGAAAGAAAGAAAGAAAGAGGTTTAAGCTTAGTGTTCTCTTTTTAAACTAGATACAGAGCGTTATCTTGTGACAAGTTGAGCCTGAGTTCTGAGATTTTTTCCTTCTCCTCAAGAAGTTTTAGATCCATTGTTAGATCATCCTTCTTATAAGGATTAAGAGGATTTTAACCTCTAAAGCTCCACTTTCATAAAATGTTATTATTGTTCCACAATGTAATTTTCATTTTACCTGTCTGGACTTTGAATTGATTGAGATTTGATTCTTCTGTTTTTGTGCACAGCCCATTTTGGCCATCAGTCAAAAACATATTTTTTGTTTGCCAGCTTTTGTTTTTGTAATTGCATCCTCATTAAATGTTCAAAAATCAATTTCAAAGTAGCAATTAAACATTTTCCTATTGATTTTTTTCTCAAAGCAGGCCCACTCAGAAATCTCTCACTCAGATAATGTGTTCTCCTGCTCTCACCTGGCTTCCTCCCTCTCTTTTTCTTTGCTATTTCTGTGCTCAAAACATCCTCCTTCCCCTCACTGCCCCTCTCCTTGTTTTTCTCCTTGTTCTCACCTTGTCTGTAATCTCCTCCTCAAACAGAGTCTGTGGACACAAAGATGAACTTCAGCAACCTGTTAATGATGTACCAGGACGGGGCGAGCAGTCCAGACTCCAGCGAAGAGGACACCAAGCTCTCCATGCTGCCCCACCTGGCTGACCTGGTCTCCTACAGCATCCAGAAGGTCATCGGCTTTGCCAAAATGATTCCTGGCTTCAGGTACAAACTGAGCTCAATATAATGGTTAATTTTTCTGAAGATGATGTACAAGTTTTGAAGAAAAAATGTCATAATTGTCTAGTACAGCATCTTATTTTTCCCTCAAGGTCATTAAAATCTATGCGACATTTAAAAGGATCCAAAGCTTAATACAAGAAAGGAAAAAATGCAATCATATCTGTGACAGGTCAACAATTCTGATTGCTGAACTAAAAGAAACAGGAAACATTTGCTGGTGTGACCTTTAAATTGCGAGGTCTTGCTGCTTGTGATGTCACTCGGCAATGCACCACATTTTTTTCCATCCTCTGGCATTTTTAAACAAAAGAACAAACTTGTTTATATAAAAGTAAGAAGCAGATTAATCACTCATAAGCTCTTATTTAATCCTCTGTTGTGGGTGTGGGTGCACAGTCAAATTCCTTGCAGACGCATCAGCTGACCTCGACCAACAGGTCAGCAGGAACGTTTCTGTTTAGCTCATTCAGACTGTTATTGATGTGCAAGATAATCCTCTGGTTCCATGAATCATACTCCATCCCTGAGGAAGATGAAACCTTCTCACCCCTGCAGCTATCCACCTTCCCGTCAGCTCTGGTAATCATTTGTTGACTGGTTGAATTCAGGTGCATTAGATCAGCAGCACGTACGGGCACTGAGCAAACGGCCATGAACGAGCTCTCTGCCTACAGGCAGAGCACACACTGATATGCTTCCAACACGTTCACAGGACGTTATCAGGGAAGGTGAGATGCTATTATCCCTCCCAAACAAACAAGCTATTCCAAGAATACGCTGGAACAAGGCTTTATGAACACACGCTGAGCTGAGAGATAAGTTTATAATAGTATGCACACACAGAGATCAGGTAGGATAAAGAGAAGCATCTGCCATGTGGAGATACATAATGCATCCATGTGTTTGCATGTTGTGAAACAGAACAATAACCTTTTACTCGCAGATAGACTCTCTGTGCATGCATTCCTGGATGCTCAGGGTGAAACCATTACAGGTCTTTACTGTCAGTCAGTGATATTGCTGGAGCTGATATTTATACATAATTTACCCTCAATACTCTCCTTTCTTTTGACTTAGCTACACACAGATACAGACACACACTGATGAAATGAGACTTCCTTAAAATGTCACGCAGCTTTGTAATGACAGAAATAATTCCAATATAATCCCAGTTCACACACCCTGTTGTTTTCTACACAGTGGTGCTCTCACTTTGATGATCACTCAGAGCCTGGGGTAGGACACTCTGTTACGAAAGAAACTATAACACAGTTGTTGTGTGTGCTTATCTCTCACACACACACAAACAAACAATAGCAAGTGTGGGTGGTTAAGGACAGTTCTGGCTGGTAAACACCTATTATCTGTGAAATGGATCTTGTTGTACGATGCGTCATGTGTGGGTGTGTGTTTGCGTACGTCGAGTGTGAGAACGCCATGAGAACCTTTTATCTGTAATGGCTGAGTTTCGAGTAAATTTTTATGCAAATTAAATTAAACCACTTTCACTGTTAAGATTTCTGCTTCATGAGCAGGATTTTTTTTTAAAAATCCCCTCAGTTTCTTACATTTGTCAGTTTGGAAATGTAACCTCCCATCAGACACTCTTAAATCTGACATTTTGGTGCTTTTAAACCTGCGGACCACCTGAGTTGTTTTCTTCTGTTTCAGAAAGATTTCTTTTAGCCAGCCATGAAGCAACATTCAAAAGGAGCTTAATTCACTCATTCATCTTCTATACCACTTATCCTGTTCAGGGTCGCGGGTGTCTGGAGCCTATCCCAGATGTCTTAGGCCCCGCTTCAAAAGTGTGTTTTGGCCTCTTGTTTATACGGAAACGCCGTTTCAGCCGACCTAAAACGCAACTTTTTTAAACGCCCTCCAGAGTGGAATTTTTCTGAAACATTGCAGCCTCCGTTGCCTTATAAACTGCAAGCCGGTGTTTTCAGTGAAAACGCTGGCGTCACGCTCCTTTTTGCACGTGCGCATTCCACTTTCGTTGTGGGAACTTTTGCGAACCGGACAACAACAACGGTTAAATGGCGGACTTACCGGGTTGTGCTTGTGCTGCTGAATCTGCTGACTGTCTTTCAACAAAACGTTCATCTGTTGCTCCACTTCTGCACTCAGATAAGACGTATTTAATAAACACCAGACGATCAGCCCGCCTCTTCTTCGGCAGCAGACTCAGTCCTTCAGCGTTTCCGTACAAGCACAGACTTTTTTCACCGCAGTTTTTGCATTTTCGAGTGAAACACTGTGAAGCGTTGTCGTATAAATGGGGTCTTAGGGCAAGAGGCGGGGTACACCCTGGACTGGTCGTCAGTCAATCACAGGGCTGACACATAGAGACAGACAACCTTTCATGCTCACACTCACACCTACGGGCAATTTAGAATCACCAAATGACCTGGTGAGCATGTTTTTGGACTGTGGGAGGAAGACGGAGTACCCGGAGAGAACCCACACATGCACAGGGAGAACATGCAAACTCCAAACAGAAAGGCACATCGTGCTCAGACCAGGATTTGTACCAGTGACCTTCTTGCTGTGAGGCAGCAGCACAAACAGCTGCGCCACCGTACAGCCCTCAAAAGCAGCTTAATGAATTTAATTAAAATCAAAAGATAAGAATTGGTATAGTAGATTGTCAAGCATCAAAGCTCATCAAAGGTTTGTGTGAATACAGTTTGCCTCGCTTCTCTGTCCTTGATCATTCATGGTGACCCCCTGCAGAGGCATATTCATGCATTCGATAGTTCACCACGTGCATGTCAGTGGTCTCTTGTGCACAGATTATGTATTTTGTACTCTTAATTCTGTCTTTTTCTGCACCAAAATGATTCACTGTTTACTCTTTTACAGCTTCAGAGACTGTGATTACTTTGCATTCACTGTGACCAAATGAAAACTTAGAGTTGAGAAGCTTTAAGAGGAGTTGATGGACCCAAAAGAAACCTTCTGTCTTTTGAGTTGAAGTGAAGACAGGCCAGTCTGCTTTAGTCTTCCAGTGCTTGTGTTTGGTTTAAACACTTGTGCAGTAATAGTTCCTTTACACCCTGCATCTGTGATGTTGTGTGTTTCAGAGAGCTGACAGCAGAAGACCAGATCGCTTTACTGAAGTCGAGTGCCATCGAGATCATCATGCTGCGTTCAAATCAGTCGTTCAGCCTGGAGGACATGTCCTGGAGCTGCGGAGGACCTGACTTCAAATACTGCATCAATGATGTCACAAAGGGTCAGTTTAAATTTTCTGTCTGGAAAGTCTTCACAGCACTTCTCATTACACATTTTGTTGTTACAGCCTACAATAAATTCATTTTTTTCCCTCAAATTCTACACAAACATCCAATAATGACAAGGTGAAAAAGTTTTTTTTTTTTTTTTTATTTATTAATAAAAAACAAGACATCACATGTACATAAAGATTCACAGCCTTTGCCACTAAGTTCAAAATGTAGCTCAGGTTCATCCTGTTTTCACTGATCCTCCTTGAGATGTTCCTACAGCTTCATTCAAATCATGTATTGATCTCCAGCACCCTCTGCCTCTCAATGAGCCGTGGGTGCTGAGACCCTCCCCTATCCAAAACACTCACAGACAAACTCCTCTGCTAGCAACAGTCTCTTCAAGCTGCAGCCAGAGCAGGAGACTGTGTACAAATAAACCTAGCTAATGTTTTTCTCTTCTGGGTCACTTTTGCTGGTCAGAAGCCCGGACAAAGGAGGTAATCATTAGTTGTTTATTTTTTTATGGAAGAAAACTGCTCAGAGCGGAAACATGAGGAATGTTTTTTAGACTCTCAGGCATGTCTGATTACACACACAGTGTGTTTGAGACCTTGCTCACCGTTGACACACACCGTCTCTTCTTTATGTACACAATACGTATGGAGTTTCCATGAAGGACACGTTGCCAGCTCAGCGTGATAGAAACACACACACACACACACACACACACACACACACACACACACACAAACACACACACTCTGAAGAGACTGATGACACAGCTGTGATTTTATTTCTTTACCTTCCCACATAACTGCGTCTCATAAGGATCACCCACACACACTGCTTTTCTATGCACACTTTCACATTATGATGAGGTTTGGACTTCAGGTATTTTCATTGAAGCCGTTAGACAGCCACAGGCACACACTCCCCTCTTAGTCCGTCTCACATGTAGGTCAGGAAGTGATGCTCTGTGAGAACTATTTAAACACACAGAGGCTAATGATTCATCTTTGTAGCCTTAATTTGTTTAATTTACCACCAAATTATTTTCCAAACACCAAAAACTAATATTTTCAGAGTGTGTGTCTCCTCTAAATGAAACGTTGATCCTCAGGAATAAAAATATGTCCATTAAGATTCATTAAGGTTTCTTGTTTTGTGTGTTTTCTTCAGTCCTTTGCAGTGGGTGGCTAATCTAAACATTTGACACAAGCTTACAGCAACAACGATCAAGAATAAGTTTAAAAGACTGTTTAACCAAAAGAAAATGTTTTATTTACCATGAATATGAGATACAGTATCAGTAAAATAACATTAAAACCAGTTTCACAGATATTTTTATGAGACACTGATGTGTCTCATAAACTGGTTACAAACTGAATATTCTGCTACATTAAGAATAGATGGATTAATAGCTTTATGGAAGCACTTCTGTAAATTTTCTAATTTGTTTAAGTTACATTTAAATCCAACAGAATTTAAAAAAAAATCTTTGTTAAGCTAATCAAGCTTTCAATCTGTGTCTGTTTAGACATTTATGAGAGAAAGAACAGTCAGTCTTTTCTTAAAAGTCAAACTAATTTAACATCAACATGTTGCTGTCAGTCGTCCACCTTGACTAATGATTGGCTGTCGTCTCTTTTTGACTCGTTTGGCCTGACTCAACACTGATTCATGCAGGGGTGGCATGAAGAATGTTTGCTCCGACAAATAAATTCATACCTGTTATTCACTCTCGCTGTCTTTACTTATCAGATCTGCTCCAGCTGCTAACCGACCAAGTAGAAACATTTAAATCTTTCAAGCTTTAATCCCAAAGGAGTCAGAAAAGGAGATGTTTTTCAAAGGCCAGAATTTTTGGTACTTTTTTACACAGTCTGTCGAAACAAATGCGGGTGCTGGAGATCTTTGTGGGTCAGAGTTTCATGGTTCCCTTACTGCAAAATCAATCCTCGATTGGGCACAAAGCTACACAAACTCACCGCCTCATCGCTCCCCTAATGATCGTAGTGAATTACACCAGCCTTGTATCTTTGTTTTGAATTTGTTGTAAGAATGAGCATGACTTTGGTGATATTTTTACTGGAGTGCGTTTTGTCCCCAGTGTAGTGGAACAAAATGCAACATGTGGTGTCCTCTCTAATCTCCTACTCCCAACAAAGGCCGGCAAACAGCTTCACCAATCAAGCAATTGTTTATTAACCTTGGATGAGAGCAACGCTTAACTTACACAGTTTAAACAATCACACAAATGCTTAATCTACACAGAATCAGGCTTTCTGTTTTAAGCAGCAGAGGTGATAGAGAGGGGCGGAGCTTCTGACAGGTTCTGTGATGTCAGAAGCTCCTCAATCCTGCTGCAGCATTCACCCGCTAGAGGGTCCCATTACTTTTCTCCACCTGTGCACACACACACAGGGAGGAGAGAAAGTTAGATACAACATACATCTAATGAGGGTCATCAAAAGTGCCTCCACTTCTTCAAGTGGTTGATTTTAACATGAGTCTTATTTCTCTCGAGGTGATGAGCAACACAACAGACACAAAGACACACTCTTGTCTCCTCACAGAAAGAAATTCTCTCTGTAAGCAGATTGTAAAGACATGAATGGAGGCATAGTTTTTCTTGATGCCTAAAAGTGCAGAAAGCTCATCATGTGCCTGGTTTAATGCAGCAGTGACTCTGCCGTACTGAACGTATGTTTTTGTTCTCCTCTGCAGCCGGTCACACTCTGGAGCTGTTGGAGCCGCTGGTGAAGTTCCAGGTCGGTCTGAAGAAACTGAACCTGCATGAGGAGGAGCATGTGCTGCTCATGGCCATCTGCCTGCTCTCCCCAGGTACTGTGTGTGTTTGTGTGTTCACAGTGTAGGTACACTTCCAGCTGAGCTGCTTTTTATGAGAGTGTGTGTGTGTGTATGAGATTGTTAGCAGATTTAGTGACTAGCAACACAATGTCAGGAGTGTAAACAGTGCAGAGAAAGGTTTGTGTTGCTAGCTGACCTGGATTCACCCTAACATCTCTGTATGATGCACCCAGTTAGCCACAAAAAAGCTTCTTCTGGGAACAAAACATCCTGAACAATAAAGGAGGGCAACGTTTTTAAGATTAAATGACAGATTCTCAGAACTGTGAAAGATGACGAAGAATGAATCAAGCAGAAAAGCCTCTTAAAGGTGACATTATTCAGAGCCTCCCACCGTCTCAACATTTCAAAGAGTGTTTGTTTCCACTGTCCAACATTAACAGAGTAAATATGCCAAAGAGCTGAAACAAATGTGACGACCAAGTGTTTGTTTAAAGCCTTCAACCACAAGCTCCACAGTTACTGCTGTCGGAGTACCGATGCTTTAGAAGATTTTCTGTTTCATGGAGTAAACTGAAAAAAATCAAGACATGGAGGAAAAAGAGGACAGGTTAACATCATAAAAGTTATGAAGGAGGTGATGTACAGGGATTACCCAGCCACCAACTTCAGTTTCAAACAAGATTCAAGCAAGTCTTTGCGGTGCCATTACACAAGGTGATAAGTGATAAGGTTGTGTCTGAGGCGCTTGCTTTTCAATATAAATAACTATTGTCAGGGGTCTTGACCAAACCAAATTAAGTACTTTAATCCAACATTGATAAAATGTGTGATTTTAACTTGACTTAAGAAGTGCATTTGAAGGGTAAAGCAACAGTGGAGCTCAAAACTTAGCTGTTCCTGCAAAACCTACTTCAGTATCATATTTCTTTCTTTGTGAAAGTGCAGCTGAAATAAGTCACATGTGCATTTCTCTTAGAAGTGTAATATTTCAATGATATTTCATGACCCGAGGTGTCTGAATGCTGAGATCACACTTAAAGAACATATCTGCCACAGTATGCCCTCTTTGCAACATGCACCCTGTGTCAAACTCACAGAGTAGCTCCTTCACCTCTTGTGGAAGGTGTGCAGATTCATGCAAAGGTTAAAAAAATAAAATTCTGAATGGTAGAAATCTAAAATCAGATTTTGTATCAGTAACCTGCTGTGGAAACATTAAAAATCATCTGAGAAAGAAGGATGAGATTATTTTGTTTGCATGTTTTGTTCTAGAAGTGTCTGTAATTAGATCCTGTTCAGTGTTTAGCATATGATGTGATAATAATGTACATGTTGTGTCATCAGAAAGAGTTCAAAGTTTTTTTTTTATTTTTTAACATAAATCTGCCATGATCTCTTCTTTGACCGATGCTATTTTTCTCTCTATTCATCCACCTCCCTACCTCTACCTCATTGTCCTCTGCTTTTTCGCTGTGCGCTCCCAACCATCTCCCCTCCTTAACTTCACTCCCCCTGTGCTTGTTTGCCTCCCCTGCACTGACCTCCCTCATAACGGTCACACTCCCTCCCCTGCTCCCTCCCCTGCCTCCTCCCCACCCATCAACAACAGATCGTCCTGGGGTCCAGGACCACGGCCGCATTGAGCAGCTCCAGGACCATCTGTCTGAGACCCTGCAGGCCTACATCCGTGTAAACCACCCCGGCGGACGCCTCCTCTACGCCAAAATGATCCAGAAGCTGGCCGACCTTCGCAGCCTGAACGAGGAGCACTCCAAGCAGTACCGCTCGCTCTCCTTCCAGCCCGAGCACAGCATGCAGCTCACCCCGCTGGTGCTGGAAGTGTTCGGCAGCGAGGTGTCATAGCAGAGGAGGAGGCGCTCTTACACAGATACACATTCATCACACACCGGATGATTAACAACCCATACCGCCTTTTCTCCAGAAAATCCCTGCCCTGATTTAACCTGGACATGTGGGAGAAAATAGGATGCTCAGATATGTAGACAGTTGCCTCCTTCTCTCCCTCCTCCTCCTCCTCTGGACCTCACGCAGCAGATACCTGGAGCTCTGGATTAATGGATTTCACACACCAGAACATGCGATGGATTTCTGCAGTACTTGGAAAACCAGATTATATTTGACCTCTGGATTTGTAAACACAGTACCGCGTTAAAGTTCATGACATCCAGATCCTCTCTACATCCAAAAAAAGCCTTTCTCAACATCATCTCTACCTGGACACCACCGCCGGACTCCTGCCTCTTTTTTTTTTACAGCGATGAAAGCTCAACGGATGTGACCTTCACATCCTTTTTTACCATCAACCTCATAACATTTATCATGTCCACATCATCATGATGACTGGCAGGAAAAGTTTCCGATTTACATCTTTTAACCGTGCTGGCAGTTTTGAGGTACAGACACATTTGTCGCCATGCTACTACACCAGTGTTAGATAGCTATAAACATTTACAGTTTGTAACAGCAAAGACATCCAAATATATGAATATCTACATAGCCAGCAAGCTTCAAGTAATGGAAATTCTTTAAAAGATGGCGTCAAGCAGGTGTGCTTTCATGCCCTGTTTCTCAGTGTTTGTGCAAACTTAGATGTTTCAGATGTTGGGCTGAAGTTAAAGTGCTTAAGTGCGAAGAGAAGAGAAAGGAAAGCGAGTCAAAGAGGAAGGATGGATGGAGAGAAATGCTAAGGTTAGAGTTCCCTGTTTGCAAAACAAAAGGGAATTTCACAAAACAAGAATGTATGTATAATGCTATATAAATATAAGCTGATATATATAAATATAAATATATATTTAAGAGAGTGTTTGCTTCCATGGAGGCAAACAGTTCTGAGTGTTGTATAATGTAGAAGAAATGAAGGCCTCTCCTCAGCTGTGTGTGTGTGTGTGTGTGTGTGTGTGTGTGTGTTCATTGTCAAATGACACACACACACACACAAACACAAAGAGCGCACAGAGACGTGTGTGAGGAGACCTTCTATTTTTGTGGTGTGTGTACAGTTTATGAGAATATTGATGGACCACAAGGGGGTGTGTGTACAGGCTCTGACTGAGGGTTTAGTGCAGGGAAGCACTTCTCTGTTGATGTTTTTTTTTTAAGTCATGTGTGGACCTGTGAAGTTTGTAGACTGACATACGCAAACACAACGTCACGTTTTAGTGGATAGTGATTATCCAAAACTTATTTGTTCGGCTGGTTAGATTGCTGCTAAGACAGTTAGAGCTGGATAGTTGGACAGAAGCCGACTTCTGGCTGTTGCCTCAGGGAAAAGTTTGTCTGATATTGTGTACATGGTGTTTATGGTGTGTGCGGCGTAAGCTTACAATCATAAGACAGAGATTGTTTTTTGAAGCTCTAGGTATCACTGTGATTTCTAATCAAAAACAAAATAACAGCATAAGTAAGCTAAAAGTAGAAGTTTTTAAAGAAACTCAGATTTTCATTCCTAATCTTAATGTTTAATAATGAACTCAACTTATAAACAGACTGCATGATCATGATCAGACATTATTGTTGAATTAGAAGACCCCATTAAATTGAATCATCTTAAGATTGATCCATTTTTAAACACTCATAGATTGATAGCAGCATTAGCTTCGTTTGTTTTTCAGGGCAGAGTGATGGTAGCGATGTACAGTAGGAACAATGCATAGCATACAGAGCTGGAGGAATGAAGCCTTCTGCTCTGAACAGCGAGTTCTAAAGGAAAAAGAGAGAGAGAGAGAACGTTTTTTATGTATTTAATACCGAAACCAAGCCTCATACTTTATCGTCACATTGATATCATTTCAACACCAGCCACATAAGCGAGGTTTTTAGGATGTTACATTTCAGCATCACTACATATCATATCACGTTTCTGTCGACACGGTGCATGCTCACCCTTCACGCAGGCCTGGATCGCCCCCTTGTGGACAAACTTTGTAAATACCACTTGCTACGTCTGTACATAGTTAGAGATTAATGTAGGCAAAATACTAAGAGAACTCAGATGTTGATGGCAAGATGCTCTGGAGATACAGCACTATATGCAAATTAGGAGATGGACTCTTATGTTTATTCAGCTGGGGTGGACAGAGGGGGGCGCTCTGCGTCAGATAACAGAGTGTTTGTTTGGTGCACAGAAGAAGGCTGTTGGATGGAAAAGTGGCAGAGCGCCCTTTAAAAGCAGATGTTTTCATCTGAAGTGGTTGGCAGCAAAATGCCAACGTCCCAGTTTATTAATGTGACCAAAAAAAAAAAAAACCTCCTTAAATTAGCTCTAAAAAGATCTGTCAAATCAAAAAAATATAAAGAAATTAAAGAAGGCTTCACAAGCTTTGATACACAACAAATCTTAAATCTTATCTTAAATCTTAGATTGGTCTCCAGTACAGGCTTAGGATTCAGATAATTGTGCGAAATCCTTTCAAGATTTCCACCTTTTACCCCTGCAGCTCCTGGAGGCTGACTTTCTAACAAAGAGCGATTAAAAACCAGAGGTTGGGCTGGAATAGGAAATAAGAATTGAGCCCAAAGCACCTCTAACATGGAGACACACACATCATAACAACCAGATGATGTTTTGATGATGCTCTTTCATGTATTAATTTAAAGGCATCACGTGACTAAACATTCCCAGCAGTGGTTTTGTTGAGCATTCCAGTCAGCAGACTTGAACTCTGCATTGAGAGCTCTTTGACCTTCCAACAGACTCTTTCAGGCCCCAAAGATCTCCCCCAGGAGTCTCCTCTCTGTCCACTCACAGCCTCTGGATGTACATCTTTCTCTTTCTCTCTTTCTAAAGTCTATCGATAAGCTTTTTGACAGTTATACAGTATACCCATTATATTTTTATTTTGGTGATTTTTTAAAAATTCTCTTTTTCTTTTCAAGATTGTCAAATATTAATGCGTGTCAGAGTTTGCTGTCTAGCTAGAGCTTGGCTTTCTGCGCTGGGACGTCGTTTTATTGAAGCAGAGACGAGCGTGGTGGACTCCTGGAGCCTTTTCCTCATGCAAAAGAAAGAGATCCTCATCCTTTTTTTGGACTGGAGTGATGACAGAACAGCCCCACTCTTTGTCCAAGGACGAGTAAGACCAGCAGCACCAGTCCTCCTCTTGTCAGTGCAGCCGTGTTACACCTGGAGCTGTCACCTGAGGAGAGGAAAACCGAGGAGTGAAATCTCTTCATTGTCAAAAGGAAAGGCAGTCACCAGCTCTGTAAAGAGAAACAAAAAAACAGCTTCATCTCTTTTTCCAGAAGTGAGATGTCCAAACAACCAAGTGATCATAAACTAACACTGCCTCAAATGACTGACAGTTTTTAATCCAGCAGCAACAGCGTCAGCATGAGCCTGCCTCTGCATCCATCACTCAACCATCTAACCGCCTCTTCTTCTGCAATAGCCAACTCCAGCAGGATTACTCTTCATAGCTTTAACTCAGCAGCCACTCAGGCTCTGCTTTTGGAAAAAAAAAAAGAAAAAAGAAAAAAAGATGAACTGTGGTGCACCAAGGGCTGACGGGAGTCACAGATTTAGCTGCTGTGGAATCAGACGCGTCACTTTACTGTGAAAAGGACAATGCAGAAAGGCTCCTTTTTTTTGTCCCCGGATAACCGTTTGGATCGGACCTTCAGAAGACTGTCGAATCTGTACAGAAAGGAGAAAGTGTATTTTTCAAACGAGAACTGCCGCATGCAGACGAAGTGACATGCTGTACAGATGGTGTGTGCAGTGACTGACGCTGAGATGTCGCCTCCTAAACCCAAAGTGTGACATAATCTTTCTCACAACTCTGTCTTGCATCGCAGCTCTTGAATATTTTTTTTTTAAACGGTCGTTCTGTCTAGGAATAGGTGTTGTAATACATCAAAAAGGGGACTTTTTTTTACATCTAACATCAACATCTACATCATCTGTTTCAAAACGAATGCAGGACGGGGCGACGGGGGGAGAGACTGCGTGCTTTCAGGGTTCTGAGTGATTTTTAATCCTAATTTGTAAAAATCTTTGTTTTACATGGAAAAAAACTACATCTAAGAGACAAAACTGGCTCACAATTTTACACCAATAGTTAGCACGAGCATTTTGTCAGCTTCTGATGAACTGGAACAAGACTGCAGTCTCTCCCCTCTCTCTCTCTCTCTCTCTCCCCCTCGTCCTTTCAACCCAGGTCAGCAGCTCCACCTCAGTAGCCTTACTTACAAAAACCTCACTCAGCTGAAAACATTTAACAGATACCTCAGTAATAATTTACAGGATGGTTTTTTCACAATAGCCTTCAAGGGAACCAAACATAAACTCACAACATACACTCACTACAGACGAACAGCAACTCCTCCTCAGCAACCTCTGCAGTGTTTTTATTTTTCCAGACGTTCAGTAAAACAGGTGCCAGTTGTAAAAAGAAGAAGAAGGTTGTCCTGTAGAATCCTCTCGCCAGTAGACCAGTCAGTATGAGTGGATCCCAATGTTTCTACATGTCTCTCTCTCTCTCTCTCACTCAGTCCTCATCTCTGCCTCATTCTCTGTTTTCAGTCTTTGATGACGTGCCGCTGAGCTTTGGCGCTGCGTTTAATCCAACATACTACCTCTCCCTTCCGCACATATATACAGTGTGTGTGTGTGTGTATTCACACATGCTGTATATATTTAGTCGCAGCATGGCTGTGTTTATGATTTAACACTAATTAGAAGGGTTTTTTTGTTGATATGTACAGTTTATTCCTTTCTAACTCGGTTCGATTTTTCAAATGCTGGATGATTTCTTTTACCTCAAACCTCAGTGTAAGGAAACAGATCCGTAAAGTGAGGAAAAACAGAGGCCTCTTCAAAAACACAGCGCTGAAGTGTGTGATCGCATGCTAGAAACTTAGCTTTAAAGGATGGCTACGTTCACATAGAAGAAGAAGAACAACAACACATCTTTGTGTTTTTCAACATTCAAAACAGAGACACCAAAAAATGGTGTCACAGTTAAGATAGCGTAGCTCAGTTAGCGTGGCGTTTCTGAGAACATAACAGTTTAACACTCAGTGAAACCAAACAGGAAATGAATAGGCTTAGAAGGAACTGAATATTAATCTCACTTTCAAGCTCACCGTGTCTGTGAATTTAAACAAATTTACTGCTCAGAGAGGGAGAGCTGAGCAAGAGCAGAAAGGCAGCAACAAGGCTGAACTCGGTCAGTCCAAAAGAGGGGGGGGGGCTTTCTGAATACAAAAACCAAACAAAAACAGGTGGGTTTTTTTTTTTTTTTTTTTTTTAAGTGGATCACTTTGGCTGCAGACACTAGCCAGCTTGATGTTTTCTCTTGATTCCAGTCTTTATGCTAAGCTAACTGCGTTCAGGCTTTAGCTACACAACAAACATCCAGATTGAAGTGGTTTAGTCTGGATTTCGCAGAAAAATCTCTTTCTCTCTCGTGCAGAGTCAGCTGAGCGCTTTGAAATGTCTATAAGATTCAATTGCATGAAACAAAAAATAATAATAACAGAAGCAAAACAAAATCTAATTCAGTTATAATAAAGGAGATCGAGGGTGGGGTGATCATATTTTATGTACCGTGAAAGCAGCAGAGACAAATCATGTCTCACATGAGCAACTGAAACCTTTTATGAAACGCGTTACCATAAAAACACCAGCAAACCGAAGATGCTGGTCCCAGTCAGAGTGGGACGTATGGTCACCCCAGACGAAGCAAAACAGACTTAGCTTGAGTTTATATCAAAGGTTTGAATGGAAAATTCAACTCGGACTCAGGAGGCAGAGAGAACATGCCTTTCATTATTAACACCTTTGAAATATTTCAACACTGTTCAACTAAAAGCTGTAGTCAGATGTCACCTGATTAGCGAGTCAGGGCTATTCTGAAGCCGTGCTATTGCAGCACAGTCAAAAACATCTGAATCAGACCCGAGCGACCGCCTTCAGCTTTTCTTACGTCTGAAAACAAAATCTAAAACGTGGCTGCAGCTCCTCAGTCTGCTTCGCTCTGATGTAATGCAGGTTTCTGTTTTTGTCCTCGACTGTAGCTTTCCTCAAACCTCTGAAAAGGCTTTCTAACATTGGGATCCCATTTTAGATAGTCTAGATTCAAGTAGTGTTAATGTTTGTCCACACTCGGCCAAGCCTCACACTCACACACACACACACACACACAAACACACCTGCTCAAGCTCCACTCTCTGCCTCTTCTACACTCACTAACTCATGACTCTGAATTCTCCATTTCTTCGCTGCTTTCACACTGCTTCACAAAACCAGGCCTTCAATAGATATGCTGTGAATGACACAACAAGCCTTTAGCGATCACTTTTGTATCTTGTGAAATCATATTTCAGCTCACAGTGTGTGCAGGATATCGCTCTCGACGACGTTTTTTTTATTGCAGTCAGCTGATGGTGACTGAAAGCTGTAGGCACTTATGGAAATGAAAAACCTTTTCAGTGGATAAACATGGATCATATTTCATGACTGTCAGGTGAAAATAGAGCAGATTTTCAATTTTACAAGGACTGAACAAAATTTACGTGAAATCTTTCAGAACAGATATCAAGACACATATTTGCTGATTGGACTAAACAATGAAAGTTTCCAAAAAGAAGAATCAGTAGATCTCTGCAGGCTTTTTTTTCCTCATGAGAAGGAGACTTAGTCTTTTTTTTAAAAAAAAAAAAAAACTTGGCAAACATTCTGGCTACTACGTAATTACAAAGTGGAATAACTTTTTAGAATTGCTTCAACTGATTGTTTTAGCTGTCAGATACAAAGATGGCTGCAACTTAATAATGTGGGCAAATACATGTGTTCACCAGATTCCACTGAGTAAAAACTATTTCTGCATAGCAAAACAGGAGTGTTGGTTGTGTATCTCTGCCTCACAGTTTTTTAAACAAACTAACCAATCAGGGCAGTTTTATTTTCCGTTTTGTTTTTTTAAATCATCTCCTGATGTCATCTCCATCTCTACAAACTGAATGACTCACAGGTAGACAACCAACTCCTGTGTTTAGCAGTGAAATCTGGTCTTTTTGTTACACACTTTTTATAACAACCTGAGTCCATCGGTGACAGAAACAGGCTCCTTCAGAGGAAGGACTTTTCCTGCCCCGAAAGGATCAGATTGCAGCTGTCTTTGTCGCTCAAATGCAGCGATTCTTAAGTACTTCAGATTTAACGGTCAGTAACACCTGAATATATATATATATTTTTTAAAAAAGGGTCCAGGTGTTCCTCTCTGTCAGGAGTCCTGTCCCACATGTTTGGACCTGATGGGAGCAGATAGACAGACAGTTACTCTTCATCTGATGCTCTGATTGCATTTCTCTGCTACCTCGAAGAATATGCGCTTGCTCACACACATGCACTTAAAACCATCGCACTCGCAAACTTTCATACTTACTGACTGAAAACGACAAACACTGAACACAACACACTCAGAAGGACACACACACACACACACGATGCACACCATGTGCACTTCTTATCTCCCTCACCAGCAGTTTTTGCCAATGATGCACTTGTGTTTTTTGTCTCTTTATGCTCTGCAAACATGTGACGTCTAAAAATAATTGTTGTCATCATCTCTGTTTTTCTTCTTTTTTAAAAAAAAACAAACTCTAATCTCAGTAGAAACACCTGGATTAGTCAGGTGGATAGAAGTTAATTCAACATTAATTCATCCAGTGCAAACAGAAAGTGTCATGTCTTTTTAAATAAATAAAAACAAACATAAATGCACATATTGCTCTGCTCAGTTGTACCTTGGTGTGCCTAGAACCCACAGCCTTATTTTGGGACAATATCAGGGGTTTTCAGCTTGAATACAGGACGACTTGTCTTTGTATCGCTGATGTTAAGACAGTTTCCTTTAGTTTCAGTAGCTGTTTTTGCCTCTCTTCATATCCACACACCTGTAAATGTTGTTATTTGTTCTGTTAGTCAGCAGAAGTTTGCTGATCGGAGGTTCATACCCTGACTGAGGATGAGCTCGGTCTTTGTTTGTCCGCTGGTCGTTCTTTGGTTTCATTCAGCTGTCGTATCTCAGTAGAAACCATACAGAACACGTTTCTTCTGTTTGTAACCGTGTTTAAGAGCGTCCAGCAGACATGACCTCCCGCAGCAGGACTTAATGTCGTCATTACGAGGACAAGAGAAAACAAAAATGGTAGTCGAGTCCCAAGATAAGAACTTTTCCCTTCACTCATGCACACCACCATGCAGTAAAACCCACAAACAGACCTCAGTGCTTCTAGCAGAAACTTGTCGTTTCAACATATACAGTTGCCATGGCAGGGCTGTTGATTGCACCATCAGCAACCTTCAAAACAAACAAACAAGCAAATAGTGTTATACAAACAAACCCTTAACCCATCTCTCTCTCTCTCTCTCTCTCTCTCTCTCTCTCTCTCTCTCTCTCTCTCTCTCTCTCTCTCTCTCTCTCTTTATCTCTTTTTGTGGTCAGAATCACCTGTTGTTTTTTTTGTGTTTCTCTTTTCTTTTTTCTTTTTTTGCTCTTGTCTTTGAAGTTGATCCATTGTACTTTGATTACAAGCATTGTATGTAGTAAAATACTGATAATGTTTTGGGGAAATCACAAATAAAACAGCTGTACATAATGATGCAAAACACTTGGTCCTGTCTCTGTGTTCCTGCGTGGATCAAAGGTTAGATCACTCATACAAAGGAGCTCTAGAACTTCTGCTGTCTCATCCATTTTGACATTCCTGTCTCAGAAGAATCAAGTGAATTATATTTGTGTATTTTTTTAATAGTTAAATGTGTAAAAGAAATGTCCTTCCTCACAGAGGGTTCACAGAGTACGCACGGGGACTTTGTTAAGCTGGAAAAACTCAAATTTTGTCTCAACAAACTAAAAGGATAAAATAAAACTTTCAGGAAACATATTAATGTTTGAATATTTAAACACATTTTGCATCAAAAGGGACATATGATGAGCTTTTATTTCCAAAATTATATTTCTTAAGCCAAAACTTTGAATCACAGCAGCATGATGAAGAGTTTACTCACCCAATGTAAAATATAAAGATATTTAATTTTGCAATTGCATTGAGTTATAGTTCAGAGTTCTATAAATAAAAAAAAGCTACTTCAACTTAAAATATTTTAAAACCAAACTGCCTAAAAATGTAAAGTTCAGTAAGCCTAGAAATGTTCGTCGTAGCGTTTTGTTGTAGTTTCTTAAACTCAGTTCAATTTGATAGGGGGGACAAAGACAGTGCTGATAAATTAGCTTTAGCAACTTCATGTATAATCAACAGTTTTTAATGAGACCAACAAGAAACCTCAAGTTTCACAGACATAACTCTTATTACTACTTGAAAAATAAATTAGATCACCAAGTTTGTGCGGGTATATTGATTTGTAAAATCATGAAAATATAACTTGCCTGAACAAAGCATCTTGTTGGATCACTTTATGATTTATACTTGAGCAAACATGACTTGTAACATTACATTCATTAAGAACAGGGCCCTGTTATTTCTTGAAACTAATGTAACAAGTTAAACTATAAAAAATAATGTACGGAACAATGGAACTACAAGACATATGTACAATCTAAACATCCAAACTGAACTCTTAATTTCAGAAAAGCTGCTTCCATGTGTGTTCAGACAAAGCTTTAAAGTCTATTTATGGAGGTAAATCATCTTTCATAAATCAAACACTCAAGAAGACCACAGGTAGAAGTTGTCTCACCATTTGTCCCCGGGGTCAAGCTACAGGTCCCCTGACCTGCAGCTGCTTCCTCCTGCCTGCACAAGTCATGGGACACCAGCCTAAAAGAGACTGGCTACATTAGAGAGGAGTGTTTTGATTTCTTTTGACAAAGTTTTCCAAACTTTTGGGGTCATGAAAACAGAAATCTCTCTCTCTCTGGTGCTTGTTTGGGACACACGAAGAACAAGCATTCGAGGACCTCAGTGACCTGTCTTAAAATAAAAGGTCTGCAATGTTTCCCCAACCATCCTGTAAGTACCCCTGCTTTAAAAATGCTGCACTGCACAACTCCAAAGGAAACAGGAAACAGGGCTTTTTCATTAAATATAAAAAAGGTGTATCACACATTTGTGAGTACTTGCACAAGGACTCCCAAAGGAACAAGGTTTAGCCAGCAGAGGGCGCTAGTACCATGTAGTTCTGCACAGCCAATAATAAAAACCCAACTACTGTTTTCATTTTTTATGGTTTGATGGCTTCTTAAAGATCACACAGGCATTTTAGAGGATTATGGGATGAACCCTCCAGATTTCATCCATTTTTTTAAGTATTCATCAGCTTAAATTTCTCCATTTTGTTATATGACTTCTTTTATTCTTTTGTAACAAGTCCTGAAACTGAACATCCATCACTTTCTGTTAAATTTAGTCCTACACGGCTCAATATGAAACTACTTTTCCCTAGCACTCCTCTTCTTACAGTCCCATTAGTTTCCAAATGAATCACTGTTTTCAGACGTCAGACAAAAGGAGGCTCAGTCCGTGTTACATTCATTTCCCTCCTGATATCTCGTCTGTTTTCTTTCCCTTCCTCTCTCTGATGATAAGACCGCAGCTGTGGAGAGTCTGTTTGAAAAGATGTTCAGTGTAAGAAGGATGAAGCTAAACATGAAATAATTCAGCCGGAGCTGGAAAGCTCAGTGACTCAAAGTGTAAAATCATGTCAGACCTCTCTTTGATTCTTGGATTTATGTCATTTTCTCCTCAAATCCTCGTGTTTAGATAAACCTCACCCAACTGAGCAGGATGACATATATTCTGTAAAGTTATTTGCAAACCCTTACATGACCCAGGTCTGTTGACAGGACGAAGACAGAGAGCTCGGCCTGTTTGTGATCAGAGTCACGCAGACAACATTAGGACAATTTCCTGCATGTGACCCGACAGGAGATGCCTGGCAGGCTCCATCTGTAGGCTTCTTGGAAATAAAAGAGACAAACAAGATAAAAAAGGAAAGTGAGAGGAGGATTATTGATTGCCAGAAGGATTATTTGAACGCTGATATTTTTTGTAATAACAGACTGAAGGCTTAGAATCAGCTCTCTCCTGACGTGCTCTCAGTTTGGAGAGTTCCTCTGTTCCTGTTGGTGACACAGCTCCTCATGCTCTGATGACTGTGTCCTCAGGCCTGAAATAAACTGCACACAAACTGCCATCAACACTTCCACTATATTGCTCTCATTGTGGTTTCTATAATAACTGCCTCTCTCGTATTAAGTTCAGCTCTGACCGCTGAGCAGCTCGTAATGGCTCACACTGCTCGGTGCTGAATGACTGTTATATCTGTGGCACCTTAAGGGAAAGTTACAGTTAAAAATGAGGCAGAAGTGTTACAACAGTCACATTCCTCTGTAATTACTGCACACAGCTGTCGGAAAACAGCTCTGACTGTGATGTTACAGTGTGTCATAACACCACAGGACATCACCACTTTGAACTCGGTTTAAAGAACTGAAATATTTTAAAAGATGCTTCAGAAACATGGGGGCTGTTTCACACATTAACTGCACGTGTCATAGAAAACCACCCTGATCTGTGAGTCAGGGTTTCAGGGAAAAGGAGATCTCTGATTTCCCTGAAATTCGGGAAACTTGGGTGTCACAATGTTTTAGAAAAACAAAATTATTTTCTTCAGGCTCTGTTTTTTATCAGGATAGAAAACCTGTGAAATAACATTACGTGACATTTTGACGTAACGTTAAGTGATATTACGTTAAGTGATGTTATGTTATGTGATGTTATGTGATGTTTCTTAACTTTAAGTAATGTTTTGTAACATTACGTGGTGTCACGTTACATGGTGTTACGTTACGAGGTGTTACGTTACGTGGTGTTACGTTACGTGGTGTTACGTTACGTGGTGTTACGTTACGTGGTGTTACGTTAGGTGGTGTTACGTTACGTGGTGTTGAATTATGGTGTTGCGTTACGAGGTGTCGCGTTATGAGGTGTCGCGTTACGAGGTGTCGCGTTACGTGGTGTTGCGTTACGTGGTGTTGCGTTACGTGGTGTTGCGTTACGAGGTGTTGCGTTACGAGGTGTTGCGTTACGAGGTGTTGCGTTACAGGGTGTTGCGTTACGAGGTGTCGCGTTACGAGGTGTCGCGTTACGAGGTGTCGCGTTACGAGGTGTCGCGTTACGAGGTGTCGCGTTACGAGGTGTCGCGTCACGTGGTGTCGCGTCACGTGGTGTCGCGTCACGTGGTGTCGCGTTACGTGGTGTCGCGTTAAGTGGTGTCGCGTTACGTGGGGCTGCGTTACGTGGTGTTGCGTTACGAGGTGTTGCGTTACGAGGTGTTGCGTTACGTGGTGTTGCGTTACGTGGTGTTGCGTTACGTGGTGTTGCGTTACGAGGTGTTGCGTTACGAGGTGTTGCGTTACAGGGTGTTGCGTTACGAGGTGTTGCGTTACGAGGTGTTGCGTTACGTGGTGTTGCGTTACGTGGTGTTGCGTTACGTGGTGTTGCGTTACGAGGTGTTGCGTTACGTGGTGTTGCGTTACGAGGTGTTGCGTTACGAGGTGTTGCGTTACGAGGTGTTGCGTTACGTGGTGTTGCGTTACGTGGTGTTGCGTTACGTGGTGTTGCGTTACGAGGTGTTGCGTTACGTGGTGTTGCGTTACGAGGTGTTGCGTTACGAGGTGTTGCGTTACGAGGTGTTGCGTTACGTGGTGTTGCGTTACGTGGTGTTGCGTTACGTGGTGTTGCGTCACGTGGTGTTGCGTCACGTGGTGTTGCGTCACTAGGTGTTGCGTTACGAGGTGTTGTGTTACGTGGTGTTGCGTCACGTGGTGTTGCGTTACGTGGTGTTATGTCACGTGGTGTTACATTACGCGGTGTTACGTTTCGTGGTGTTACGTTACATGGCATTACATTACGTGGCATTATGTTAAGGGGCGTTATGTAACGTGGCTTTACATTGCAATACATAATGAGTGACACAACAATCAAGGTGTTATGTAACCTGACGTCATGTTAAGTGGCTTTACATTTAGCACAATACGTTTAGTGTCATAACATGACATTATGTTGAGTGATGCAATGTTGAGTTGCATGATGTGACGTTACATAAAGGACGTTAGGTGGTGTTACGTTACGTGGTGTTGAATTATGGTGTTGCGTTACGAGGTGTCGCGTTACGAGGTGTCGCGTTACGAGGTGTCGCGTTACGAGGTGTCGCGTTACGTGGTGTCGCGTTACGTGGTGTCGCGTTACGTGGTGTCGCGTTACGTGGTGTCGCGTTACGAGGTGTCGCGTTACGAGGTGTTGCGTTACAGGGTGTTGCGTTACGAGGTGTCGCGTTACGAGGTGTCGCGTTACGAGGTGTCGCGTTACGAGGTGTCGCGTTACGTGGTGTCGCGTCACGTGGTGTCGCGTCACGTGGTGTCGCGTCACGTGGTGTCGCGTTAAGTGGTGTCGCGTTAAGTGGTGTCGCGTTACGTGGGGCTGCGTTACGTGGTGTCGCGTTACGAGGTGTCGCGTTACGAGGTGTCGCGTTACGAGGTGTCGCGTAACGTGGTGTCGCGTTACGTGGTGTCGCGTCACGTGGTGTCGCATTACGTGGTGTCGCGTTAAGTGGTGTCGCGTTACGTGGGGCTGCGTTACGTGGTGTTGCGTTACGAGGTGTTGCGTTACGAGGTGTTGCGTTACGTGGTGTTGCGTTACGTGGTGTTGCGTTACGAGGTGTTGCGTTACGAGGTGTTGCGTTACAGGGTGTTGCGTCACGTGGTGTCGCATTACGTGGTGTCGCGTTAAGTGGTGTCGCGTTACGTGGGGCTGCGTTACGTGGTGTTGCGTTACGAGGTGTTGCGTTACGAGGTGTTGCGTTACGTGGTGTTGCGTTACGTGGTGTTGCGTTACGAGGTGTTGCGTTACGAGGTGTTGCGTTACAGGGTGTTGCGTTACGTGGTGTTGCGTTACGTGGTGTTGCGTCACGTGGTGTTGCGTCACGTGGTGTTGCGTCACTAGGTGTTGCGTTACGAGGTGTTGCGTTACGTGGTGTTGCGTTACGTGGTGTTGCGTTACGTGGTGTTATGTCACGTGGTGTTACATTACGCGGTGTTACGTTTCGTGGTGTTACGTTACATGGCATTACATTACGTGGCATTATGTTAAGGGGCGTTATGTAACGTGGCTTTACATTACAATACATAATGAGTGACACAACAATCAAGGTGTTATGTAACCTGACGTCATGTTAAGTGGCTTTACATTTAGCACAATACGTTTAGTGTCATAACATGACATTATGTTGAGTGATGCAATGTTGAGTTGCATGATGTGACGTTACATAAAGGACATTCTGTTAAGCTATGACATAGCTTTAAGTGACATTACAGAACGTGTATTGACATGCATTTGAGTTTAATCAGTTTAAGTGATTTTTTCATAACTTTTATTGATGTTATGTTAATTAGCATTACATTAAATGACTTTATGTTAAGTAATGTTACATTGAGTGGCTGTCCATTGAATGATGACGTAGTTTTAAGTGGCCATTACGTCACGATTTTATGTAGCGCAGCATTACGCTAAGTAGCATCATGTCAAGTGCAGTACGCTGAGTGACGTGACATTACGTTGAATGGTGTTTCATTAAGTGAGGTTTGAGGTTCAAAGTCACAATTTCCTTGAAAGTCTGGTTAAGTTTTTAACTTTTCAGCTGACACTGTAGAGAAAATGCTTCACTTCTTTTCTTCAGGCTCTATAATCAGCTGCAGATTGATGCTCATCTATATTTCAGGCCTGCAGTCTGTGTATGTAAAAGTGTCCAACTCCAGAAGGGAGTCACCTCCAGTATTTCTTACTTGTCTCATTTTCACATCACCCTTTCCCAGCGGAGGAGGAGTGTCTCTGTGAATAAGAGTGTTGTTCCTCCTGCCAAGAGTCCGACATCCACAGCTGTGCCGACAGACAAATGGAGCAGGAGTCGAGTCTGTGATATTACATTTATATTTATACCTCCTGTTTCTCACAGTTAATCAGGCTTACACTCACTCAACCTGCCGTCTTTTCACAAGAGATGTAAGTCAAAGGAACATACAGCCACTGCTCTGCTACACGCACACACAGACAAAAATGCACACACACACATACACACAGAGCTCCACTTATTCTTGTCTTCCACATTTAAAGATCAGAACCTGCCACACTTTTTCCCAATAAAAGAAATCCTTTCTCTTTAATTTTAACCACAAATGTAACCATGTTTTATTCGATGCAGATTCATCCTTCGGGGTAAAAATCTCACTATGATTGGATTAAGAGCCGTACATGATTCCAATTAAGTTTTGTTTGTTACATAGACTGTATTAAATATGGACGGAGTCTCTGCGACGTCACCCGTCTGTTCCTGATGCAGTCAAATGAAGGCAATAACTGGACAGGGCCATCTTGGATATGACGCGGGCTTTGAGCTTCCTTTCTAACAGCCATAGGATGCCTGTCAGTCACGTGAGCTGGGCTGTGCCCCTGATTGGACAAACCCATAATCATGGTAATTAATAAATAACTGAGTTAAAAAAAAAATTCACCCCTGTACAGTGTGTGCCGATAGCAAAATTAGCGTTTCAGACCCAAGCTGTTTTTTGAACCAGGCTGTAAATATGCTTTTTAATGCCGTAAGTCTTCTTTTTTTTTTTTCCTTTGGTGTGTGTATGTCTTCTTCTTCTGCAGCCAGCCTCTAGAGAATTTATGATGAACAGCAACTTTTAGCGATTCCACATAGGCTTCATTTTTCTCTACCAGATGTTGCCCCTTGGTTTGTTATTAAACTCATCAGCCAATCAAATTGACCTCCCCCGTTTGTGCTGAGTAAAAGCTCCACCCCCAATCTAATACCAATTGCTACTGCAATTAACAACCCTGTGTTTCTGTCCAAGGTGCATCTGTGGCATAGTGGAGAGTCGGTCAGTAATTAAAGAAATTATTTTTAAGACTAGGTTTAGTTTGATCCCGGGTACCACTCTTTCTTTTATCATGTTTGAATCAGTTTACATATATGTGGATTATAACATGGCACTTTCATTTATTTAGTGTTGACTGATGTGCAATAAATTGAATTATACACATTCAGCAAGTTGGCATTGGTGCAGCATGAGGCTGTAAACAGTACTAAGGTTCAGTCCCACTTCAGCACTTAGCCTCGTCTTTGTTTGAAGTGTTTGCATCTCTGTGCCTGAATTTTGTTGAGACGAGGGTTAGCGTGAAGTGTTAGGGCTTCATGGCTCTTCGAATGGAGACACATCGGAGGCACGCTGACAAAAAGAAAAAAAAAATGTCACAAGAAGTCTCAGAATGTCTTGTAGTTTATCAGCCAGATTGCTGCTTAAAGTCAAGAAATGCACATATGATGTCTTTTGAGACTTTATAACTTTATACTTTTTTTTTTTTATAACTTGTTGTTGTAATGGACATGTTGGCTCTTCGTTTTGCAGCTTCTATAACCCCACAAACACTGAGGATGTTAAAAAAAAAAAAAAAGCTGCAGAGACATGGGTGCTTCACAATCATGTTAAAACACGGTCTGCCATTCTGTCCGCCTCCTGCACGTACATTTCGCTGGCGTGCCCTAGACCTGATTCAATGTGCATAACCAAGAGGGATCCAAGTACGCTGGAGAATGGCAGAAAAACTACCTATACCCTGATTACTGGTAACGTAGTGCAAACAAAAGCGATGAACTGAGGCTCCAAGTGTGGAGGGGTGGGGGCTAAAAGGAGTCCTGGGGAGATGCTACATTCAAATTCATGCTAGTTTTCCTTGACTACCAGCCGTGCCTTTAAGTGAGGCTAAACTGCTCTGTACATATGAGGTTTGCAGGGTCAGGTGACAGGTTGTTTACCTGAAAACAAAAGTCATACTGCGACTTCCTGCCTGAGTAAATTCAGGATGGTAAGACAGATTTTGCACAGTATACCCAGCTTTAAAGAGCTTCCTCTGTGATTCCACCTTAAACTGTGCATGGGAAGTTAAAGTAACCACTATGACTTCACCCGATGGCTTTTAGAGTACAGCTTTAAAGCCTCAGATTGCCTTTCTGGTTGTTATGATCTTTTTTTAAAGACAGAAATGCAGGTTTAAGGAATTTCTGCTATGGCTCGATTTGTAAAAACAACAGGAAAACCTCTTCTTATACAGACTCTACTGTCCCTACATACTGGTTTGGAAACCTCCTGAACTTACTGAAAGGCGGGCCCTGTGGACTGCAGGTTGTTTTCTGACCCAGTTTACATATTTTGGAGCCAAGGAGCAGGAATAAGAGGCTCAGCTAAAACAGAAGAGGAGAAAGAAAACAAGATGGAAGGAGAGACAGAGAGGATGACCGAGAAGAAGAGGGGGATTGTACAGTAAAATGAAAAAGGGCTGAGGAGGGTGGGGTGTTCAAAACAAGGAGGATCATGGGGTTACAGAGAGAGAGAGAGAGAGCGAGAGGACGAGTGAGGTTGTGGTTACACTGCTGACGCACATGTGAAACAGGCAGGGGAGGGAGGGATGGAAAGGAATCTCTGGCAGGGATCACCAAACCTCGAGACGAGGTCAGAAAGCCACTGGCGACATGACGAGCACACACACACACGCGCACACACACACATACACACACACACTCACATTTAGAGTAATAATAATAAGAGTAAATAGTAGTTTAATAGGTGATAATCATCGATTGGGCTATGATCGTGAAAACCAAGAGAGGGTCCGAGTGGTGAACCAAACCTCTCTCTCTTTCACTCACACACACACACACACACACACACACTTTCCTCCTTAAGACACTCTTCCAGAAAGTAGTGAAGGTTTCTCTTCCTCCGTTCCTTCTGCCACCACTCTGCCTTCCCTCTTCTTTTCTGCGTGTGTGTTTGTGAGTGCTTATGTTTTGCCTGTTTGTGTAGCTGTTTTTGACGGTTCCTGAGTGTTTCTTTTCTGCAGCTCTTACATTAACATCCCAAACACTGCTTCATGCTGTGTATTATGTTTGTTATATGCAGGAGCATGCGAGTATGTGCATGTGTGTGTCCTCACCTGCCTTACAGGTGTTTTATTTTTGCACAGGTCTGTGAATTAATGCATGTGTGCTTTTTGTGTTCTGTACAAGTGAGACTGATGGTCTCAATGGTTTGTGTACTGCAATCATATGTGTGTATGTGCGTGTGGTGCATATATGAACGTGTGTGTGTGTGTGTGTGTGTGTGTGTGTGTGCTCTGGCCAGTGGGAGCGTGGGAATGTGGTGAGGGATTTCTGTGGTATTTTTAATGTTTGTTATTAAATATTACCACAAGGGACCATGACCAAACCCCAGACACTCCTCCTCCTCCTCCTCCTCCTCCTCCTCCTCCTCCTCCTCCGCCCTCCTCCTCCTCCTCCGCCCTCTTCTCCTCAAATAACAATGGAACCAAAAAGACTCTCCACTTGGTTAAAATAAATCTGACACTTAAGAAAAAGGCCAAACAAACTCAGTGAGAACCGCAGCACAGCAGGTGTAAAAAGTCAAAATAACCGGCGTAACCCGAGAAACTTCTCACAGCAGCAGGTGGAGACGTTAGAGCAGGAACGATGTGCAAAAATTGAGTTCAGCCACAAGCAGAAAGTGATAAATACCTAGAGCTGTCTTGACACTTTTTTTTCCTGGAACATGATGAGTAGTGTGGATTCATGTCACTAGAGCCGCTGGCTTTGCTGCGCTGCCTGCAGAACCCAGAGGAGAAAGGCCACCTTTGTACCCAAAGCTGTGCTGCTCAAAACATCTATAATGCTATCCTCACTTCCCCTTTCCTCATGACTGAATGCCACGTGCACCTGTAGTACCAACCTCAGGCTATCTGCATTTGCTGATCTTTAATGCACTTTACCTCCATGTCAATTTGCACCCATCATGCTGATCCCCAGTAATCAGGGTTTTTAGTGTTTCGTTTTTCAGTATGTCTGCACTCAGTAGTTTCAGTGTATTATTTTTTGCAGTTTATTTTCCTGAAATTGGTATTTTATCATTTTAACCATTAGCCTATATTTTAATTCGTGCTGATTTTTCTCTCGTCCAAAGACAGCTGGGATAGGCTCCAGCCACCTGCGACCCTGAACAGGATAAGCTGTGTAGAAGATGAATGAATGAATGTCTACAGTTGTTGCAGTGTTTACATTGTTTACTTGCTGCCCCTCAGGGACAAAAAAAGTCTTTTTTTATTTGAATTTTGAAAGACCCAGTCTGACAAGCAGCCCCGATCTCCACCTCTGCTCTCCTCAGCTGATAGATACTCAAACCTGATCAGATCCTCTTGAGCTTGCTTTGCTTTTTCACCAAACCAGGTTCCTGTTTTTAAAACCCTCTCTGAAGTGAAGTGTGGGCTGACCTGCGTCATAAAGGCCTGTGACCACCTACAGCGCCATTATCTGCTTTGTGTCCTCTTTCACTGCTCACATCAGTTGTGAAACTGTTACTAAGATATTTCTGTATCTTTTAAACTCCAGATTAATCATCTATTGAACCTTCAGTTTGTAACACAGTGTCTGCTGGCTTTGAATCATTGAGGGAGTTTAGGTCAGATAAGAAAACCAGATAGTTTGTCTGATCTGTTGGTCCTCGTGTCGTCATAAAACAGAGACTGGCGTACTGATAACAGACATCCGTTTGTACTGTAATGTTTATCTGATCCTCCTTCTCTACAATGTTTCTTTTAGATACCAAACATGCAGATTTAGTCAGCTGACTCCCTTCAGCTGAGTCGGACCTCATCTTCTCACTTTGATTCTTCCTTTTTTTTTATCCCAGACATGACCCCGGAGTCACAAAGGGGCGTCATCGTTTCCGAGAAGTTCAGCAGCAGTATTAAAGATTAAAGAGACATGACTGATCTCAAATACATGCCAGAGACTCTCACTGTAACTACTCTGGAGTCAAAACCGTATCAGAATTGTTTCTACCTTCTGAACTCAACAGGAGATAAATCCTACATTGTTTGGGGTTGATCAGACCCTTGATGCCTCCATCTCTGCAAAAACATCATCCCCAGAAGTGTCCTCGGGGATGCTTCATGTAGCAAATTAGACATCATAAAATTTGCTATCTAGTGCGGTGCTGTGGAAATTGTTGAAAATGCTCTCATAGCTGTCCTTCCTGTGGATTAAGTGTAAAAAAGTATCCTCTCAGAAACCTTTCCAGTGGTAAACCGGGGTCAGAAGAACTTTTTTTTTCCTCTGATTCATTCATTACCCAAATCTCTGAATGTAAATTCAAGCTTTTTTAAAGGGTTCACTGTTGGTTCTTTTTCTGAATAAACAGTCATGTCATTTTAATTTGTTGTTTTTCTGTTGAAATAGTCATTAGTTCAGTATTCCTCCTCCAGCTTTAAGCTCCGTCTGGCTCTCTGTTCATGAGAGAAGTTTAAGTTCTGGGTGGAGTCGACAGATGGAGGGATTCATTCTGTAAACATGTTTTTCATTCACCAAACACAGAACTCGTCATTTCTCTGTGCCTGCTGATTTATTCCATCTTCAGATTCTCACACCATCTAAATTCAGTTTCTTGAGTTTTTCCTGTCTGTGGTTTTATCTCCATTCTGAGCTCAAATTGAACCCTGGTGTCCTGACTGGCTGGTATGCGTGTCATTGTGGAGAAGCATGAGCTTGATTTCCTGCCAAGGCAGATATATACAGCAGATCAGAGGTCGTATAAACAGGAATTCATAAACACGCAGCAGGAGGGCCTATTTTTAGTTTCATACGAACGCTTACATTTTTCTTCTCTTTTCCAGAAACAGATGATGAAAAACCTCCTCTGACATGAGGTCACCTTTAGCTTGTTCTGGGACACTTAATCTCAGTGGAGAATGGATTTAAGACACTGTGACCGTAAAGTCCAGAACTTTTCTTTCTACATGTCACAGGGTTACTGTACTGAACAGGACCAGGATGTTTGACTCACATGTGCTGAGATGTTCAGGTAGTGCTTCAGTCTCAAGAGTACAAAAAAGATGTTATCAACTAATACACGGATGTTACAACATAAACATGCTGCTGGAAGTCAAGCAGCAATCCACTAGAGGGTGGCTCCAAAAGTAGATGAAGACCCATTCAGTCTAATATTAATTTCCATTTTTGCTTCAGATTCACGTCCTTAGCATGTAGCTAGCTCATTGGAATAACTGAAAATGCACCGAAGCCAAAGAAACCAGCCTCTGCTAAAAATGTAAGGAGTGAGAGGAGAGGAGTGTTAAAACTATTTGGATAAAAGTAAAGCGCTGTGGGAATATAAGGACTGCAGGAGAGATATGTGCGGATACCTGGAGACTCTCCTGAAGTAAAATAACAGCGTATTGATGCTTCATATCTTCTGATCTCTGCCCACACAGCGATAAAGTGTACAGATACATTTTCAAATACAGCCCCAGGAGCACTTTTCTTTCCAGTGTGCGTCCTTCAGGCTGATGTATCAGTCACAAACTTTTGTTTAAAGCCCTCCCATCACTCCATGTTTTCCTTTTTATGTCATCTAATTCCTTTTCCTAACTTTCTCCATTCCTGTCTTTGTTTCCCTCATCTTCGTCTCGCTGCCTCTCAGCTATCTTTCTCCCCCCCCTCTTTTTTTTTTTTTTTTTTTTTTTAGAAGTATGTGAGAGCACAATCACGGAGACTCCAAGCTTTTCTACACAAGCAGCCAAATTTATCCTTGTGGTTTTCCGCATGTTTATTTTGGGTTCTCTTGAGGGACAACATATCTGCGGGAAAACCAAACGGCCCGGAGCGGGTGCTTTCCCTCTGGGGATCATCGCGGCGCACAAGTAAAAATAGGAAAGTCTTTTTTTGGGGAGTGGAATTAAAGATTGGGTGAACTTCTCCCATGGGTCCTTCTCTCTGAGAGCTGAGACAGGACGGGAGAGATCATCACTCATTTATTCCTTTTGTTTGTTTTTTTGTTCCTCTCTTTCCATTCTGCAGAGCATGTGAAAACAACAGTTTGGCTCTCATTTTAGACACAATAGAAAAGCACCAGAGTAGTCATTTACTGTTTTAATCCCACTGCAAGTTCTCAGAACAATTAGCAACAGAACAAAACATAATTATTTTACCCAGAATGCTTTGTTAACAGATTAAATAAATCACTCGTCTCTCCTCCTCCTGCCTCTGTATGTAGATCTGCTCCTCGGGGAGGATTAATCTCCATCATCTCTCTCCAAAACTCTTCTGCACGTTCCCTCGTGCTCGTCTTTCAGCTGAACTCGATGGCTGTTGCTGTAGGATGTGTGTGTGGGTTGGGAGGAATTCTGAGATTGGAAAAAAGAAAGAAAAAAAAAAAAAACAACCTCCTCCGCTCCGACTTTCTGGTTTGACCTGTGTTTAACATGCTGTCTGCTATGGCAATCTAAGACTACTACTACTACTGCTGCTGGAAGCTGCTGGAAGCTGCTCCTCTGCAGGGTGGGCGACCTGCTCAGATTGCATCAAGGGAGATTGTAGGCGAGTAAATTATTTTGTTATAGATTTTTTTTTTTGTGCCACAAACCTGCAGAAGTCTTTGTAAGACCTCACTTTGCTGACTTTGGCCTTGGTACAGCAGCTGTCATCGATATGATGGAGGTTCCTGCCTGAAGAAACCTTTGACCTTTGATAATTCATTCTTCACTTAAAGCCAGTAAAGTGTGTTTTCCAGCTAGTGAATGAGCAGGAAAGCTCTCCCTGCCATGAAGCTGTCAACACACCAAGAAAGAATTTTAGTACTCAGTGGAGACTTCTAACGCTGTGTGTGGGGGGGGGGTCTGAATCCTGCAGATAAACACTGAATAGGTGAAATTTTTCAGCATTAAACTCATCAATTTGTATCCCTATTTCCTGTTTCTAATCTTCTACAGTACCCTTCACTATTTTCTTTTCTCAGATGTCCCAAATTGACTCGAAATACATTTTTATCACCATTTTGGCTCACCTGATGCGCATCATGTGTACAAAAATCTTCAAACTCAATCCTCCGTGAATTTCAAGCTTAAATATGAAGCAGCCCAGAGAGAAATGATTCATGTGGTGTGCACATGACTTACAGTCTAATTTCTGGAGCTTTTCTTGGTTAACATTTTTTTTCCCTTTTTTAAATCCAGAGATATCAGTTAACTGGTCACAAGGGGAACCACTCAGCCTTGGTTAATCTCTGTGGTTATGGAGGCGGTTTCTGGGGGGAAAAGAACAGCAACAACAAAAAATAAGAATGACAACAAACAGGTATTTACCCCACTGGAACAAAAAGGTACTTAGGAGACTAAGATGATATATAGGATACAGAGTTGTTGAACTCTGTTGAGGACAGCACAGTTCTGCACCTGAGAATCTCTCATTCAAGAACAAAATGAAACTTTCAGCCACTCAAGGTCCCCAAACTTTTAAAAAACCAAGAGCAGGAACTTTTAGTGTGGAGAAATATTAAACTGGGACATTTGAAGCCAAAGTTCTCTTAAGTTGCATCCATGTAGCCCACCTGACTTCATCTTTTCTTTGAGTCCTCAAGTCCTCATCCAACCCACCATGGAGAGAATCAAGGAAAGGAAGTAGGAGATCACTCTATCAAACCCAATGCCGCTTGAGATCAGCCTTAATAAAACCTTTATCGACATGATGATAAATGTAAATACTGCCTCCAAATGACAGATGACTGACTTAAACCTCTCTTTATAACAGAGTTTTACAAAAAAAAACATCAGTAAAAACGTTTGACATTTGAACTTTGAGACCAGATTTTTGTTAAATATTAAAAAGAAACTGAGTGACTTTGGTGAAGGCTGTCTATGCTCATTGCTACTCAGATCCCACTCCTCTCTCCCTGATCCTCTTTCCTCAGCTGTGACAAGAACTTTAGGGTGGGCCCTGAGATTGTTGGTCTGCAACTGCTTCTGAGCTGACTGAGTAATAACAAAAAGGGAATAAGGAGTGAATCAATATAATTTAAGACACTTGGGAGTGAAGGCTTGCTCCATAATGAAAGTCCATGGATGTACTCATGGGTATTTGTACTTCTAGAGTGCTAACTTTGACCTTTTGGGTTATAGACGTGAACTGATGAATTTTTCGGATGAAGGTTTTTTTAAATCTGTTGCAGAACAGTTTTGGTTGGTAACTTCACGTGGGCTGCTTTCAACTCCAAAAATAAAACCATGCATGAAAGTTTGTTGGCTAACTTCTCTTTGTAAAGGTGAAACAGATACCGTCACTATTAAAGTGACCATTTCCCCTCTCATCCTGCCTACTTCCCATTCATAATTGCGTGGGCAGATGTGTTAGTGCTGCTTTCATAAGTTTAGCTGGAAACAAAAAGGGGATGCTTGTGGTTGGCAGCTGTGCTATTGGCATCAGCGGATATTTGTATGAAGCAGTGTGAAGATATGTGGTGAACTCAGAGAGAAGTGTGAGGCACAGAGAGAAGTCTGGGAAAACTACAAACTATGGGAACAAAACAGCATTTTAAGAAAAGAAAACCCACAACAGACTGTGGAACTATGAATTATTAAAGTCTTGTTAGAGTGTGATTTGACAGATGCTTCTCCTGAAGTAAGTTTTCTGTGTACAGCTTCATGTCCACGTCAGCAGTGACCACAGCTTTCTTCACTCAGCCGGTCACTCGGGTGTGGTTGAGACTGAGCGGGCTGCCGTCACTGTGACTAATAAGAAACATGCACAAATACAAACAAATGTACAGACTGTTTTCTGTTGCACAAGGACTCTCATGCAAGAGTTCACGAGAGTCCTTCAAGAGCAGAGTGCAGGATGCATCTGCTCGTGTCTGCAGGAGAAATTCAGATTCCTATTTGGATTGTGTTGGATATACAAAGCGGTTGTGTGAGGGCTGCATAGTGTTTGGAGCCAGAAACCAAGAGAGCATAGAATCAGATCACCTAGAATGACTTAGAGGTTGTCATTAATGCTTGTTTTTTATCCTGACAGAACAATAAGCACAATCTGTGTAATAAAAAGCTGCTCATCAAAGGGTCTGGTGTTTCTGGTGCAGGGTGAAAGTCAGCTTTACATAAAGACGAGCTCTGAGAAAAATCATCTGGCGAAGTGAAGCAAGTCTTCCAGATAGCCAAACTCTGCTCTTCAGTGATGACAATGTGAAACGTTTCAGGAGGTTTGAAATAATCAAAATAATGGTCGCTTATTCCCACTGAGCAGCTTCGGTTTTTTGAGGCAGGTTCTGGAAACCTGTAGTCAGTCTCTCTGTCACTCTTTCATGGCTCACAGGAGCCGAGGAGTGAATGTCTCCGCTGACACATGCCCTGCCGACAGAGAGAAGTCACAATATCTTCTCTGTGCGGGGCTGGTCACTCAAGTTTTTCTTCTTGAGAAAATTTCACACTACAGATCAGAAATTCTTGGTCAACTAATTTTTTACTTTTTCTTAATACCTGAATATTCTACATACATTTGTCCGATTGGTTGAAACCCCACAACAAATGTATTTGATATTCTCAACAGAGGCTTCCTATTTTCGTTCAGTGAGTGAGCAGCCTAAATTCAAACATTTTTTCATTTTGAACTGATTAAATAACTCCGGCAGCTGATCATGAACTCCCTCTCTGTCTTCTGTTTTTGGTTCACTTAATCAGTCCCAACACCACCAAAGCCCACGCCAGGCTCTAGATTATTTCTTTCATGGCTGTGTGCTTCATGAATACCACTTTACTTTTTTTTCTTAAATTATTCTAAGGGCATATTTTTCCTTACTGGATGAGACAGCTGGAGAGACACAGGAAATATGGTGATTAGATCACATGCAGCTAAGGATCATGGCTGCAAGTCGAATCAGCAACTCCTGCAAAAAGAACTACAGCCTCAGTATGAGGCGTAAGTTCAAAACTGTTGTTACAGCAACGCCTTGCTCCTCACGTCTTTTGAGCGTCAATGCATTTCTATGAGTGTCCTCATGAGGCTGACTCCAGAAGTTCGGAAACTAAATACAAACCTTATTCAATAAGCTGATCTCTGCAGCAAAAATAAGAATTCAGTTAGGAACACTCGTCATAGATTTGAACCATGTATTGCCAAATAGAAACACAGTTATAGTTGGGGTTATAGGCTCTGCTTTTCAGAGTACTCCCTGGGTTAGCCAAGTAGCCTGCTATGGCTTTCCGGAGAGTGCAATGCAAAATCCCCCACATGGGTAAATACATGCATACAGACTGAGCTGTGATTGGTTTAGCAAGGCTGGAAGTGATTTCGAACATAAGCCTGTCAGCTGACAACAGCTGGGCATTTGACTTCCGTGTCCTGCATGAACTTACACAAACTTCATATATTTACAAGTTGATACTGAATCACTCGTTTCTCTATCAGCACACACTGACTGACTGACTGGTTGTCATGTTGTAGCTGATAGAGCCAAAATACACCAGATGTGCTCCATTACAGCACCGGATCAGATAGGTTTGTATTCAGATCGATGTGGTAACCCACGCTCACTACGCTCTGTTAAAGGTCTCGCTGCGTTCCTGCTCCGGCACAGCAGATAAGCAAGCCTCCTAATTTTGCCGGATGCAGGAGCAGTGACGTCTCACTTTACAAAAAGCAAATCAAGCGGGACAGCAAGTCCTGCACTTAAACCGCCTAAAACCACCCAGTGACTTGTGTCCTCTAAGATACCAAACTGAACATGCAGTTGACGGACGAGAGTACACATTTAACACGCAGATGAGCAGAGCCAGACCAGAGACGCATCTGGTGGATTCCAAGCGTAAGCGAAGAGGCTCAAAACCTGCCTCAACTCTGCTTCTTAACTGTAAACTACCTTAGCCAAAGTTAAGTTTACTTCAGAATTTTCAATATGGCACCAAACTGCAATAGGCTTCAAGTCCTCACTAAAGAAACGGATGGTTGTTGTCATGGAGACTACGTCCATGTATTATACAGTTGATCATCTTTCCTCCTCTTTTTTTTTTTTCTTTGACAGTAACTTTTCTCCTTTCAACTACAAATCTAAATTTTTAAATTTCTAAATAAATGGTAAATTCTGTTTTTGTCACAGTGTCAACAGCCAAAAGTTAAATGTGTAAGAATACTTTTCAGCCGATGAATTAACCTGTGTGTTGACTTTCTTGTTCAGAATACCCTTATTATTTGGGTGTGACCAATCAGAATCAAGTATTTATTACAGCAAGGTGATACCACCCATCAGAGATTTGCTGTTTAGTTGTTATTTCATTAGTAATTAATTTATTGATTTAGCAAATCTGGAAGATTTATTTATCTTTAAGTTAAAGCCACAGATGGCGTTACACTGAATGAGTTCTTTCTCTGAATTAAACCACAACTTATCAGTCAATTCAGAGGTGATGACACAGACTGGATTTATGTCTTTAACATGTCTAAAATTACCCACATCCCACCAAGTCCCGGTCTGTAATTCTGTCTGTGTATGTGTGTGTGTGTATGTGTGTGTGTGCGTATGCAGCCACAGAGTCAAGGTCCCTCATTCAAGAGGAAATGACCTCACGGGCCTCAGAGGCCTCTGCACAGCCTGGGGGAGGTGGGCTGCTAACCATGCACACACTTTAACACACACACACACACACACACACACACACACACACACACACACACACATATGCAGACCTGTGCAAGCAGGCATGTACATGCACAGCTGGTCGCCCCACACAAATGCACAATTTCAAACATAAAGACAAGAGCAAAGACAACAACACAGTAACACACACACACAAACACATACACACACATACACACACACACACTCTTTGGCCTGTCACCTCCCAGGTCGGTGCTGAGTGTGTTGTTTATTCTAGCGAGTCTGTGTGAGAGTTAAAAATGGAATGTTTCAGCTACATAAAACACTTCCTGTTTTGACGACCCGCTCACTGAGCTGTTCCCTCGGCTAAATAGTCCCAGAGCTCCACGTAATGACAGACTGACACACAGGAGAGATGTGTGTGTTAGTGTCTAAATCTACTGTGTACATTGAGTCACATGCTCCATGTGTGTGTTGTTGCACATTTTCCCCACCAGTCTGCTCCCCAGTGGTGAATGCTCTGATGTGTGTTACTTGTCTGCCTGCATTTGTGTGTGTGTGTGTGTGTGTGTGTGTGTGTGTGTGTGTGTGTGTGTGTGTGTGTGTGTGTGTGTGTGTGTGTGTGTGTATATATGCAAGAAGAGCAGGAAAAAAATTAACTTTTATTTGAAGTTTAACAAACTCCTGTATTTCTTTTTGTGATTTATAATTGTTCAAAACAAAGGTTCTGTCCCATAATTTAACAGCAGCATAATTTGACCCACTAGTGCATAATGTTTGTTTAAGAGGCAGCTATTTGAGGGCCTCAGTTAACGTTTTTTGACACCTTCTGGATTAGACAGATGTTAGCTGGAGTAAAATTTCAACACACAAGACACACATCATACATAATGGCCTACACTTGCATACACCAGAGTATTCTTAATTAATAATTTAACAAATATGAAGATCGATTTATCTTAAATTTAAAGCCACAGATGCTTTAACACTGAATGAGTTCTTTCATGGAATTAAACCACAAAAATACATAACGGAGGGAGGGGGAGAGAAAACACACAAAATAAAAATGGAGAGGGTAATATTTGGGTTAAAGTAAAATCAGACACAAATTTGAAATAAATAAGAGGAAGTCAATTGGCAGTTATTCTTCCTATATAGTGTTGAAATGGCTGCAATATCCTAATACTTTAAGTGAGTCATGGATCATGTGTCTTAGTTGCTCCACCTTGAGGTGGCTCAATATGTCTTCTAGCCAGCGCTTATGGGAAGGTGGCATGTTTTCTTTCCATTGAAACACCGTGCTTGGAGTCAAAAGAAGACCATCGCTGCTGCCTGGTTAGCTGAGATCCTGCACTCATGTGGACCAACCCAAAATACGCTGTTATTGGGTTCGGCACAATCTGTGTGTCACAAACTTCTGATGGACACCTCGTTCAAGAATAAGTCTAAACTTGAACAGGCTCAAAACATATGACTGAGGGAGCCTGGATCGCACCTACACATTTCTGGAAAGAATTTAGCAAGTCTTCCATTGGACAAATTACTTTAAACTGTAGTAACCCTTGTCAGATATATATAGATGCTACCATATGGTTACAATGCTTCATAACTCCTCTTCAGGCACTAATGTGTGATGTAACTGAGACCACCTCAAGGTTTTGTACAGTCTATGGTTTAAACACAAACAGGTGTTACTCATTTTTTGTTGGTCTGAATTCTTCAAGTGAACTATGTCAGATGTAGCTGCTAATCAATCCTCACTGTGGTAATGGTCATCGTGGGAAGGGTAACAGGTTTATATGCTGTTGTGATCAGAGTAATGTGAAGTGGACGGGTAGTTATGCAAACAAAGTTAAGATGTTTCAACTGATTTGAAATCATTTTTTTCATGTAACAACAATAAACATAGTCAGAAACCAGTAGTTTTGCCACAGTGTCAACAAGCACAGGGAAAATGTACCATACTCCTTCAGCAGTGGTGTGCACAGACTTTTTGAAGGGCAAGGCTACAAAAAAAAGGACACACAGCACAAATTTTTCCCTTCAAAGAGGGAAGTTTAGTGTGTTTTGCCAACCAGGGGGGTACTTCAGTGTGTTTTTCAACAATTAGGGGGGCAACCCTAATTAGACCCTAAGCAACTGAGGATTAGTTACCGTTGACCAATCAGAATCTAGTATTTAACACACACGACATGCCTATAAGGACATCTGTTAGCAAAAAGGCATGTTTAATAAACCACCAGTTTAAAATTCAGTCATTTAACGTTCATGTGAACAAACTTTACGTCTCTGGTCATTTATATCTTTCCAATCTTCCCCTCTAACAAAATTAAACAGAAATGTTTGGTAGAAGGTGGATGAATGCTAGCATTAGCTGCCCACTGACGACATAAAATAAAAGTGTGTATATATATATAAATGTCATCAAGTCATTGCTTCAGAAACAATTTACATTTTCCGTGCCAACAAGTCAACATTAAGAGCAGATTTTCTGAATTTTCGGGGACCTGAAACGGTTTTTGTTCTGGCCAGAAACATACCCCTGTACGCGTAGACCAGGCCTCATTAACCGTGCAGACTTTCTTTGTTAAGATTTGTAACCCTGCAGTTATCTCGGTTTGTTCCACATAAATGATTTAAAACAGATAATCATTGAATGGCAGAGATCTCACATCCAGATGTCTGCTCATGTTACTTTTGGCAGAAACTTGACTGTTTTCTGTCCAAATTACTCCATGCACCACAAGGTTAGCAGACTTTCTGCTGACAAACGAAAGAAAACAGAAAGTTGTGCTGAGAGAAGTGAGCTGCTGCTGATTACGTCTCTTCACTTTGACATTTCTGACTCTGTGGAGCTACAGGTGTTAGCAACAACAAAGTGACTGAAAGCACACCCAACACCCACTCTACCTAAACCACAACCCTACCACTGAGATAAACCAATGTATAGACTCATGCTATAGAGCTGTGGGATGTGTAAGTTGTGTCTTATCTGCATTTTCAATCTGCACACACACAAAACCTGCGAGGAAACACGCATATGCAGAGACATGTTCGCTTCTTCTCATCCTGTCATTTGACACTCGTCTTTCTCACCCACAGCTCCTCTCTTTGTCGTCTCACACAAAACGCACACACACACACGCACACACACACACACACCTCGCTCTGCAACATTTTCACTCCCTCTGCTTTTACACACCCGCCCACACACACACACACACACACACACACACACACACACACACACACAAAAACACACACACAGTCTCCCCCTTTCCTTTCCCTTCCTTGTCTGTAATCCTTGCAGCTGTTGCTCTTACTCACACTGCTGCAGCCTCCTTCAGACAAACCCTCATCTGTGACTTTGCTTTGTGTGTGTGTGTGTGTGTGTGTGTGTGTGTGTGTGTGTGTGCGTGCGTGTGTGTGTGTGAGCTACAGAAAGGAAAAGCCTGATTCTGAATGAAGAAGTGGGTTGAGAAAAAGCGAGGGTGAGATATGAATGAGAGGATGGGAGATGGAGAGGTCTGACCAAAAAATCCCCGTCCAGTTTCCCCCTGAGAGCCTCCGTCTTCCCCTTTCTCCCAGAGCCATTGTGTTCCCTCCTCACCTCCTTCCTCCATCCATCCTTGTCTGCATCCGCAGCAAAAACGTGCCCCGAATTTGGATATCACAAATCTATCAGCTGCATCTGGCTTCATCGGGGCTGTCAAGTGGAGAGTTTGTGCGCAAAGAAATCTAAATATAAGATGGGTATTTGTCTCTGGAAGCAGAGCTGTGGTTTGGATAGACTTCATTTCTCTTGTGGTCAGAGTATAAAGTCTGATAGATCAGATCTGTGTCCAAATTAAGATATATGTTGTTTTTTTATTATCCTTCATGTTTTCCTTCTTTTTCACTGAGTGAATGTTTTCATTCACTTCTGGTACTTATCTTCCATCAGAACAACTTCTGAAAACCTCTCCCCACACTTTTCTCAAGTTGGAAATTTGACGAATTCCATCTAATTACTTCAGCAACTTCCTAAACCAACATCATGAGATTCCTGCCCACTTCACACAGTCAGCGGTCAGCTGTGTGGAGGTGAACTAGGTTTTAAATTGTTTGTAAAAAAGTTGTTTGTCTCCATTAAAGATTGTTTTATTTTGAAAATGAAGTCAATCCTGAAACGTATCAAATCTGTAGATTCAACTTTATTTGAAGTCTGTACTCAATGTACACTGTAAAAATTATTACTTTAGTTAAACTTAAAATGTTAACTTCAGTTGCTATTTTTAAAACATAAGTAAACTCAACTTTGAGAAAAACTTTATTTTAATTCAGGAAGTTAAGTAAAACAAGTTGCTTAATAAATGATCATCAGTTGTTTAAACCTGATACTTTAGTTGAAATAACTTACATTACATAATGCGTTAAGAAAAACTTGCCTTTTCTATTCAGAGAAACCCAGTTATAAGTTAGTTCAGCTCAAAATATTCAGCTATACTAGTTGTTGATTTGATTTGATTTGAAATTTTTTATTTCAAGCATGCATACAATGAAAGAGAGAGAGAAAAAAACATCCAACACCATAGACACCACAGGCAGCACAAGCATCCACAAAAGACAGAACAAAAATAAAAACAAAACAAAAAAAGGCAAACCACCTGCCATAAGCAGCATGTACTATACTAGTTGTTAACTCGTATATTTTTATTGTTTGAACTTGATCCTCTGAGCTGAAACGACTAACTAGATAACATTATCCATTTAAAAAAAATGCTTTTTCAAGACATTCAAAGGAACATACAATTACACACCCTTTCAGTTTAACTATACTCATATTAATTACCTTTTCAAGTTACTTTTACTGTTTTTAAGGCAGCAATAGAAGTTAAAACTGCAACACAACAGTGACGTGTCATTCAAATGTCTGCCCTATCTGTCAAAGGTTTAATCCATTAGGATGAAAAATTTGTTCATAACACAAGCCATTGCACAACCAAATCTGAATTTTGACAGATGACAATAATTATGTATTTGTTTTCTCTGCAATGTAATGATGGTTTTACCTCTGGTTGTCCTTCATGGTTGTGTACTTGTCTTTTGATGTGGTGCCTGGATGTGACTTATTGTGTTTACTACAAAATGTTTTTGCTTTTTTAAATTTTTTTTTACTCACCTACCAAGCAAATTTCCCTTATGGGACAATAAGGGATTTGAAAGTGGAAGTTGGACTTAAGTAGGCTAATATTTTCAATTCGTATCCCCTGTCTAGTATAATAATAAACAGCTGCTCCGGGGTGTGGAGCACAAACAGCCGGTCCGTGCCACGGAGCATAGCCAGCCTGTGCCCCATGCAACATCTCAATGTACAGCAGGGTCTCATATCCACTGTGTTCCCTCCTCACACTAACTGCAGCTGCAAGCAGGTGGAGCGCCTGCTAAAAATATTATCGTCATTATCACATCAATACGAAATTTCAACAAGCACTATTTGTACTGCAAATCAACACTGCTGTCACATCACGGTCATGATCAGTTTCAGAGACATCTGTTTGACCCTGAAAACTAATATTGTTAAGTTATGCTGACATTGAAATTTCTATTTAACTGAAGTGACTTATAACCTAATGTTGGCAAACCAAGAACTTATTAAATTAGTTGAAATTTCATTCAATTCAACACTTTATGTTAAGTAGAAGTAAATGACAGAAATAAGTTGTGATAACTTATTAAACTCAACACTTTTCACAGTGTACTGAAGTCTGAGCTTTGATGTAAGTGTGCGTCCATATATAAAGAGGCAACAGGGTCGCTGGTTTGAGTCCTGACCACAGCCCTTTGCCATCTCACCCCACTTTCCACTCCCCACAATTTCCTGTCTCTCTTCAGCTGTCCTAGAAACGAAAGCTGTCTCAGAAATAACTTATAACAATAATTTAGTGCAGAAATCTCAAATCTCTAGTGACTAAGAAGTTACCAAGTTAATGTTTTACTGCCTGATCTGCCTTCAACACATCTGAAGCTTCTGTTCAGCCCTGTTTTGTACTAAATTCTACCACTTGATTGCTACCAGACTGTCATTGCATAACTGTCTGTCTGCTAAAATCACCTTCAGGTGCTGTCACTCCAGTCCCCGGGCCGTTATAAACTCTGTGTCATTTTAATGGACCGCATCAAAGGTGCATGTCGTCTCCAGATGTCTAAATTCACACATGCTATCAGACAGAAGGCCTCAAATTAAAACTCATCTGTTGTTGAACTTGTAGCCTAAAAGAGACCATGTTTAGGGTAATTGATACAACTGATCAGTCAGCTGTTAGGAATTCTCTCAAGTTTAGGATTTATATCAGACATAAAAATGTCAGCATCCTGCTGTTTAAACAGATGATACAGTAAGTTCCTCTCATCCAATGTACGACCTTATTCTCTAAGCACTGGTATAACTTTTGGACCTCTAATTGTTCACAATATGGTGCACATCTGTGAATTCAGGGTTTGGTTAAAATCAAGAAAGGCCCTGATAGACATTGAAATACGTCTATTTCATGTCAAATGTTTGGGGCTGATTATATCTTTCTTTGGGACAGAGATAAATAAAGGTTGGTATTAAAATATGCTTTAAACTTATTAGATTCTTATTTAAATGTATAGTTTGAATTTCTGCTGCTGTCATAGTATTCTATATGACATTTCTACCATTTTTAACCAATTAAAGAATCAATTTCATTAAATTGTTGAATGGTGTAACCACAAAAGCATAACAAGTATTAAATAATTCATCTTCACAGCAAGTACGCAAGTGTACTGATGAAACAAGTTATTTGTTATGAAATATCATCTCAAAGTATATTTAAAATATTTGGTTTTTAAACTTTTTTTACACAATAGCAGATTTTTTTTTTAATGAGAATCATTGGCTACACCAGTGGACATTTTTCAGTTTTACTGACTGACCACATCTTTCACCTCTTTATCTGATTGTTCTCCTCTTGTGTTGCAGTCGTGTCACAGTGTGATGATGTTTCTTTGCTTTAAAGTGTTGAATTTTATGTACGGTTCATTTGGCTCCAGATCAGTGAACTTAAACAGCTCAAACCGGCTCTGTCATCATGTCGTCAGGCAGAAGTAAATCCTGGATATGCCTCATTAGGACCGTAAGAAGGAGTGAATGGCAGCTTTGTAGCCACGGCGACTTGGGCGATTTGGACACATCTTCTTCATAATTCACACGGCCAGTCAAACATTTCTCCTGTCAGTGTGGAAAGCTTTACATTTTTGATGACCTCATACAATGTGTGCTATATCTGTGTGTGTGTGTGTGTGTGTGTGTAGAAGTGGTTGAAGAAAAAGATGTGACCCATGTTAAAAAGCTGCTGCTTGAGAGGCCAGAACCACTCCACTTAACCTCTGCATCACACAGAGTCCTCACCACATCCATTCAGTGTAACACCCCCCCCCCCCAACATATGGATGCTATAAATCCAAACGGACCAATAAATTCTTTCACTTTTTTTGAATGTTCAGACTCCTCTGGGTTCTCTGCTGGCTTTTTATAAAAAAGTTGAAACAGTATTTCTTCCCAAAAAGACAGCTGGCATGTGAAATCGAGCATGATATTATTGAGGCGTTCACTTTGACACCGGGGGATTCAAACATCTCTGTTAAGTTCTTGATCAGAAGAAAGAAACGTGGGCTTGTTTTTTTTCCCAAGCATTTTTGAAGAAGTAAAATTAGCTTTTGAGTAGTTACTTTTATGAATGGTTTTGTTCTTTCGTTGCATCTCCTTCTAATAATAGAACAGCTCACCACACAGATGTTGCATAGAAAGCTCAGTGCTGCATTTGAAAAATTAACAAAACAATCAATTTAATGATAAATGGAAATTCAACCAGCCAAAGTTTAACAGGCCACACATTTCAGGGCTCATTATGCAGCCATTTAGCAACTGCTAATAAAACAAGATACCCAAACAGTGTGTGTACGCCGGTGTCGTGTAGGAAGTGAGAGAGTGAGTGCTGGGAAGTCTGGGAGTATTTCATGACATCCTAAACTAACATTCTTTAAGTAGGTCAAGTAGAGAAGTGATTCCCAGCCCTTTTCCATAAACCTCCTGATGTAATGCTGACCTACAAAACAGCAGCAGCTGCTGGGATCAGGGGTCTGGACCCCATCTTATCCCCTCCTTCTTCCTCCTCCTCTTTGTCCCCCTGCTCCTCCACTTTAATTTTCCCTTCCTTTCTTTCCCCGAGTTCCACTTTTGCCCTGCTGGAAATTGTCGGCCTTATTACATCATTCTCTGTAAGTATTTCTGACCACATGGTTTTACCTTAATCCAAACTAAATAGCTGGAGTTGCCCAATCCTAACCCGAACCATAACCACAGCTGTTTACATGACTAACTTTGACTCTACCTGCAAACACACTAATTTGTGTACCTTCATCATTCACCCAAGCAGAGTATGTTATTGGAATGAACTGAAGGTGTTGATTGAAGTTATCACCATTTGGAAACTCTTGATTTTGAGGTTTACGTAACAAGGCCACAGTGCTAACATCTGGATTTTATTGCAGTGGCTTGTAGAGGAAGTCAGTGTCCTATCAGTAGGTGGACGGACCCAGTAAAGACTGCCCAGGTGTGGTGGCACAGCAGTCAGGTAAGCAACTCCATCGCCTTTTGAGCTGAACTGATCTTCACTCTCTTCGCAGTTGCTGACATCAGTGTTATTTTTATCAGCTATGTTAGTTTTAGTCTTCTGGACAAAAATGCTTATTCGTTTTGGTCACATTTGAGTCTTAACTATATTCAATAGTTTTAGTTCAGTTTTAGTCGACAAAAACTCAAAAAGGTTTTAGTCTAATTTTAGATTTAGTAAAAAAAAAAATATATTTTTCTTTCAACAAATTAATTGGACAGACATTAAGTGGACAGATGTTTTTCAGCAAAGAAATCTAGCATGTACTTCAGAGAGGAGTTTAAACACACAAGTCACTCCATGCTTATGACTGCATCATACATTGACACTGACTAGACTGTGAAATATAAAGACATGAACTCATGAAAACTACGTCCAGACAGAGAACTGCTCCAAATCTATCAGAATATTAATGCTTTGATATTTTCAGATTATAATAATATAGTTTGATTATTTTCTGTAGTTTTACTTTGAACTTCAAATCTGATTCTGTTAATCATCATTTATAGGTTCACTTACTATTTACTCTCCATAGTGAGTCGATAATTGGAGTTCAACCTGAAACCAACTTTTTCATTCAATACACAAAATAAAAACTACATTTAGAATATCAGCAGTTAATATTGATTATTTGTGGTCAAACCTGGTTCACTGAGTTTGGATTAAGACACATTTAGGCGTTGCTGGTGTTATAGTGTAAAGTTTGAACCTGTAAACTGGTGACTCTCAGCTGACCATCACTTACACGTTCAGCTGAGAGTCACCAGTTAGCATGGTCACTCTTTACACCAAAACACTGGTTACTCTGTAACGCTCAGAACTCGAAAGAAGTTGACTCCATGGTGAAGTATCTTTTCTGACAACTCACCACAAAACAACTGAACATTTTGTGCTGCTGACAGTTTGAATTTAGTGTTTAAAGAACGAGAACTTGTTTAAATGAATGGAGCTAAACGCCACTTGTGCCCAAATGCGTGCACATCCTTATGATGACATAGGTAGCAAAGGGGTCTATAAACTCAATGTGTTAATGTCTGTATGAGACAGATTACATGCACAGCGGGCAGAAATGTCATGCATTTTGAATGTCTGACAGACCACCCACTAACATTTTCGTCCAGTCTTGTCTCGTCAACAAAAATTCACAAACATCTTTTCATGTTTTAGTCATCAAAGAGACATATTTAGCTTGTCACTGTATTGTTATTGTTATTTTTCATCATCATTGTTAATGAAAACAACATTGGTTGACAAAAAACATGGACATATTGCAATCTTAAAGAGGGGGCTTCTGTGCTTCTTAAGGGGTTTATTCCGTCCCTCTTTACACTTTCTAAAGCTAAAAAGAAAAAAAAACCCATCTTTCTCACTCTGGTGTTTTGGAAAACCCTTTCAGCCTCTTTCTGAAACGTTTCATTTTAATTGCTGTCTCTTTAAGGCTGCCCACTCCACAAACCCCCTTTTTCCCTCTGATTAGTCAGCCCTCTGGAGGCCTGAAGCTATTGGCAGTCCTTGGTGTTTATAGACTTGCCCCTCCAACGTGTCATGTGCCAGTTAGGAGAACCTTATTTGATGACCTCATCATTTCGTCTTTTTTTTAGAACAAACTGTTTGATCAGTTTACAGACAGATTCAGGGATTCCTACAACATGAACATATGGATGTTTAGAAAATGTTTCAAAATCTGTAAATGTTTAGTATGGACATCCAGAATTGTTATTTTATATCCATATTTGAAATATGGGAAAGCAGAAACCGCCTCCTTAAAGAACTCCACATACAGAGACTGTATTCGTTGCCTGGGCTCATCCCACACACTCTTCTGAGTTTCTGGCTCTATTCTCTTTCCAATTGCTGAGACAAAAGCATCAGAATCTCACAACACTCAGGCTTGGAAATATTTGGGTTTCTTTTTCTTGTATGAGCAGTTTCCTCCATTCATGCTTCAGACAACGCCCGATTATCTCAAGTCTGATAAGATTATCCTGTCAGATTATCTGTGGTCTGAGGTGTGTTAAGACTGAATTTGTTACAATAATCGGCTTAAAAAGTGGTCGGGCCAACAATCATAAATAACGAAATTGTTCGATATTTCAGATCAAAACTCCCACCGAGTCAGGACTCCATGAATTGTGACGTAGAATGCAATGTAGCCAATCAGGAGGCAAGCTGACTGAGGAATGTAAATAAAGCAGACGTAAATAAATCAAGCATGGCTGACCAGACACAGAAAGTTTGTGAGGAAAATCCATGTTCCCTTGGTCTCAAGGATTTTTTCCACAGTCTTTTCTTTTTTGGTTCGAGAATTTTCCATTAAAAATAGTCCCAAAACCACCATCATTCTCTCTTCTATGTCCTCTTCTATGCTGCGTTTGGTGTTAGCCGGTTGTTGCTATCTGTTGCTATGTTTCTTCTTCTACGTTTTTGTTGATCACGTTTGGTCACGTGTGATTTCTGTCTTGGAGGACTAGGTTCAAGATTGGTGGTAAGACAGAAACATTATGTGTTTGTTGAGCTGTGTTGAGATTAACGGAACACATCACACACAGTACGATCCAAAATGTTCAATGCCTGATTTTTTATCTTTATGTGTGGGGTCTCTAACAGAAAAAAAACTTAACTCAACTAACAGCTGATCACTGAGCAGGTGATGTCAGAGTTTTTAGGCCAGAAAACCAAACAATGAAGTAACAGAGGCTTTAAAGTTTGGAGCTGGAGAGGGATGCCTAATAGTTGAATATACTGTATGCCCTACAGGCTTTTTAGTATGAGTCACGTGTCACAGTTCACATTTCATTTTTACCCTGAGGTTGTTACAACACTCCAGTCACATTACATCTGTCTGAAATGAGATAGAATAAGAAAATCCTTTATTTGTCCCACAACAGAAAATGTTAGCGTTACTAGAGCAAACAAGAAAGTGTGTAGTACAAACATTACAATAAGAATTTATCAACCAATAATATGATAAGTTTAACCTTGAAAAAAATGTGTAGGGGAGAACAGGGTTAGTTGTCACACAGATTGGTCGTCACATTCATTACATCTCGACACCAGAGGGCGCTGTCTCTCAAATTGTGGTTGGAAAATTTACAGAATTGGGATCAGAGCTCTCTGGAGTAAGACAGCTGACCTTGAGGTGTGAGGATTTCTTGTATTTTTTCATGTCAAATTGTAAATATTCAGCTCCTAATTAATTTTTCTTCCAGGCTTTTACACAATGAGTTTATAACAGAATAACTGTTACCCTAAACAGTGTGTGGGGAAAGCTATAGTTTAGATTATTATTGGCTTGCTAACTAGTTGTTAGACCGTTGTTAGCCTTGATGCTAGCAAGAAATTTCAGTTGGGGTTGATCGTCACATATATATGTATATATTATACACAGTAGGCTGTCTAAAGATGTTTCCTGTCATTTGTCAGTGCAACTAAACTTTCAAATTTAGTTCTGCCTTCTTGCCTCCTTGAAAAGATTTTTCCCATTGAAACAACATTGTGACAAACAACCTCACAGTGTGTGACAACCATCCCTGTGGTGGGGTTGGTTGTTGCAGCGTCGAATTGTCTTTGATAGTTAATTAACTCTTTGTTACTTTGAGTTGGACAATGAGAGGGATTCACATTTCAAGTCAACACCTTAAGTTTTAACTTAATGTAGGAACGACTATTTAAAGATGTTTGATGATGAGCAATTCACACTAGAGTGAAAAAGAGTGACAAACAACCCCTTTCTCCCCTACATAAAAAGCATAACATAAAGGTCAAAAGTCTTCTTAATGGGTTGAGACATGTTGTCCATCAGAGTGTGGCCATCATTCTCCTGTCAGCCTCCACAGGGTGCAGAGAGTCCAGAGGGCAGCCCAGACTGTATATGATTTCATACAACTGTAGATCAGGTTCAAAGCCGTGACAGTTTGATGTGTCGATCCTACATACTTGCTGGTTGGAGCGACGTGTCTGACTTTCTTTGGAACTTTTTCCTTTTATTTATATTGATCCGTTTTCATTACTTCCCCAAACCTCTGTGGAAATGACATTAAATGAGTCCTTGATTTCTCCAAATGGAAAGTAAAGAGACAAAATAATGAAAGTGTACAGTACCAAACAAAGGGTTCTGTGTTTTCAATCATGTGATTGACAGGACAGTCGATTGTCTGTGAGCTGTTCAGAGAGTGTCGGGCCTCGGCCATGTGTTTCTCCTCCCGACAGCCCGACTGATCGGTGAGATTTAACAGACGAGGCTGGTAACCAAAACAGAGGAGGAGAGATGGAAACACACAACACAATGCAGTCACAGACTATCTGCTGTGTACGAGCATCACACACACACACACACACACACACACACACACACACACACACACACACACACATCTGGAGGCAGCAAGTGTGAGCGGGTGGGAAAGACGGAGTGAGTGTGTGAGGGTTTGTTTCTGCTCAGGACAGAGACTGATGAGTTCCTCGAAGGAGCTTTTAGTGCAACAACAACATGTTTTTATTTCATCGCTTCTAAACTCTGTCTCTTGGTAGTGACGCTACCAAAGGGATCCGTCACCTCTTTAACTCAAGCATCAGAAAGGTAACATTCACTGAACGTGTCTGCATTTCTGTGTATAGATATGTGTCTGAGAGCTCACAAAGGGAGACCTCTCCCTCAGTTATTTTAATGATAAACACATTCTGTGCTTTGGACACACACACATGATTTCTCTGTCTTTTTTTAACACACATGCATACACACAGCCTTATGTTTGCCGTACATTTGACAGTGATGCACTGCGTTGTTTTACTCCGCCAAAATGAGACTCAGATGTGTTGAACGGGTTTGATAAACAACCTGCAGCGAGCCAGCTGCTTCATCAGGCTGCATTACACTGAATCGATGGAAAAGCCTGCAGATCTGACCTCTTACTTCTAAATTAAAGCAAGGAATTTTATTAAAATATTTCATCCCCAGGATCCAGATGAGAGTTTAGTGTCTTACTGTGGGAACAAAGACTACATATTGCTAGTTTGTGAAGGCCTGCAACATATTTTGTGTCCATAGCACCAGATTAAGAAACCTGGGAGGGAAACCAAGTCAGACAAACGACTGATTCTCATCATAGAAAGTGATGTAGCTCTGCATTCTGCATCTCCACCCGAAATTTAACTCATTTTGACTCATAACACATCATTTTCTTAGGCGGCCGTCAGTGAAACCTCCACAGAGAGACCTCCAAACCCCCGAAGAGAAAAAAAGGTTCAGTTTTAATTAGTGTTTGGTGCTTTTACAGCTCGACTGTAAAGCTTTAAGTCAGGACTGTTGATGTAATTAAAAAAATAGATGATGTTGGATGGTTTTCATTCCAGGCTCATATGGCTTTTCCATACTTGACTCGTCACCAGAGAGTTTGCATAAATACAACAGTGAAGGCTCATTCATCTTAACAAAGTCATCCGTCATGGTTTTAAACACAGGAACCAGAACATGCTCAGTCCTTACTACTGGAGCAAAAAGAAGACAAATCATATCTGTACCTTTAAGTTAAATCTGTGCTGCATCACGGGGGCTGTTACAGAAATATGTGGAGATGTAACACGTAACTTCTTATGTAGGACAGAGTTCATAACAGGACTAACATCTGATGGGTTGCACCAGGCATGATGAGGTACAGCTAAATCAGAGGGCTGCTGACCTTTTTATCAACTGTGTAAGGAACATATGAATGTTCTATTTGTGAACTGTTTCTTTGAGTGATTTCTGTAAACAGTCAGTAAGTGTGGTGACTGATGAAATCAAAGCTCACCTGTCCCTCAGGTGTCTCTTGATATCAGATGATAAGTGGTCAGTTTTCTGCGGTGTCTCGTGCTGCGTAAACATCAGCAAACTCTGCTTCTGACCAAGGAAAATGTTCTCCATTAGGGGGCGATATGAGGAAAAATATGTCAGGATGTTTTTAAGGCAGGATCAGGATCTGGATCAGATCAGGATTGGCTTCCATATTCAGACTATTTTGACCTGCCAACAACATTTTTCACCCCATATATTTCCTATCCTGCATTTTGAACTCTTTTTTTTCGCCTCTTCTGCATCATTTCATAACTTTAATCTAGTCTTGTGTCCTCTAATGTTTTTTTTGAACTCTCTGATTAAAGACGTCAGCTGTAAGAGTTGTTGAGTTTCTGCAGAATGTACAGAGCTTTAGCTTTATACAAATAGCGAATGCTTATTCACAGTAGATAGACTTTGGTTTGACCTTGAAAGAAAATGGGAATGTTCACATCATTTAGACCGTGATTCGTTTCAGTGCTATAATTCTTAAATATTAAGATGAAAGCTGGGGCCTCTTGTGCCTGGCTTAAATCCTACACTTCTGCTCTGAGAATGCGCTCCATAAAGTGAAGCTTGTCAAGGCGCATTGTTTGGAAAGATGGAATATTTTTGGAGCTTATTTCAAGTAATTTGAAAAGACCACATCTGTTATTGCGCAGTGTTAAGGTATCTAAGCCACAATTCCTTGACTGTAGATGTGCAGATTAAGGCTGAAAATGTATGAGTCA